>JAODUP010000745.1:0-325000 GCA_025642065.1 Paralvinella palmiformis
TCTCTCTCTGTCTCTCTCTGTGTGTGTGTGTGTGTGTGTGCACGCACATGTAAGAATGTATGTGTGTGTTAATAGAATTATAATAGAATAAGGCATATTTCAGTAAATAGCAAGACTACACAAAAACATTATCATCACATTATGTAATTTATAAACTGTCTTTTGTTGAGGTATATAATATCAATATGTAATAAGTCTGTGATCAGACAACAGGACAATAATTAGTAAGAGTATGTTATTGTGTAATTTGCAAAAGAAACAAAAATACTTCAAATATTCAGACAGAAAACACCAGCTTTTAGATATGTCTTTATGGATACTTCTAAATGTCTACATTGTCTCAGTTTGGCTTCCACCGCCTTGAGGATATATATTAATCAAGGATACATATCTTATCTTGGGTAGATGAGGGATTGTTTAAATGATAAAATCTGTGCTGTTCAGTGATGAAAAACATAATTTCTTCATCATCCACATCAAACTTGTATTTTTGTTTTCTTGTAATTTAGCTCATATAAACAATAACTTTGGAAGAAATATATAGTCCTTGGGACCTTTATGGTAATTTTGTGATTTGATTCCATGTTTATAAACCAACTTAACTGTTTTAGTCAGTGTTGTATCCTAGTTATGATGGAGAGGTATGTGTTATCTGATACTCAATACCACAGAAATCATGATGCCATCAATATTTAAGATGTCAACAGATGTTATAGAATGTATCCTTCATCTCATCTGGACTGATAATGGTAGGAGCATAGTCACTGATAGACGTAATATATTTCTTTTTCTAAAGATAGCTCACGTGGTCTCAAACGATAGCTAATACTCGTTCGTAAATGACTGTTTTTTGTGCCCTTTGTGACACTTGTTTAACTCATGATTCATGACGTCCCCTTTAGCTGCATCAACTCAACAACGGGATGTAATAATCATCTGGGCCGTATTACCCCATGACCAGCCCCCTATAGTGTTTTAGGTACTTCGCTATTCAATCTTTACCCCCCCCCCCACCAACAAAACATTCTGACTATGGTATAGCAGAAACTAAGCCGCAGTACATAGCTATATACATTTTGGGGATCAATTTAGAAGGAGTGAATCAGTAAGTCAGTGTTTTATTAAACCTCACAGATGTCACTCTTGTTAAAGATGACCTACCGTTTAGAAATAAGATGATACGATAAAACATCCTACAAATATAGGTACTTCTAGGATTTGAAACATTACTTTTAGGTTTTATCACAATGTATTTACAACTGTCATATGAAAGTGAGGTTTATGCTTTGAACAATCTATACAAAGTTTGTATTGTATACCACTAAATAATACCAATACTATTTAATAGTACCAATACATTAACAATATGTGAAATAAACTGGTTGTATTTCAGACAGACACTTCGAATGATATATATATATATATATATATATATATATATATATATAATGATAATTATTTCTTGAAAGGGTTCATATATATATATATATATATATATATATCATCAGTATGTGTTCGTGTGTGTGTGTTCGTGTGTGCATTTTCAAGTGAAATGTATTTTCACCACATATTTACAATAATCCAATTTAATAATATGGTTATATTGTTTTCAAGAAGAAGTAGAGAACAATATATAAAGTTATCACTAACAAATATGATTCCCTAGCAAAACAATGTATTAGCCATTATATATCATTGTGCTTCACCTGGCGTGATGATCCTACCTCACTTCGTATGCTGGTCATAGAAACGACGGCAATTATACTTTTCATCTTCTCAAAAAGTTTACATTACCTGAATATTTCGCCTTTCTATACAAAAAACACTTTAATAAGTTTTAACATTTTAATGCATCATCTCTACTTTGAAAAAACACTCCAGTAAACATGTAGAATGATAATATTTAGTCCAAAAATTGGTAGAATACAATACCATCAAATCCATGTATCAAATCTACAAAGTTAGTGTCCTTTAATAGTCTGTATTACAACCCAAACAAAAGAAATATAGGTGAATGAGTCATAACATTTTTATCTAATATTCAGAATTAGATACCTAAAATCAATTATGTCAAATGTCACCAAATCTCAATCTTATAAATTCTTATTGAATTTGATTACTTCATGTATAATGCAAAGAAAGTGGATACATAAGTATATGTTAGTGCATATAATAATTAATTTTAATGCCAATAATTGAAATATATTGCTCACATATTTTGAAAAAGGAGAAACCCACTTGATACAGTTATAATACTTTACTTAAGGTGATATTTTGTGGCATTTGAATCAATTTAACATACGGACGTAATATACATGTAGTGTTTATTTTATAAACACTTTTGTACTGAATACATATACTGTATTGGTGTTATAACATTCAGATCAGTCCAGGCAATAACATGACATTTAGGTTAATACTAATAATGTACTTGTGTAATATTAAGTATTTAAGACGACAACAACACATGTCAACAACATTAACATATACAATTCAGAGTGCAGCAATCTATAAAAAAAAACGTCTTCTCTGTTTATCGCTATCTTTCTTTAGTTAGCTAGCTGCTCAGCCAACCATGGCGGCTTCATAGTAAACGTTTCCAATCAACTCTTACAACCTGTTTGTTATGTGGCTACAAATGGACTAACCTAATATGGTGGTGACATCTGACAATGATTAATGGTTCAAAATTAATTGAGTAAAAGGTTTTTCTTCATTATGCTGACACCTACTGGTGTATATTCACAACAGAAAACCCAATTTTGGAGCCGAGTGGGATGAATTCAAAACCTAAACCTGATGATGTTTCATAAAACAACCACATATACTAAAAACTAATTGATTGGCCATAACTTTAATAACAAATTAAAACAAATTATACTTCTAAAGTTTTGCTTAAGTATAGAAGTATATTTGCCAAGTTAGAATATACAGTAAAAGTACCTGCTTATATGCGAAGTATGTTGTTCAACTTGTTGGTGCCGCCAAATTCCCATTTACGTCCATAGTGTCAACGTTTATAGAGAAATTTATATATTGAAAACTCGGTTATATCGAAGAAATTCCGAATCCCCGTGGCATCATAAGCATTGTAATTTAATAAGCATATCGAATTGTCATATGCATCAAGAGAAACTTAATTAACTACGCGTACTTGTAAATGTACATCGAATTGTTATAAAACGTGATAAAATACCAACCGTCCGATATTAAGGTCAGCTGTTTAGTTAAAATGTAATTTTCCTTTACAAAAATGGTCTCACTTAACTCATTTCTCTGATAACCGACATTCTAAATAGGCTTATGGCCCAGTCAGTAATAATGTGATGCTTAAAAAGATCAAACATAAATCTTCTGCTCAACTAATATATTTGGATAAAGAATAAATAAAATAGTATCGTTCTATATATAATCTTCGCTTTATTGAATATTAATTGTAATTACTGGACATTTCAGACATTATCTTTATCTTTCGTGTAGAGATTAAAGAAAAGAATCCTGTATTCTGAAATGTCACAATGACATTGCTTTGTTTGAATTTTCTTCAGAATTTAATATAATAAATCACCGAACAACGAACATGTATGAATTGATGAAATAACTAAATGTGATATAACATTAATTATCACAGTTAAACCGATAATATACAAATGTTTATATGACTAATCCCAGATGGTTATTGGGATATATATATATATATATATATATATATATATATATATATATACAAACACTCACACACACCTTATATATATATATATATATATATATATATATTGAGGGAGCGATCGAGATATAGAGATATATTAATTTATACATAGACAGTTTATAGTACACACTCTCATAACCAACATATTTAAAACGAGAGTATATATAATTTTTATATTATATTTAACCATACCACAAGTGCCTTTGTTGGCTAAGCGGCGATATAAATTTGTGTTTATTTTTGGTATCAACGCGTTCCCTGTCAAACGTCTAACATAGTGTAAGATTTGTTAAATACCAAACATTGTCTGATAGAGTGATCTCTCTCCCTGTCTCTCTCTCTCCTGTGTGTGTGTGTGTCTGTATATATATATATATATATATATATATAGTGTGTGTGTGTGTGTCTTGTATGTAATAACTGTTTTCAGATGTGACGGTGTTCGTGTATCAGTAAGTCCGTCTTTCCTTTTTCTCAGTCAGTTAGTTATTTCGTTAGAACTCAAGTGTAAGGCAATTGCAGGCACAACGATCTTGGTCTTTAACAATTTATTCTGTTGCCGAATATCATGTCTACAGTATGACCCATCTTTATGTGAAACTACAATGAAAAAAGGTACAAAACATCTCTACAATTAATAACTTTACACATATTAGACTATTTTATCTCCTTTAGTCATTTGACAATAAACAAAACAAAGGTATTATTATGATTTGCAAGACATAACTTCTATTTATATATACATTGGTTGATATAACACCTTGGCCTGAATATTAAATGATTATGAACATCTAAAACATTATACATGCTTTACATCTTATAGGCACGTGTGTTGCACTTAAGGCTTAGAACATTTAACACAAATTGTATTATAAACACCAGGCTAAATTACATATCATTACATAGAGAAAATTTAGTTTAATTGTTCATACCTCTTTAGGCCATCTATTTTCGATTAAATGACAAATATAAACCTCCTCATGGGAATACTTCTGAAAAAGAGCGCTAAAATTTCTTTGGTTCTAACTTCGCTCACTAGAGATCAATTTCACCAAATAAACTATTCACTAGATGTCGCCAACTCCTGGCTTAACCATTTTTTATCGCGACAACAAGGTATTATACTTCCGCCCTTATCTTTTCAAAATCATGCTTCACTAAAATAATAATTGGACATTTGTGCACAAACACCAGGTCCTACCACTCACACCCAGCTTCCACACCTTATTCTTTCTTAGACCATCCAGAAGTGCATTCCATAGAATGCTGAACCAGAACCCTTAGATCTGGATTTCAATCATGGTGGTAATATGTACATCAATTTACTTACAGATAATAACTATCTACTAATGGAGAATGATTCCTGTGGAAATCTTCAAATGAATCTAAACAAAACAGACAGATAATTCGTACTACAATATGAAGAACGCTTATGATCTATAATGAACTTTATACAGCAAATAATTAGAGGATTGAAATCAGTTTTGGAGATGCAAGTGAGTAGTTATTAGGAGCTATCTGTTATATACACTGTTTATCTACTGTAAATATTAATTACACACACACACAAAGCACATTCCCCATTTAGCATAGGTTGTCTAGATGATCGATCTAGTGGTCAAGCTCTACCCGGACACCAGAGTCAGAGAGCGGTATTCAAGCTAATATCTAGGGAGTCTATTAATTATCGCTGAAACGACCGTTTTTATTGGCGACTAACTGGTACTGAGTGGTAGTGGCAACGAAACGACTCGCCACCCGGCGAATAACAATAGTGTACAATTTCCATGGGGTATATAATGCGCATGTGGCCAGCAAGCAAGCTGTGCTGAATAAGCGACAGCCTGGGGATTCTCCCCGAAAATAAAGCAGAAGCAAGCAAGCCGAGTGTCTCAGGTTCGATCCCAGCAAGAGGTCAAAACTTTTCCAAAGATTAATTTCTCGGGTTACAACATCGTGGGTGGCTGATCATGTTATAAATGGCGCTGCCGTCTCCACTAAATGATTTAAAAGAAAAGGGGACGTTAAGGACCCCCTGAGGACGTAAAACACTCTGGCAGTGACAACCCTCGGGGTATTTAGGGTCCATCTTTCCGTACTGCTCACCTGTGAGTGAGGGAGACGCATATGGTATGTAATTTATAACTTCTTCGTGGAGACTAATTCTAAATAAATTTAGAATCTAGCTCTGACTATATATATCATTGAATCCTGACAATGAGCCAAATTTGTCTTCTTCCTTGAATAATTTAGAACATTGTATTGCTGGTAATCGACTATGGATGTCTCAAAATCCAAAATAATCCTGATATATTACAAAGACTTCACAATTCATATCAATTGATGATTTGTGTGATTCGTATGAGTAGATGTCACTTGTCTATCTCATTTTGACCTTTACTTATTGAGATGATTTATATATATCATTATGGCAAAATACATTTAATCAATGTAATGGCTCAGTTGCCAGATCTGGACAAACATTTGCTGGGGGCACGGTCCCGACAATCTCTGGCGCTCCACCTTCCAGATCTATCCAGACACTGATAACATCATGTAGAAAAAAAACACCCCTTTTGCGAAACTGATATCAACCTGATATGTATTACATTGTACTAGTAAACCTAGCATATTTATATGTAGAAAGGCATGTTAACAAGATAAGATAAGTGACTCGGACCGGCCATCCACCTGTGTGTGTTCCTGTGATAAATGACATTTACAGACATTCACGCATGTGTGGGATCATGCTTGTCATCTTGTTTGCTCAATGTTGACCAGCAGGGAAAACATACCAGTGCAAATGGAAATTTTGTCTGAATATATATTTTTATACAACCCCTTGCTAAACTGCCTCTGGCAGACATCTTAAGCTAGTGGCATGTGATTTGACAGGCTGATGGATCAACAACACTGAAACGCCTTGTAATAATCCGCCAGTTAATCACAATTATCAAAACCTGTTTGCAATTGAATATTGTTTTGGGATAGAAATTAGAAGAGAAAATGTATTTCCTTTTCGTTTTAAGTGCATGTCATTGATGTTAACAGGCGATTAAACATTGTAAACAAAACACGGTTGTCCACCATCTCCAGGATCCCCGTAGGCCTTATATACTTTCCAATATAAACAGGGCCGCAGGAATATTCTTAGTAAAACTCCGGTTTTCCGACTCATGTTATTCTTTATATCATGTGATGTATATGTGGATTCAGTCTAGTGAATAAAGTTAATATATGCCTATATATTCCGTACTAGATCTAAATTGTAGGATTTGTACGTTGTTTTCAAAGTCTCTCGTTGGCCGCCAACCGGATATTGCGAAAACGGTGCTTCACCTAGCGAACATTTGGGAAAACTACCTAACTGTCAACTGGTACATTATCTACTTCTATATTTTTATGCTAGATGATGGAAAATAAAATAATTCCTAGTTAATGTATGAAGAATGGGATAATATTTAAATGCAGTTAATCAGAAGAGGTTTATTTGTAATTCCCTTTATAGTATTCTGTCAATAATAGTACATTTATTATCATAATTGATTGTTTAATTTACTAGATCTAACGTTCAAATGTTAATTACATGTGATGATTACAAATAAATTAAAATATACTGGAAATATATACCAGCTTTCTTTATTTGTTTACTAGAGGACATTCCCATATCACATTAGCAGTCAGTAAACTAACTGCAATGTAGACATTCAGGTTGTGGAATCAATAGCCTGTAATAATAATAATAAGGGTGTTGCTATTGGTCTGGACCCTGACGTACACTAAAGTAACTATTGCTCCAGCACTTAAACTGCGCATGTACACTTTCCTGAATATCCGGGAGAATATAACACACTTCAGGCTACCGGACACTTTACAAATTTACTAATTAGCTCTGGTACTGTCTGCCTAACTCTAACCCTAAACCGTAGTTTTTGTGCAATTCTTTCAAGGTAACATGCAAGTAACACAATATCTCATAAATGGTGCTGCTGTCTCCAATGACCTAATTAAAAAAGGGTGGACATTAAAGATACTATGATGATGTAATAAACTCTGGTGGTGTCCACCTTCGGGGTATTTTCGACTCCATCTTTCTGTACTGCTCCCCTATGAGTGGTGGGGGAGGGGTTATATACAGCCACTCAATAATAAAAAAGTCCACACTGGAAATACATGCTCACACTTTCTTTCCTATGATAGATCATGAAACAAAAGAAAATCAGTCATAAGTACAATAATAATTATTTATCACTCTTTATTTATTAAGTAATATTTGAATTTTTTTAACATGGCTTAGTTGATAAGTTGGAGCTGAATATTGTGACATTTCCTGGTAGTAGACACATTATGATTTATATACACCACAAAAACTAAACATGTGGCAATAACAATAAAATTGCGCTTACAAGTCCGTACTTAAAGTCTGTTCATAATAACAATAACAACAGCAAAAACAACAATAATAACATACATCTTACCTCCTGAAATTACAAACTGAGATACAAAGAAACTGCAGACAAATTACTTGATAGAACACAGCGTATATTAAGATATTTGATGAAGTTATAGATCTTACATCCGCTATGCACTAGTTTTAATTTCTAAGATACTTTTCTGAACATTCTCTAATAACATTTACCTTTGATGAATTAATTAATTCAAAGTGAATTTCCACATCCTAATAGTGGTAAAATGAGTAAATCCAAAATTATCTCATAATTTTTTCGATAGTAAAATCTGGAGAGAAACAAAATGGGTTTGTTTTAAACTAAGTATGTTCATTTGTTTTGGGTATTGTAGGCAGTTCCAAGTAGGTTTTTTCAAAATAGTTATATTTAAGTCTTTCTGTTGTATTGCTCGTTGTAAACAAATTCCAGCCACATAATAAACACGGTGACATATAATATGGAAACTGTTTTGAATATATTTAGGATTGTACTACAATATAGAAAAAAGTTAAAGCTGAAATGAGAGAGTTTATTTGATATAAAGAACATCCCATATGCTGTTGCTGAAAACTAATAGCATTGGCTTGAGTCTTGACTATATAGGAGGTTGGTCTACATCTGTTAGGCAATCACTTAGATATATTATGATGGGAATAATAAATCCTTTTGATGAATGTAAATAATATATATATATATATATATATATATATATATATATGCGTGTGTGTTTACTACCTGTGAGGCCTCATGGATAGAGTGTGGGACTATTTACCTGTGGTTATGGTCATGTTGTGCAGGAGGTCGGGGTTCGAATCCTGAATGTGGTAATATAGTAGGACCCCTGGTGAAAAGATCGTGAACCATTCACAAATCGAGCATGAACAGTTCATGCACAGAAATCATGAATAACACATGAATAGTTCATGAATGGTTCTTGAACATGAAATGGTCCTATTCATGAAACTACAACAGTATATGAACACTTCAGGAATACTACAGATGAATAGTTCGTGAACATGTGATGCAGTTCTTAGACATTTGAGCCACTGTTCGTCTATATCTGAAGGGTGTTTAATTTTTTACTTCGTTTCATTACCTTTGGAGGTCGCTCGGCCCATTTAGCCTATCATGTGCACAAGAGTGGCCGTCAAACAACAATCATCATCATCATCATCACTGTAACTGTTCATAAACTGATCGTCTGATGCTGGGAAACTGGACTATTCACCTTCAGTTTCATTCACCTTGCAGTAAATTTCGCCCAATTTTACTTTCACCTTTGGGAACAATTGCACTCGATTTTATTCGCCCCTGATACCTAAAATATAAGTTAATCCCAAATAGATAAAATACAATGTATTACCAACTAGTCAAAATATAAAGGTGGCCTCTTGGTGGAGCAAATGGACTAGCTGGTAGAATGGCTGGGTTGATTGTTTAGTTCAGTCGTCAGTGCCAGCCCTCACAGTCATTATTCGTTCAGATGCTGCAGTTAAATACAGACCAGCAAACTGGAGGCCAGAAGGTGCTGTGTACGGGCATGTGTTTGAAATGTACTCAAGCAGTTGGCGTAGTGAATGGGGATATCAGGACAGCAAGTGTGGCAAGGGCAAGAATTGATGCAAATATAGGTTGGATTTGTTCTACCTAGGAAGGGCAAACATAAGAGGATGAATTTATGTGTTTTCGCACATTTCATGTTTGCCACGGCCATAACAGAAATACTGAACTATGCGCCAAATAGCTTGACTACAATGAACATGGCAGCATCGGATACTCACGTCAGGGATTACTTCACGGTCAGCACACCAGAGTGCAGCCTCAAAGTCTAAAATAATTGTGACAACAGATGGTGAAGGCTGTAGCTGTTGAACAACATGCTGCAGGATGATGACATAGTCTGCAGTGGTCTTGCCAGTTGTGGTGTTTTGATGGGTGTGATGTTGGACTATGGTTGGTCATGTGCCAGGCGTGGCTGGACAGCAAGGGATGTGTCACTTCTGTGATATAAACTGACCAGGTCACATGTCATCTCAGACGGACAATATATATATATATATATATATATTATATTACACAATGGTGAATATTCCTTTTTAAGGGTGAATAACAATAAAGGCGAATAGTATTTTTCTATTGAGGGCCAATGTAACCGAAGGTGAATTAAGTCCATAACTCTGATGCTGTCAATGTTCATAAACAATTGAGAAATCGGATAATTAACTGTAAAATATGCACACTTCAGTAAGCGATAAACTCCAGACTAATTATTGTCAGTATTTATTTTATCATATATTCATAAAATAACAATAATTTCTCATGTAAATAAAATATAATTCAACTACCTGGTTAAAACATTTCCTAACCCAACTAAAATTGCGAGCTATGCTCTGGGCAGACTGTCACTGGACTACATGGTAATAGTATTTACTGACTGTTACTCGCTGTATCCTTATCGGGTATTTCTAGGATTTTCTTGTAAAAATCCTTTAAAAGCTTTAGTTTCAATCTTAAACTATTTTTTAAAGGAATTTTACATATTTTCAACTTTTCATCTGACAAAAAAGTTAAGACCTTTCTGTCTCAGTGGACTTACAAATAATTAGCCCAGTACTTGTCTAGCCATCCCTTAAATGCATTTATAGATGGTGCACTGATTACTTGTATTACCTAAAAATATTTTCAATTGATGGCACTAGATCAAAACATCAAACATGCTATCTGTTTCAAACATTTAGAGTATAATAGTCAAATAGAAATCTGAATATTACTTAGAATTAGATCTATGTGGATCTAACAGTATGAGTAATGGCCGTCTCCTGCTCTCATTTGCGATAATTTGAAAATCCTTTCTTGGTGTAACAATGCCTGTGTATTTAACAATACTCAACAGGCTACCCGACACTAAAAGATACATGCTGCTTTAAGATGGTCACGTTTGAAAACTTAACAAAGCTTTTCTAAACTATGCCTCTGCTCTTAAACCACTCAACTGTCTAAAACAAAACTCTCGTGCTTTTATATCGTTGACCGATCACACCACCGGAAAATATGCTATAGTTTGGAACGATCAGCGTGAGAGTTCTCGCATGCGCTTTATAGGCCAAGTTGTTACTTCTACACAAATAATCCGATATAGAAAATGCATTATTAGTTTAATTATGAATATTTGACTTAGAATTTGATCTGGAATGGCTCAATCCCACCCGATCTACAAACCCCATAATCAGTAAATATAAAAACTAAACTAAAAAAACTATTGGCCCAAATAGAAAACAACTAAAGCTTTTACTTATTGTTGTGATGCAAATATTATTTGATGTATAATGTATTTTGGTTTCAGGTCAATTCAATTCCGGAATTGGAATTCATAATTTAAAATAATTGAATTGAAATTGATAAATTGGGAATTGGAATTGAAGTTTCCTACAAAACAAAAACCATAAATTAATTTAGCAGTTAATTTTTTAATTCAGAAATATTTTTTTCCGTGACAATCTAGTACTTGGACTATAAACTGAATTGAAAAATTTGGAATTGGAATTGATCAATTTGATGTGGAATTGACCAAATAGAATTGAGTGGAATTGGAATTGACAAAATGGAATTGACCCCATGTCTGACAATTAATGCTCTTAAATGTTGGTATTTCATCTTAGAAACTAAATAATATATATATATATATATATATATATATATATATATATGCCAAAATTACTTGTTTCATATGTTTTGTTCTCGGTAAACAAATCTGACTATGAATATTCTTCAGCAATTCTTGAACTGTAATGTTTATGAATGGTGTGTGAAATTATTGGAATGTTCTTCAACAATTCTTGCACTAGGATCATGCACACTTTAGGAACGGTTCATGAACCTTTCCTGATTCATGAAATATTCTTCAACCATTGTATGGTGAACTGTTCTTGAACTATGGTTCAAGAACCAGTCAAGTGAACATTTCATGAGTAGTTCATGAATATTTCATGAACGTTCTTGAACAGTTCATCAAGTCATGAATTTCAATTCCCCGTGCGGTGTTTCCATCTAACCAGACAACAGGGAATGTTTTCTCCACCATCTACTGTAAATTCTAAATTTATTTAGATTTAGTTCTAATGGTGAAGCTATAAATTATAGACAATAATTGTCTCACTCATTTGAGTACTTGTGTTTTGTTGAAATTAAACGATTTAATAATTAGGAAGCTAGAAATTATAAGAATATCCAATCTCAGAACCTGTTAGTGAAACCCGTTTTATTGTCTAAGAAAAAATAACTGAAATTACTAAAGAGACGATATACTGAGACAGAAGTCACATCATATCGATTATATCAAATTTACACCAATTAGGTCAAGACTGTCAGCTTTGTTGGATTTAATTTTGATTAGTTTTGTTCTTTAAACAAGATGGAGGTGAATGTCATTATTATATTTATAAAAGTGGTTTTATCGGTATTGCTTCCGAAACTTTACAACTTTGTTGTCTGAATATTTAAACATTTGAACATAAACAACTAAATGGCATTTGCAATTTTAAAACTGTTTTTAATCAACTTTAATCTGTAATCAGCTTATGTTCGTATATAATTTTGGCTTTGGTTATTGGTTAGCCTTTATTTTATTGAGAAATATAACAACTCAATAGTAAGAAATGACACAAAAATACTATAACACAAAGATAGAGTAAAGGTCAAGCCCTTCTGGTAAACATGTAATTAGTTTTAGTTGCCGCAGTCAGACAAACAACATTTTCTACAGTTGAATATTAGTCTTGTCCTATATCAATTTCAGTATCCACTGTAAATTAGTCTTGTGTTAGTGTAGGTAATTAAAAAATACATTAAAGATACATATATTTAAAGAAGAATAGATTAATAACAGAACATCTTAGGGATATCCATACCTATTGAATTATACACACAGTTTATATCAAGGTTTGGTTTTACTTCAATTGAATATCTATTTAACCCTAAGACTGTACTACATTGATACAGGATTTCAAATGATGGACAATATAAGTTATAAGAGCAATGACATTAACAAAGATATTGGACTAAGATGCTTGAAAATATAATTGTTTTTGCGTACAACCTCTTCACCCATTGTGCCATTGGTGTCTATGTTTTGATATTTATGTTATTGTCTAGTTATTTATCTAAATAAAGTCTTCATAATATGTATATACTTTTGTTGCCAATGTATACACTATTGTGATTTCTAACCTAAAATTTAGGTCAATTCCCTACAATTTTATATTTAGTAAAACCAGTACTCCAACTGCCTATTTTAGATATTTATCTATAAAGTTAATTATATATATATATATATATATATATATATATATATATATATATATATATGAAGATATATTTGAAGGGGAGAAATACAAGTTAATGGGTAAAAATATGTATGTAAGACAGATATTTGTAAAGATTAACTTTTATAAGAACAATTTTGTATCCAATGCCACAGACATTTTATAAAATATTTCCATCCAAATTAACTTCAAGTGAGATGATAATCCACACTATGTTTATTATTGATATATAATTTATCATTGGATACTTTTGTTTAAATTAAAAGAAAAATTGGATCATAATGACCTGTATTTGTTGGATTAATATTTGGTTGGATACTATGTACTAAAATAAGATATATTGATTAATTCCTAATTCCCTTAACTCCTTTGATTATTGAGATTTTAATTTGTCTGTGAAGATTACTTTTAAATGAGATGATTATATCAAGTTACCTTTCTAGGTAATGTCCTTAAGTGTAATCTTCAGTGGATGATCTTACATATTGAATTTAATCAAATTTGATATCTATACCAGATTTTATTTGTAAACCAGATGAGACAAGACTAATCAAATGTGGAAGTATTTCATAAATTACAACAAAGGTTGAATTAATCATTTAATTTGTTTACATATATTTACTTCACTAAAACAATAAACAAAATTGCAGTGCCTTTTACACAATTACCTACTCGAGCACTAATTACCCCGTAATTAAAGAGTTGATGATGTTATTTTTATTGGTGGTATTGACATCTTGTACAATAAACCTTTACACATATATGTGTTACTCTAGGTACAATCATAACTAAATGTAAATTTAATAAAAAAGAAATTTCAGAATAAAATGGCATTATAAGATTGATAGATAATGTAATGCACTGGCATCTGGAAGGTGAAAAATAATTATGTTAGAAAATATCCAGTGGCAGCAGAGATTTGTTAGAAAAAGTCACGGAAAAAACATTGGATTCCCTCTACAAAAAATCAAGCTCACAAAATAATTTGTTATTTCCAAGAAACGTTTCTTCTATCACAATCGAGCATGCCTTTATGACGCCATTTTGATTGACGCATGTACCAAGATTATATAGACAACATAAAAATTAAAACTGATAAAATGTGGCATTATTTTGCGGGTGTATCACCACCACCCAGCAAGAAAATGAAGACTTTTGAGGAGAAGCTGAAGATACAACGGTTGTAGTAGATCAGTAAACAGAAACGAGCGTTTAACCCAAATGGGAAAGTTGGCAACCTATGGCTGGAGATAATAGACGAAGAACTGGGCAGTTCAACATCGGCCGCTGCATCCATGTCCAGCCAGGCCGGTACGATGATATGCACATCTGGGAAGATAGACCCGACCATTTTGGCCAAAAATTCGTTTGCGTCGGGATGATAGTCATTTAAGCCGGAGAACATAAAGATCCATGAAACGTCAAACAAAGATATTGTTGCTAAAGAGATGTTCAAGTCCATTGAGTCCCCGGAAAAACAACCGGCTCATCAAATGCTAACCATTTTGCGCAAGGATTATATAGAGAAATTATCACACCTGTTTAGAACCTGCCACGCACTAGCCATGAAAAGACGCCCTTTCTCTGATTTTGTTTGACTTTGTGAGTTAGATAGACAGAAAGGTGTTAAACTAGGCAAAACATATATGAATGAGGAATCAGCAAAGGAGTTTAGAAGGCACATAAGTGAATTTGAAAGAGAAAAATTATGAGATGACATAAAGATCAAGAAAACAGCATCAATGTTCCTGGCTTGATGCAAACTCTTCCAGCATCCAGCGCTGAAGTCGAGCGAGGTTTTAGTCAACCAAAGTTGATTAAAACCAATCTAAGAACACAACTCACTCAGCGCAAGTTAACTGATCTGCTGTCAATTAAACTGTTGACTGCTCCTATCTCATCATTTGATCCAGACCCAGCAATTGAACACTGGAATATAGCTTCATCCCAACCACGAAGACCAAATTTGCGTGATGATGGATTCAAGTCACAGGTATTGGTTGATAGTGAGACCTCCAATGAACCGGCTCATACAGTTGCTGATGCAGCAGAGCTAGTCACTATAACTAGCGAATCCACTGAATGCTTTAATTGATGCAGATGATGCACCAGATTCTGAATCAGCAGATAATTTGGAGGATGAGAACCCTGAGCTCATTGAAAAATACAAGTTTATTGCTTGGTGATGATAGGGTCTACTAGCGTTTGGCAATGTGGTGCATGAAGTAAATAAATAAATTATCTATTTGGCAACAGATACATAATAAAAGATATACATATTGGATATTAATATTGGTCTCGATCTTCTTGTACATGCATTGAAATGTAATGCCATCACAACAGGACATACACGCCGTTGTTATTAGTAGAAAAATGTATCATGCCAACACAAAAAACGAAGAAAATATAGAAAGGCCAGTAAACATTTATATTTAGGTTACTGGCCCTGCTGGCCAATAAAATGTTGAAGGTATTTGGGACCTTGGTGTCGTGTTAGCTCTAAAGGCTCATAAATTAATCAAAGATTTAATAAATATATATTTTTGTAAAGGAGTCAAATTATAATTGACGACATTTCACTTTTCCTCTTGGATGGAATATATCTGCAAACGTGAACAAATATAATTTAAATTTTCAAAAGATATAACAGGTACATATGTCATATTCCCATTACTGTAGTTTATAAATATATATATATATATATATATATATATATTACAGTAGAACAGCAATTGATTTAAAGGTAGTTAAATTAATTTAAAGGTTGGTATTTATTTAACTAATTGTCAGGAGTCATTTACCAAAGCAAACAGCTAACAATATTTTCAGCCTTATTTAAATATATCAACATTCAGCAAATGCTGACTTCATATAATATTTATGCTGCGTTTTTCATATTTTATTAGAGGGCCTAGAACATTATTGAATTCATGAACTAATTATCTCAATTAAGAAATAATTAAATTTAAGTTTTGTTTTGTTACAGATCCTCCTGGCAAAGCCTCAATTGTTATGTCTGTGATAGGTTCTATTGTTGAAGGAGAGAATCCTAATATTGATATCACTTGTAGTGTTAGTGATCTAGGATATCCTTACGCTACATTTAAATGGTCAAAAGATAATCAGGATCAGTCAGGAAGAGAAGATGGCACTATCACCATAAGACAAGGATCAGCTACAGTCAGTAAACATGATGGTATATGGACATGTATACCAAGTAATAGTGAAGGAGAGGGACTTGGTGCTGACATATATGTTGTTGTAAATGGTGAGGTATAACTATGAGGTTTATTTTGCAGTCATGTTTAAATTATTGGCACATTTTACATACACCGGAACATACCAAAGCAAACACCCACAGACCCAATGTAGGATGCAGTTATAGATAGTAACATAGCAGGATATTATGTTTTTAATTTGTTGTCATTAATATTAAAATAAATATGTTACCCATGAGATTAAATTACATTCAGTATTATATATTACTAATGTATCATTATTTTATGTATCATTATTTTAATTTCAACATTTTATATTTTGTTATTTCAGCTAAAGCCCATCTCAGTCCATCTTTACCAAGAACATTAACAGTTGTAGCTGATCCTAAATAGTCCTTCAATGTTACTTGTGGCTTTATATCTAAGCCTTCTGTCACTATATCATGGACCTATAATAATAATAATATATTACCAGATGGTGTTATAACTCAACTAATAACTACTACATCAAGTGGTAAAATGTCAACAGCAACACAGAAGTTATTATGGAATCCTAACTCAGACATATCATCTAGAAGATCTGTTGGAGGTGTATATATGTGTAAAGGTACTGAGGACTTAGGACAAGGAAGAGTAGACACCAAACAAAGTGATCAGATGATACTTAAAGTAGAATGCAAGTGTTACTAATAATAAGTAATTAATATTAGTGATTATATTGTTATCACTATGCTGTAACGTTTATTATTTTAAATATATGATAGTTAATTAATTATATCGATGACTTAATGTTAGTATTTAGAATTGTAACGGACCGGAAGCAGTTTAGAGAATAAACCAGATGGTCAGGGTTGTATCTGTGATTTATTAATAATATACTTGATGACAATCTACAAACATCACAATATTAATTACTGTAAAAAGTGTAATGAAAATTGAATAAAAGAGTTCCTAGATTCATAGTTCCTAGATTGCAATTTCCAGTTCTAAATAGGCTAATTACACCTTTGTTAGTCTTATTTAGAAAGCATTTAGTATAATACTCTCAATCCCTGCATGTTTTACACACAAAGACACACACATGCACACACATATACACACACACATACACACACACAATATATATATATATATATATATATATATTTCTGGACACACACTCACAAATATATATATATATATATATATAGTTGGATACACACACACACACATATGCCTATATACACTTACTGTTTTTTACAAATAGAGTGGTTTTGCATATTCCTAGGTCAGCTTGAAGGTCTGTGCTCAGAGAGTCAAACTGGCCTAGCTGTCATTAATTAAAGTTAATTCAGGGCCGGAAAAATCGGTATCCCGGATGCCCGAGATGTGTGAATTTTGTCTTCGGGCTAGTGAGTAGTCTAAAACACTAGACCGGCTGGGCTACCGGCATTTTGAGGCAAGGTACGCGGTAGTCTCAAGTTCTTTTTCGTAGAATAATTTTCCGCTAATTTGCAATCCCTTGCGGTGAAAAAACCCATCATCATTTAAAATACCAGCGCCGCTACTTCACCAACGGTCGCTAAAAAGCACTGTTCCCAGTTGTAGGCAATGGGTCATGATAAACGATAACTATTTATCAGAATCTCGTTTCCAGATCTGAAATAATGCTAAATTAAACTGCTGTAGCCATTTCAGATGTCATATTTTTACATATTTACTGAATATAAGAAGCATGCTTGGATGATGGGAGAGATTTTGGTGAGCTAGTAATCTTGGCTGGTAAACAGCCATTTGTATTATGGTGGTCACATGACTCAATACTCTCTCCCGATTGACTAGTTGTCTTTGTTTACAGTCAATAAAGCACATGGTATTATTTATATGATGGATTTATCTGTCCCTTTACTGTTTATTTGTTTGATCACTGTTTTTTCTCTCTCCATTTTATGTTAATATTATAACATAAATATGGATTCCATATTAACTGTTTTCATACTTTGCTGAAGGAATTATACACAGTTTTTTTTGTAACTAATTGAGTTTCTTCCTTGATCCGCTGCGTATGAATTATTTCTGTCTTTGTTTGATATTTGGTACTTTATTTAATATTTAAACAAAGGTGGACTTCCCTTGTCACCTCAACAGCCACAGGAAGAAAATGTCTGACCAGATTGTGGACATGACCAAAAATGTATTACTGGATGAATTATAAACTGTTGATTATTGTTTACTTGTATTGTGTTATAATGTGTATTAATAAAACCACAAACACATAAGTATCATCTTTATTGCCTCAGTGGTCTAATTGGTTGGGCATTGGATCACAGATCACTACCATCTGAGTTCGAATCTTGGCGTGTGCATAGCTGATTTTCATCTTTGACTTCACTTCATTACCTTTGGAGGTCATTAGCCCCATTTAGGCTAGTGAGATATAGAAATATTGTTCTGGCCCTGGTTAATAACATGTTTAATAAATATGTCCGGAAGGAAAGAGACATGGTCATTAATTACATTGGTGGGTGGGATATTTGAGGGAGGTGGATGTGTAAGAGGAGTGAATTATTTTAAAACAATTGGTTAAGAAATTAGTGAGAGACATATTAATCAAGCTGCCATTACAGGTAGTTTTATTATTTTCCTTCTAGTTTTGTCATGCATGTTAAGTTTGAGAAATGCCAATGTGGAAGATTTATACGTAATTGGAGAGTCTCGGGAATATGTTTTTTTTTTTTGAAAATCTGGTTTTTATACGTAAATAGGTGGATTTCGAGGATTTATACATAAACCAAGTGGTCTAAGGTAACAAAATAATTTCCATGACTGTGAATGTCACATTTTATTATCACTGAACACAATCCGTTTACATTAAATCGAGATATACAGTTTATTTATAAAAAGTGCGCTTTCGTTTAAAATGCGTGAGATCTGTTGAAAGCGATTGGTGAAAGTGCGGGAGTCTCCCGCCGAATGCGGGAGACTTAACATGTATGGTTTTGTACCAAGTATTGTTTATTTATTTTCTTTAGTATTTTTACACTTCTACTTAGCTTGAAGTTTTGTGGAAAATTATGCCATATTTCACGACCAGTGTGTGTGGTTTGTATTGATGACAATTGTGTTCCTCAGTATTGTATGTGTTGTCTGGTATTATATGGATGTAATTCATAGTTGTTTTTGTATATTTTGATTAGTGGAGATGGTAGTTAGTTGTTATTTATTTTATACATTAATTGAGCCATTACGTATAGGTACAATTTCTTTAGGTTAAGTTTATTTAAGCGTTGGAAAATTGGTTTGATGTGTTCATTATATTTTGATAGTGTTATCATATTTATGGTTGTTTTCTGTTGGACTCTGAGTTTATTTAGGTGATTTTCATACGGTTGGCACACTTAGCCTACCTTGTACAAAAAGGTGGCTGTAAATCATCAATCATCATCATCATTGTGTCCTGTCCTGCCGCAGTCTAACAGATAGCAATGTGGTTTATCACATTTAGAATCTGCAGCAATCGCCATCAGATAAACTTCAAATGCTTGTAAAATAAGTCTCCAGTTTCCCCAAATATTGCCCGTACATTTTAAATGACAACGAGGCTTGATCTGATCCATATTCTACGGGTTATTTCTTTTTCTGGTACCATCTACCATCGGTTTTAGCCATTTATTTACAGCAAATTATTTCATCTCAACTTCACCTACAATAGCAATCTACATGCGGTATCTAATGTGTTAATATGTATAAAAGGAACTATAGAGAAATGTGTATGTTGATTTTGATAAATAATTAGATGAATGTTCAAGACAAAGTTTTTTTAGTTTTTCTCCCTTTTATTATTCCCCTTTAATCCAATAATTAACAATGGGGTTATCTGCAGTATGGATAGCTAATGTCTCACCAACTTTAATTACATTACTATGTACTACTAATGGATCATTTGGTAACTGTTATCCTAATTACCAGTTACTGTAGGCCTGTGTGTAATGTGTATGGTATATTTATTTATATCTAAAGTTTTAGCAGCTTTATACGATTTACGATTCTAGCACTTAATCAGAAAAAGATAAACTTTCTGTGCTTTATATTTCTTAACGACACAAATATTAAAGATCATATATATTTGATGTTATAATTATAAATGGGGCAGGTAAAGACTGCAGTTGATAAATAATTACTCATTGGAAACCCCTTTGGTGATGTGGACTTAAGTATCATAGATAGGTATATAAATATCTTTGTAGATGATATATTTACATCTTTAAATCTATCTGACATAAGTCCATATGTAGTCTTTATAACACAAGAACTTATTATTCTCTACTGAGTTAGAAGGTATAGTATCACTATTTGTTTATAGATCTTCATAATAATGTTAATATCTGATGATTCTATGTACTTTTCAACCAAAACAACAGTTAACGGATGTTTTGATAATTTAGGGACAACATTTTGATAATATGACCTTGACTGTTCCATTAAAATATTATTATCATCTTGACATCAGGATGCCTGTTGCACACCTTTTAAGATATAGTACAAACATTGTTCAGATTCTTGGTTCAAGCCCCAATAGGATGTCATGAAGTATAAATTGAGTGAATGACCTAACAAGAAGATGTAACATGTTTGAAGACATTACATCAGTTAAGAGAAACAGCTATTGACCCATTCAATATTCATTTCATAATTTCAAAAATCAGAATGTTATTACTCGAGGTCAAGGATGGCTTTGGATTTGTCATGTACTATTAGACAGAAACTTAGTTAACAAAGAAAATAGTAACATATATATCTGTTTTTTTTAAATACATCAATTAACTAAATGTTGGTTGCTATTGTAAAATGTAACGTGCCAAAATGCAAGAACAGATTGATAAACTTGAAATATTCTTATAATGTACTAGAATAATTTGGTTGAAATACTTAGACTGAATCCATAAATGGACTATTTCTTGTTAGCTTTTGGAAATCTATGTAAATGAGATGTAAATTACAGGTTTAACAGGTATTGTCATGTGCGAACTCTAACTCTAACTGTATATTAATTTTCTAATTAGTAATTAGATAACATTTAATGGTGAAAAAACCAACGTCTGATTAATATTTCTAGAATTAAAATACTGTTGTAACATATTTTGATATAAACTATTTAATTATTTTACATTAATATGATTATTTAGAATTAGCATATTAATCAAGACCCTGAGAAACAACTAATCACTCACTCACTCACTCACTCACTACTCATCACAAAAAAATATATATATATATATATATATATATATATATATATATATATATATATATATATAATTAATATTTACAATTAATTTTATCTCTGAGTTATTATATTCAAATACTTTTAATTGGAGATATAAGATGCATTATTTTTTTCCAGACGTCCTTTAGGCTGTTTAATTATAAACATATTTGCTGTCTCTATATTTATAGATGCTCGATATCAGATTGAGTTCAACAAAAGTGATACAGTAATAGCTGTGGCTGACTTAGATAGGTTAATAATAGCTTGTGCTGCCACCTGTAGGCCTAGCTGTAGTTACCAATGGAAGAAGTCCGATGGATCAATTGTGGAAAATAGTAATATTCTGGATCTAAATCCTGTACAGAAATTAGATGATGGATCTTTTGTTTGTGTGGCTTGGAACAAACATAATGAACAAGGATTGAGTAAACAGCTTAAGCTAACTCTAAATTGTAAGTAATTCTCTCTCTCTCTCTCTCTCTCTCTCTCTGTGTTGTGTGTGTGTGTGTGGTGTGTGTGTGTGGGTCTTTTTCTTTTTAATATTTTGTTATTTACAGTTATTCCAGAGATCATCTCTTTTCAACCTCAATCAGATGACATAATCCAGGGATCTACATTAAATATAACATGTGAAGTATCCAGTAGACCTAATTCTAATATCACAATAACTAATATCAATACATCAGATATTATTGTATCTGTCACTGATACACGTCAGGCTTTATACACATTTACCAAGATACATGTATTAGATTCTGGTGTGTATCAATGTTCTGCTACTAATGGAATAAGATCAATGACAACTGTGACTCAACAGATGACACTTTATATTAAAGGTAGGTCTACTAATTACTGGATGAGGTGTATAGTAAATTTGTTATAGGAACACATTGACATTGCACATACACACACACATACACACACACACACACACACACACACACACACACAAACACACACACACACACACACATATATATATAAAGACACATGAACACACACACAAACACACAATCCTTTGCACCTTTATCATTCTGTAATAAAACACTTACTTAAATTAAAGTATTCATCACTAGATCATTATCTAACTTTCTTATATTAATTTAAAGGATTCTAAATTAAAATATATATTATGATTAAGTTAAAGAAGCTAACACTACAATTCTTAAAATAAAGAGACAATAAGTTTAAATCTTTCAGATTATATAATTTTTCTTCAGGTGGATATAGTCTGTGTGAGACATCACCAACACATATTGGATTACCTTTACATGTTAATATGACAATATCCATCTGTCTGACTGCTAATCCTTTCACACAACTCACTGACAGTAATTGGAGATTTAAATCTAGTGAGAGTGATTACATGATTAATGGTCTACCTAATGGAGTATTGACATCAGTAAAAGATACAAATCATCAATTTAAGAAATATGTCATGTTGATGATTACCAAAATACTTGAGAGTCACTATGGTACCTACACACTACAAGTAAACAATAGATTTAATGTTCAACAACTGACTCATGTCATTAGTCTACTACCAGAAGGTAAGTCTTAACAGACAGTCTTTATAATATTATTGTACTATGTACAAACATTGTGATAATGTCCTAGAATCTTCCTAAATGTATCATTTGTCCCATATATCTGAAGAGATAAGTTCTATTGAGACTACTCATTTGTGATAGCCAGTAACATTGTATGGATAATTGATTTACCTATATTTTCTCATATTACTACTACCAATAAGTAACAAGCATATGATACTTTAAATATAATTATTTACAGGTTACATTGTGCATATCCCCAACAATATAAACAACAGTTCTAATAACAATTTAAAATGTATTTATTTGTTTTTCATTTCTTATGAAAATAAATAACAATTTATATAAATATCATGGTGCTATATTTTAATTAAAGTTAAATAGCTAAAACCGAGATTGTGAGAATCTGAACATTACATCATTATAACTATGTATATGTATCTAATTTATATAATCAGAAACATTGGTTGGCCAAAAGCCTGCTAATACTCGTATTAGCAGGGCTGGTTGCTTTTGCTGGTTTTAATTGGCTTTTACTGGCTGATTGATTGCTGATATTTTGATCGGATTGTTGAGCCTCAAATATATACTTATGGTATATATCTGTGGCGGCTGACCATGTACATGCAGTGATAAATGTTACATTTAATGCTCCATCTGCAGTTGTTTTTGGTTTCTAATTGCACTGTAGTCATTTACATGTAGGTGCCATGTAATAGTAATACTCATGGTGGTTGACCATGTACATGTACTCATGCAGTGACAATGGCTTTGCTTAATCCTCCCTCTCCAATTGTTGTTGGTGTTTAAAATTGCACTGTAGAAAGATATATGCTAATCTTTCACATTAAATTTAGTTACATATGGATACATATGGTTAGCATCATGGGTGGATTCAATAGAGCCAAAATGGGATATAAGGTGGGAATGCTATATTTGACTGCAACATGGGAAACCAAAAACAAAATGTCACATGGAACTGTTATGATGTTGGAGATGACAAAATTACTGCTAAATGCAAGGAATGTCAAAGTGATATTAGTAACAGAGTTCTACAACTGAAATGTCACAGAAAGAAATGTCCAGCCCTTCACAATACAACAAAGAAGAGAAAATTTGATTGTATTGAGAACGATGAAACTAGTCATGAACTGAATTAATCCACACCAAAACTCCAGCAATCTAATGCAGGGTTGGGTTTTTACCATAAAAACCTATTTTTACATTACATCGTAAAAAACTGTTATTAACTGTAAAAAAACTATACAAAACTGTAAATAACTAAATAACGTGAACAGACATTATGTAACTAAGTAAACAGATTCACATAATCATGTCTTCACTTACATGCATCTCACAAACATACACATATAGAAAGAAAGAAAATGCTTCCCTTTTTTTAGTGTATTACCTTAAATATTGGTACATGAATGAAATATAAATCGTGACATAACATAAACACAGTTAATTCTAATTCAACCTTTCCTCTGAGGAAATGGAGAAAGGAAATGATGACGCAACAAGCTTAGTAGTTTATCATCACCGTGATGAAACTTGAATCTTCTATATGTGGGATGAAGCATGTATACCACTAAATGTTCATCAAGGACAGCCTGCTTGAAGTGTTTTTTACCAGCTTGATATGTGGTTGGAGAACTGGATCAGATAATAAGTTGAGCCACTCGTGACAAGCATCGGCTATGCCACACTTATCGCTTTAACAGTTGTGCAGTGCTTTTGCAACTGGGCGTAATCACCGACGTTCCTGAACAAATAGAAATGCTGGATTTGACGGACAACGATTCCCGATGTCTTCTAAACGCTGAGACACTGAGACGTTGAGACACCGAAACGTTGAGACACTACCATATCAGAGTGCAAGATATATATATATATATATATATATATATATATATATATAATTTTGAATTGATGAATAATTAATGTGTGGTATACCACACATTAATTATTCATAAATTCTGAATTAATTATTAAAAGAAATGTTTAAAAAATTAAACTTTCGCTGAATTTACGTGTCGACGTCACAACGCCAATACCATTAAACATAGCACGTGTCCGTCTTGGCGACTTTTCTATTTATTCACTGCTTTAAAACCAAATGTGGCCCGGAATGTGTACGACTCTTGTGTGACGATTACTTCGGCTCAAAACCTCTGATCAGGTATAGGAATACAGGTTTATATATATTGAGGTATCACTTTAGACATATACCATCAATCAGTAGAAAGTATATTTTTTAGCATTTTAAAAGATACAAACACTTAATCTTTACTTATATTCTATGATAAAACACATTAATAACCAAGGTGCAAGTGGAAAACAATATTAGCTTTCCTTTTCATAAAGACTTCTTGGCTAATTTGTATTGCACAAAGATTCCTCATCAAAAAAGGTCTCATTGAGGTATTTTGCTATCTATCATAGATAGAAGACGTTTTTAGTATTATATCACGTGGTTGTTTTGAATAAGAATATATAACTATTACTATAATGATTAAGTTCTACCCATAAATGACATTAAGTGGAGATACTGACATCATGGAAATACAACTTATTTCTATACATCTATCACGCTGTACATATAGTTACTTGATTATCAGGTGACTACCATCTTGAAAAACAAATCTAAATGATTATTTATTCAAATATATTCTAGAAAGTCAAAGTCTATACAGTAATTATAAATGTCATATCGGAATGGTATAGAATTAACTTCTTATTAAACTTATTGTAATTAATGACTAAATAATGTTAAAAACAAATTATATTCACACACGTGCACAGGAGATAATTTGCTCTGTTGATGTTACGTTTAAGAGTGTGTATTAGCTGTGTATAATAAGGCACAGGCACAGAGAATCTCGAACCGTGAATTCAAACTCTGGACGTTTCTTCAGGGGACTGAATCCAGAGTGGCGACTTTTCTTGCTGAGACATGTGTAATGTCTCACCAGTCCCATTTAATAGCCAGTGTTTTCCTACTGGCTTTATGTTTGTTTGTTTTTGTATATGGTAGATTACCTTCAATATTATTAACGATGAAATATGAACAAAGAATATATTATATATATTTATCAACATGTTTTTATTTGTTTGTAAACTGACATGTTTGCTGTGATATAAACTAATGTATATGATGTATCCAAGATTAACTTTATTGATTGTTACTTTAAGATCAGAACCTCTGATAACAGATGATCTATGTTTGTATTTTAATCTACTGATGTAGTACTAAGGATGATCTACTGACACTGTTTATTAGTTTGTAGTTTTATTACTGTGAGTTTTTTCTAACAAATAAAGTTTATTTACAAAATATTTGAATTACTTTACTTAATTAATGTTATTTATACACAAATAAACAGACATATATATACACAATCGATATTGATAAAGGATCAACACCAGTTTACTTATACCATAATAATACTGGTGTATTTATGCCCCCCCCCCCATAGAGGAAGCTTCTGGTGGCACTGTTTAATTCAAAGAGGTTATTGTTCAAATACAGTGTAATGTCTCTATACAGACACACCTATAAATGACAAAAACTTAGTATTATGCCACTGATCTTACGATATATTGCTACGTTAATTACTGCGTGCATGACATCAATTATAGGAGTATATAGCCGATTGTTAGCAGTTAATTGCCAACCAAAAAGTTGCTAACGTAAGCACATATTCTACATTTGTATATTGTTTTTAAAATTAACATGTTGGCATAATTAGTTTCTTTTTATTTCAAGAGTAAACAATAACAAATCAAATTATGATCATAGAAGTTACTGATTGTTTTCTTAGAGTTAGATATATAGCTTGTGATAGCCATTCATATTTCTGATTGTTCTAATTGACGTTTTTAAAAAGGTGAACACTTGTCTTTTTGATCATCTATTTATCTCTTGCTAATTACAAATATAAGACACCGAAATTTGGACACTCATTTTGTATACATAATGTACGAATTATTAACTTAATTGAATTACAATTTACATATGTTTGCTAGGTGATAATCACTCTACAATCTGTGGAAAAGGTATACGGATGCTGCACCAGCACGAACAGGATGTTTGGAGAAGTGGGAAGACAAATTGTTAACTGATAGGTCAATAGAAACAATTCATGAAACTTAGAACGTGGAAGACGACGAACCAAAGTGTTTAATTAAAATAACAAATAAAACCCTAAACATTTTTCTACACAATTGACTTGCTATTAAAGAATTAATTAAGAAACATCAGTGGTACTAGGATCAAACTTGCTGAAGTTAATGACAACGAACTATATCAGTATTCCACAGATCTATGGCAGTTTTCGGACACTTAACACATAATTAACTACACAATTTTATGTTTTCTTATTAGAAAAATAGAATCCATTTCAAAACATTTATCCATCTTAAACTTTCCTTAAATGTGCATTTCGTTCATGCTTATATTTGTTGTGTGTCATCAATTTTCTCAAAGTGAAGCTTAATAGCTAACTAGGCAGACATTTGCAGCAGAATTAGGATAATTCAGTATTTTTTTAATAAATTGCAAATTCGTGAAAACAACCAGTTGAACTATTAATGAATTTCATGTACCATTTAAATAAAGACAAGGACATTATAGCATGAGTTGAACAGTTGATAACACACATTATGTGAATTTTCGATCAAATCATGAATATTTAAATACAATTCTCCACAAAAGCAATGCTGGAATGGTTTCAATTTTATTATGACCGATACAACTCTATTGGCGACAAGAATTACTTCTGCAGATTGTCGGTTTTCTTGTTTCACAATTAAATTAACTTCTTGTACCACGCGGAGAGAAGCCTCGATTACAAGTTCAGGAACTGTCATTAGTATGGGCTGAATATTACTGGCATGTTCTCACATGATATATACCTTCTTTGTAAGGGGAGGGGGGGGGCTTTAAAACCGAAGTTGCTTTGTCATCAAATGGACATCCCAGTTCTGTTCGTATGAGATACTGATCACCAACCAGAAGTTGACGATTATCCCAATGAGGCGGTAGGTGCGGTAAGCGGCTGTTCGCTGTTGGTGGATAACGGGGCTTGATTATATATATATATAAATATATATATATAATTATATCATTTTAAGGTAGAACTTTTACTATTTAAATAATATCGTTGCTTCATCCGAACTATCTAGTGTTACGGGAAGACCATGTGATAACGAGATATCCCAATAATCTCCAATCTATGCATGCAATTTATTGTGTTATTCATCATTTCTTTAATTAATTGCATGTCACTGAACTCTATTCAACTTCATTGTGTTTGTTGTGAAGCTGATATTTCAATTTATTGTGGTGTCCGAAAACTGAAAGGTACCTTAATTCGCATTGCAGTATTCGAACACCTTCAACGAATCAGATTGCAGTTGAGATTATATTAAAAATGGGAGCATCTGAATAGATCGGTTCATAGTCAATATATTTTGGCCCCAAACACACTAAATAGGAGTAGTAATAGACTGCGACATTGTTCTTATGAGGCCTTGCTTCTTCCCAACATGTATGATATGTGTGACGCTTTGCGTCCTATTTATTAAGTGTTATTTTTACTGAGGATGCGTATGTCTGCTTTGAGCTGATCAGATCGTTTTGGCGTCATTATACGGAAGGTCTCAATACGGGGTTCGTCCAGTATTCTATCAGTGAAGATGATATTTTCCCGTCTTAATCTCTGGGTGAAATGCTCAGAGTATACGATCTAGTATCAGGATCCAGCTCTCAGCCAATAATGCTCGTCCTTTGCTTTCCGGATATTGTGTAGAGCTATTCCTTACAACGGACTCACTGGGATATCTCAGAATATTATATTACATTCTTTATGATGCAATCTAGTATTTTATGCAGTTAATGGGAATGTTCCCAGCCGCTCACATAACCAGTTATGTCTTTCAAAAAGTATATTTATTTTAATGCTAAATTGGTCTTATATCTGATTAGTCTGGCCAGCGCAGCGGTCGGGGAACAGCCGTGTTTGCGTGCGCTTTTGGCTTGGGAATAAGAGTAAAGATTCATATGGAGCTGCAACTTTGACCAGCTAACATGTTATTTATCGAGCGTGTTTCAGTTGTATTGTTCAGTTATATTACATCTACCGGTACTCAACAACTGTCTAACCTACTTCCAGGATAGGTATCATTCTCTTTTATGTGTAGCATTTCTTAATATATATGTAGTTGCATAGATATTAGGCGTGAGTTTTTAGATTATCAATCATAGCTGCACAATTCAAAACTTGGTCCCGAATGATAGTTAATTTATTTGGTTTGGTTGTAGCATATGTTGGTTCATGTGTGCACACGCTACCACTTCCGCACATAACACCCCGCACGCATTACACTACGTATTATACACGTGGATTTTACGCAACTCATACATGTCAAACTACACAAATGTTTACGTAGAAATTACATACTGATTTCCACGTATATCTTACGTAGTAAAATTTACATTGAATCCGGGTCATAATATACACATAATAGTAAATAATACAAAAATATTACAATAAATCACAATTTATTTGATAAAAATACAACTTTTAAAATCTTATTATCAACGGTGTTAAAATGAAACGTAAGACTGACTACATCTAATGTACATAACATATTTCAAGCATAGGACCTGTCTAAATTGAAAACATGGATAATTTAACTACATTTGATACAGCTACACAAGATATAAACACACCTATGAGTTGTATACAAATATACTCAGGAAATTGACCAGATAAGTTTTAGTATTTCATAATATATCTACAAAATAAGAGACATTTTGGAAATCTTTAACATCAGTAGCACCAGAGATTGACAAGATAAATTTTACATGTCACAGTCAATGTAGATACATTGTAATAATCTGATTATGCATCCAAAACAATTGAAAATAGTAGGTATGATATGGTGGCTCCGATTCCCTGTAATCTAAGTATTTTGTGCACTTGTGTAGAGATCAGTTAAATACAAGAATCACAATTTAATTTAATTGCATATTCTTGTTAACTCCTGGTACCATTATATAAAGTGTAAAACAAAATGTTCTTTGAGAAACAGTGAGTACGAAGTGGCACCAATCAAGCCAAATCAGTTGAACAAATTAAAGTGCTTGGCAATTTTGAGTGAAGGTCACTTACATGTCAAGGTCAATATTTTATGTGACAGGCACAACTACATTCCAGCCCCATATAACTGTTGGTGCCATTATCTGAGGTTAATAACAAACATTTCTATGAGAGACAATGAGCTTACATTCAATATTGTTCTAAATCAAGATTAATTTTTTTTTAACTTTCACTTTTGATATATTTTGCTTAGAACCAGTTATAGCTGGTCATTATATCAGACTTAGTATATTTATATATTACAAACATGAATGCAAAATAATATTTTATGTTGGTCTCTCTCACTTTTTTTCTTCTAATTCAGTGATATTAGAAATAAATTTGAGGTGTATTTTATTCAGTAACCATAACAGACTCTCACATCTTTCACACATGTACAAATGAATAAGTCCATTTCATATGTCAATCGTCAATAATCATCAAATCACATCGGATCCTACGACAAAATAGAAGTTTGGTTGTTTTCTCATGAAACTAACCATGTGTAGGTATTATTTAATGTGAAAGCTATAAGATGGATTAATAGAATCAGAGTAGCAGATATATTGAGGATCATTAAGTAAAGCCATCATACATGGGGTCAATTCAAATACGGAATTGATGGGCAATTTGGGAATTGCTTATTTAAAAAATGGAATGGAATTGAATTTTGCTACAAAACAATTTAAATCTAAAAATTAATTTACCATTGAATTTTTAATTCAGAAATATTTCTTCCATGACAATCCTACTTAGAATATAAGCTATTCGGTGTAGTATTCCAAGTAGGTACTAGGAGTAGGTATTCAGAGTACCTTCTCATGGTAAAGTAGTAGGTAAAAAAAGAGTGGGTAAAAATGGAATTGAATTGGAATTGCTAAATTTGAATTTAAATTGACCAAATGGAATTGAGTGTAATTGGAATTGACAAATGGAATTGACCCCATGTCTGGAATCCATTATATAAACACCAGTACCCACCCAAGAGTGCAGTGTTTTACTTGTCATCCAATTAATGAATAATTCTATAAGCCAGGCTAATATATTTTGTCTACAAACAATAACGTATGATTACCATAGTCTAATAATCAGGCCCTAACTGTATAATTATTTTACTTTTAATATTTCAATATTATATTAATAACATATTAATAATTTAAGCCATTCAAAAAAACTACTTTTCATGGATATTTCGGAAACATCATGTCACAAATTTGTTGGGTATGTCAATATTTATATTTAAAAACTGTTTTTGAAAGTTTATGACACTATCATGTCATAAACTGTCATAAACCTGTTTATGTTACGACATCATAAACCCTGGATTAATCCATTGTTTTTACATTATGTCAACCCTGATTTTGGAATTTAGTAACTTGTACTTTAATGACTTCTAACCCATCAATCTTGAGTTTATAATTATCCAGATTATGCTTATTATGGAAACACATGTAATTTATTTTATTGTTATTCAGAAAAAAAATAATTTGTTAAATTGTTGAGCACATTATAAACCTCTGTTATATTTTACGGAAATAGAATACATTGGTATCATCAGCAAACAATACAAATTTCATTTATTTGAAATATTTGCCAGATCAATAATGTATAGTAAAAAATTAAATAGGTCCCAAAATAGAGCCTTGTGGTATACCACAAAGCATCATTATAATGCGAAGTTGTTAAGTGCACAATTAGTATTTACATAGAATGTATGTGTTGCAAATTACCAGTGATAAGCTCATTGACAAGTAATATACACGTAAAAAGGCGTCGCAATACGTAAATAATTTACATTACGTAATATATACATATATTTTACGTGTACATTACGGCTCTGGGTTATTACTGCTCTACTGTATACGAGGAAGAAACATCTCTCACGCTGAACCATCGGGGACTAATTGAAATAATTTTATGACTTAATCGAGCGTTGTATTGAACAAGTTTATCTTTTAGTTGAAACGATAAGAGTCGTGTGTGTTGAACATCATTATATTATGTAAATATGTCATTGATTTTGTGTGCCTTAAGCGAATTTGTAACGACGTGTCCGAATTCTGGCAGTGTCCAAACATACCAGTGTCTACTCTATTTAGATCGGTATCACATTATTTTGTGATTTCAGGTATTTTTGTCGGAACCTTTTGACGTCAAACGTAATTAGCTCATGTTTTAAAGGTTAAATATAGACGGTAGGCTTTAATAATTAATAACTAATGAATGTAAGAATTGAAGTGGTTGGCTAAATGTTAACTAATTGTTCCACATTATTTATTTTCCGTACCGTGCACGTTCTTGGAGCTGACTGGGAGCTTTCCTACAATATGTAATCTTAGACATGATTTGTTTGGCATTATCAGTACATCTGCAGGCAAAAGAATCAAGTATGTAGTATAAACCAGAGAGCTTAAATATAGAGAGGCGTTACTCTTGTCGCGCCATGTTGAAATTTGAACCAGTGGCGCCTCCAGCGACCGGAGGTATTTCTCAGATAAACAAACGCTCTCTGGTTGTCCACATGTGATCGTGTACATGTGTGCGATGGTTGAAATGAATTGCCAATACTAGTACTATATGTTACATGATCACATACTCTTTTATTAATAAAAACTTTAATTGTGCATACATGATATTGAATGAAACGAAGCTCTGAAACTGTAAATAAATAATTAAGTGATTTCACAGCCCAGTCACTTAATTAATTTATAGCCTACAATTTGCGATCACTTGACAGCTGATTAAAAATAATTAAACTTTTATCATGTCAGCTTATCATAGCCCAAAACTTTTATTTATTTGGATATAGACATATAATGATATATACAGCTATTATAACGCAACCATAACACAATTCACCATATATTCATCATGTCCATTTATCATATATTAACTAAAACAATTATAAATTCATTTAACGTCTACACCTCAATAATATAGACCATGCAATATAGGCCTGCCCAGCTGAGAACAAAGAATATACATGGAATATTAACAATGTGTGTTTGCGTTAACATGTTAGAGATAGAGAAATTAGTACTTTCATACAATAAGCGGCATCAAATCTCTTGTGCCACGGGTTCATCTATAGTTACAATCAGTCATTTAATTGTTATCAAATGGACAGAATAACCCAAATTGCTTCCAGCTCTAAACAACCACTACTACAAAAATATGACATTTAGTCCAGATCAGTGAACTGTTTAAAGTTAGACAGAATATACTCATAGATGTAATAGACACATGCATTGACTACTGTAACAGATAACACCAGTAAATCTGTAACCAAGAGATTGGCCTGTTTACAATTGGTATATCATCATCATTTGATATGAATTTAAGTTATGAAGAGAAGTATGCCAAGTAAACCACATGAGCTGAACATTCAAGTACTAATTCAGGTGCTGGTTATCCTTTTTTTGTATAAAGATATGAAATGGGCTGACAAAATTCATGGATTTGATGCCTTGTTTCTTATTTAATTAATTTTATAATACCAATTTCACCATTAATATTTATAAATATTAATTATCATCACAGCTGGCCCTGTCTCCTGTACAGGTCTCGTATCTGTTAATACCTTCCTCTTTTATTTCAGTGGATGCATGCGGTGGATTTGGTACATCAAAAATAGTTTGTATAGCATTCTAGATAAGTTGTCTGGTTCATGAATTCCGTTTCAGTGAAATGCATATCATACATTCTACAATTAGTATTCAAGTAATTTAAATCTTTCCTCATCATATATCTGAACGACAACAATTAATAACCCATCTTTTCCTTCTGTCAATAGAAAAAATAACAAAATGAATGTTTCTACCACTAGTTGAGGTATTTAATAATTAATTTCATAACATTTAAATTACAAATAGAAGTCCATATATATCAATAAGTACCAATTGCTTACGTTTAAAAATAAATACGGATACAGGTGATCATGTAAATACTCAGCTACTTATAATTATTGAATTAGGGAAAACTTTTCTGATTATAGTAATGTAATTTTAGAAGTCCAATTATATTATTAACAATAATAAAGTAAAATATACCTCCCGCCCATAACATCTTCAGTGGATCCAGTACATGTAACTGTTAGCTTATGTATATCTTACATACCCATTTTGTGATTAATAGGTTGATATTGTTTAATCAAATTTAATCAGATTTTGTCTGAAACAAATATAGATCTAGATAGATCCTGCTTGGGCCTACTGCTTGGGTCATGTCAAGTAGGGGCGTGTCTACTTCAAATTGTTATGCTTATTTTTTAAATACCCTTTATTTTTAAAAGCCAGATCATATCAAATTGTTACACTAGCTTTCATTTCCTTTCGGGGAATGTCTTTATTTGTGCATACTTTTCATGTTACTGCAGCCGAAAGCGGCGCAGAATGAACCAGTGCCATTAGGCGCCATGTTAACGAAGGGAGCTGTCAGTGACAATCTACCTCCGGTCGCTAGAGCCCTGGCGCTCCATGAATTCAAAATGGCGCCCCATGTTAAAACGCGAAGTAACACGTCTTGTTATATATAGTCATTGGTATAAATTGGCATATTTGTAAAATTGCCATTAATGACATCCATTTATAGTTGATAGTACTAGGAATAGAAATTCACAACATTCCCCAATATGTACACATATTTATATTGTTTTATTTCTGCCTCCAATAGAGTAGAAATGACATAATACAAGTATGTACATACTGGGAACATTTTACATATAAAAACTCTAGCTGTCATGTAGTAGTTATGTTACGCATCATGTTGACAAGCGGGGCTGTTTCGCAACCGCTATGGTTTTAAGAATGCCTGACCGTTTAGCAACCATGTGGCAACGAAATGTCGCGCTGTTATTTCAAACTTTTCTGTTTTCTCTCAATTTTCAAACTGATGTTGTGAGAATTAAATTCAATATAAATTATATTGATCTCTATTATAGAGGTATATGAACTAATACATTCTGAAAACAGTTGTTGAAATGGCTGGTTCTTTTCCGGTTTCTAAACTGCCCGTCCTGTTTTGAAGCGGGAAGCGGACCGATTCAACAACTTAAACAATATACCGTTTTCAGAAATTATTTTAAAGGAAATTATATCTACATATATTAATGCATGTAAACATATGCGAAAATAATAAATTGATATTTTGCAAAATAGTGCATGATCAAATTTATCATGATCCGATCAAGCCGATGCTATTCTGAATCAATTGCTTGCGAAACGGCTAGCGGTGTGGTTGCGAAATGGGAAGGTTCGGTTTGCGAAACAAGTCGGTACAATTATATTATGCGTTATAAATATATTACCACATCGGGACCAGAACGGACGTTTTATGGCACTCACAATTTTTTAATCATTAACCTGAAAGAAAACTGGACCGAGCACTCAATGCTGTTTGATTGGCCCGCCAGGACCAAACAACGCTGTCTTCCATTAGTGGCAAAAAAACAGCTGAAACTATTTATTGTGATGTGTGCATTATAAGTTTGTGTGAGCAGAGAATCTGTATTACTCCTATCCTATTATATGCCATCAAATGTGTAAATATCGTTTTATGCAAGTCTGTAGATCTAGTCTAGTTGGGATCAAACGCCAGAGAGAGACCGGAGTTTGTCGAATTGGCTAAATATAATAATATTTAAGCTTAAATTCCCACCAAAAATCCGCTTTAACAAGTATTAAAATGTGTTCATTATACTTACCGATGAAAATATGTTCCTTTTACATTACTTCCACGCCCACGTCTTATGCAACCAACGACACAACAATATTTCACCATGCTTATATACCTCATTTTAGCAGTCTGTTTTCCCCGACCGGAAGTTGGGACCTGTTTGCCATCAAATCAACGGCAGAGTTCCGTCTAGTTTTCTTTCAGGTAAATGATTTTAATAAAACAAATTGTGCTCATTGAATGGCCTGTTTATGACTAATAAACTGTAAAACATCGTTTTGGTAGTTTACAAATACAACTACGTGTTATATTGTCAGAAATATGAATATTATCCTTAACCCGCAAGCTGTCGGCGTGTAAGAAATATAAAATGACAATGGGACTCCGACCACCGAATCGTGTGCACGTGATATGTCAGTGTCGTGGAAAAAAATGGATATAACAGAATGAACAAAATTACTTAACGACAGAAAAACATGAAAAAAGAAGTCAAAAGATAAGTGGGTACTTTGCTGACGTTACTAAGGCTAAGTACACTAGATGCTTATCAGTACGTTGACTTTACAGACGGTTAGAAAACTGACTTTCACTTCGTAAAATAAAAATTTGAAGGCTACTACATGCCACCCATAAATGAAACGTAAGAGCGATGATCCACATTCTTAAAAGGCCGACTATGAGATGGTGAAAAATGTAGGTTTATCTAATAGAGTTGAAGAATCTCACCTCTACGTGTTTATATGACATCGCAGAGAGAGAGAGAGAGAAAATACTAGGTGACCATATAGTAATGGGAAAACAGTCGAACTTTGTACGTGAAAATCTCCTTGATCAAGATGAATCTCGGACGTTCACAATCACCTCGAATATAATCCCCTCAGGACATAACCCCCTCACATGAAGAGTATAAAAAGTTTAGTATTTCATTTTACCAATTTATTTACTAAAACACTTTTGTATTTAAATATGGTTTCATTGAAATGAATTTATTGTTGTTCATTTCATAAGTACAATAAATTGAATGTAATACTTGATAAATGACAATTTAGTTTAATTGCAATTCACAGTCATAGTTTATTGAGACGAGGAAGATCGATTTGTAAGGAAATTAAATCTGATATTTGTTAATCTGCTTGCTATCATTGGAAGTCACATAGTTGTCACTTTCCAAGGAAATCCACAATCCATTTGTTTATAAGGAAGCCAAGTATTATCTCACAGCAACATTACCGGATCTAAACATGATCAGAAATACAACTATTACAGGCCCATCCGACTACATGGAGAGCAATTGACAGTCTGCGCAAAGATAAAGCCCTGGTTAAAGATCATTCAAGACGGTACACAGTCACCCTGCCGGCTTAATTCAAACAGACTTGCAAGAAATATCAAAATAGTTTTGAACGAAACTGTATGCTAGAATATTTGTTTTTATATTCGGTTTGTTTTGTTCTTCATGTGAGGGGATTATATCCTAGGATAAGTTTGTCTTGATGGGATTATGTCATGAGGGGATTATGTCCGTTTATCAATAAAGATATATCCTTAGACTAATGGCTAGATAAAGCAATTGAACTATACAGAAGTAACAAGGTTATTTCAGACTTGCTACAATAAATGACGGTTCAAAATATGTCAATGAACAAAGAAATCAAAGCCGTCAATCTAGTGAAATTGTAACCTGAAAAAAATGGACAAACTAGAAAAATAGTCAACTGTAAATACTGTTTAAGGAATATAATGTTGGTAACTGTCTAGGATACGACAATACCTGTAGGAAGTGTAGTAAAGTGACTAGTTTAAAGTGCAGTCCCCATCTAATTAAAATCAGTGATAATGCAACACAGGTTGTTCGTCTAGATAGACGCGTATCTTTCCGTTTTAAGCAATAGTTTACAAACCTCTACACAACATGGAGAGAAACCTTGTAATAGAAAGCTCAGGTCATACAGTCTTCTATTATTACAGGTACTTGTGTTTCGGCTCAAGTCATATGGTGATCGGGGAGCCCCCAATTTGTGAAATAAGTTGCCGGCAGATATTAGAAATGCGTTTTCTCTTGAAAATTTTAAATTCATTCTAAAAACACACCTATTTATGGTCGCTTTCACAGATAAATAATACTTATCTTTTAAATCTCTAATATGTTTTTACAGACATATTATTTGGAGTATTATTATATTACATATTATTTGTACAGCGCCTTTGAATGGCTCCTGCTAGTAAGGTCGCTTCATTGAATATACATTATTATTATAATTATTATTATAAATATTATTATTATTATGTATTATTATTATTATTATTAGGTCGCATATGTCCCTAGATTTTTAGGTATGGTCACATACCTTGTGAAATACATACCTTATCTATCAGAGTTTACTGCATTCCTCAAAGATTGACCAAGCAAGAGTCGTACTTCTGTTGAGAAGTGAGTCTAATTAGAACATTCAACAAAATAAAAACAAACATCATGAAACAATTAGAACTCAAATTGTTTGATGTCGCGAAACTAGTAATTGTCGCAACAGATGCAACTAGACATACACTCAGATATGCCGTCATACAATATAGACAACTGGTTGAATTTACCTGTTTTTCTCTGACCGACACGCAGCATCGACATGCTCAAATAGTGAAATATATGTTGGCAGTGAAATTTGAATCACGCCTACAAAATACTGGAATAAAACTAGATCGCTATGACTACGTGCTTATTTACCGTCCCAGACGCGAACTCGTTTTAGCTGATACTCTAAGTCTAGTACCATTAGGTTCGAAACCTAGCTTCTGGTGTGAATATGCTAATGTGCTATACGCTGAATCTATCACTCGATGTTGTAGACAGGGGTTACATAGACTTACCACATAAGACTCGTCATTACAATTAGTGATGCAACATGTGCCGGGAGAATGGCTTCGTAAAAAGAGATGTTGTGCTCATTAAATCAAACTGTATTGGCATATCCGTGATGGGTTAAGTACATATGAAATATTGTTTTGTTCAGGAATGAACAAATCGGCAAACCGCATGGATATGGATAGCCTACATGCTGGACATTTAGGCATTTGTAAGACGATCAATAGAGCCAATATTACTGTATACTGGCCAGAATATGTTCGGGATATTCAAGCCATGATTGAACGTTGTAGTTCGTGTCAGACTGTCAGAAATGTACTTCTACACGAAACACTCATGGCAATACCGCTTCCTGATTATCCATTTCTGAAGTTGGATGCTGATCTATTTAACATATAAGGTGAAATATATCTACTAACTATTGATTACTATTCGAAGTAGCCCTCTATAAAGAAACTAGCAACTACTCCAACGGCTGATGTTATCATGGAAGACAAGCGTCTACACATCTAAATCAGAACCACAGAGGTGCTAGTGGGTGATACGACCTGATACTGGGTCACAATTTGCTAATGCAATGTCATCATGGAATGTACAACATGCCACCTTGAGTCATACATTTGCACAATCGAATGGTCAATTTGAGCGTACAGTAAAGATTTTGAAAAATAATGTTTGTCAACGTCGCATGGATCAGATAGATATACACAAACCGTTGCTGGCTATAAGGGACACTCCAATAACGTATAAAATACCAGGACCACCAGTACTATTGAGAGGTCGAAGGTTATGTAGTACAACGCCTCTACAGACCAGTATATTTCTAGAAATATATGACCACAATACAGTATTCAACGAGTTTGAAACTCGTACTGAGACTATAAAGTATTATTACGATCGCAAAGTTGGTCCCGAAAGAGATTTACTACATAATTGAGATACTGTTAGAGTTAGTATCAATGTAAAATGGCATTTAGGTGTCATAGAGGACTGTGAAGGTACTCGCAGTTATCGCGTTATACTAGTAGATGATAGAGTATTCAGATGTAACAATATTTACATCAGACTTATTGACGAACCGTTTGCATTAGTATAATATAATACAGTATTAGTATAATACAACTAAAACTACTAACAGTGCTAACCCAGCTGCACTATCCAAGGATGAGGCCAGTGGCAGCACAGTTTGGAGACTAAACTCCCACTCTCCGTACTCTATCTATACCTGTTGTACATAGTGACAATACAGACTAACCGCTTCTGGATACACCTTATTTTGCAAATACACAATATTAACACACTACGACACTGGGGCCAGAGGGGACAGTTTATGGCAGTCATCTTGTTAAAAAACCTGATCATTGAATGGCTTGTTTATGACTAATAAAGAGTTTAAAGCGTCTCACCGTTTAGCAGTTAACGAATTCAAGTATGCATTAGTAACAAACACAATAGAGAGTGACTGATTAAATATAGAAAAACACACAATAGGAATAACACAATTAAAAATACATATGAAAATAAAATGATAGGGATATGACTATAATAAGTATTATGACTTAGTTAACAAATGGACTAAAATGTATTCATCCGAATATGAATTAATTTGTTTGTTCGTTATATATAAGAGCACAGATGGAGTAAATATGGTCATTATGGTCATGACTATAATTCACTGTATTAATAATATTAAAAATTATATAATTATCAATAGCGAGTATTTGCTATCAATGTACGCCTTATGCCGTGACTAGATATAAACTTTACAATGTCACATATTGGGATTTTTCCAGAATCTACTAAAGCTAGCAGTGAATTATGTTATTCTAATTAACATTTTGTTTCACCTTTTGGCGATAAGTAATCCATGACTTACCATTTTAACAATAACTATAACTACGTCGACTTCCTGTGCTTATTATAATTGTATTGGTTCGGTGACACTATCTTCCAAAATACTGAAAAATAGTAATCTTTCAGCAGAATGAAAGACGGTCCAGTGATAACCAGTTTTGACTTAATTTCAAAATATCTTTCCTTTTTTACAGCTAAGGGTTATACAAACATATATACATACATACATACATACATATATAAATTGAATGTTTTATTGGACAAGCTACGTCGTATTTTAACTTTGAATAAAGGTTTTTATTTCAATATATGTCCATTTTAATGTTAAACCCAACATAATAGAACGGGTTATTGTGCAGTTATTAATGACAACAATACGAAATCTGGCAATATTGGCATCCATTCTGAATTCCAAGATGGCTACCAGGGATTAAATAACACATGGCTATAGTATATAAATGATAATATAGGATTAAAGCCAATGAACAATTATCTACTATCCTGAAAGTTATAATATGGGAAAAAAGTTTATTTCCGCTTGTTTCAATGACAGCCATTTTGAATTATAAGTTAGACAAGAGCCATAGGAATTTCACTGACGTCATCCCAATTTGCTGCCTGTGGCATCCATTTGTCGTGTTGAAAGAGATACCAGGAACAAAATAAAATAGGTCTTACATGTTCCGGGGTGGGGTGGTTGGGGGGCGGGGTTGCACGGAAGGGGGGAGCAGGGCTACGGACTATTAATGTCTAGTTTCTTTTGAACAGTGCTGCAATTTATATAGACTATTGAGGCATGAAAATAATTAATATCAGTATTATTTAGTTTCAAACAGTATATTACTATATTAATATATGTAAAAAAAGATGTTTTCTCAATTATACCGGACCAAGAATTTGGTTATTTATTCATATAGCTTATTTGCAAAGTTTTCTTTTATTAAAAAAATACAACAAAACAACCCTACCCATTAAAAAACACAAACAGGAAAACAAAAACACTATTTAAAGTCCCTTTTACTTCATATTTGACTGGACAGCATCCTGTTGCATATTTTTTTAATTATTAGTACTGACATAGCTAACAGGGAGTATTTGTATTATTCCGGTTAATATATATTTCTTTGATATTGTTCAAATATATAACTTTGTCTTCTATTTTTATGCTCTAATTTCAAAAAGAGGGCAAACTACAATTTATTCGTGAATTTCATTTTATATATCTGAAATTAACAATAATTAAAATAAACATAATTGTCAAATAATGTGGTTTAATCGGAAGAACTATGGCAAAGTCTGGTGTTATGAATCGAAACAGAAAGACTGATTATGATCTGAATGAATTATTCTGTGTTAGTGATAACCATGTCTATAATAAGTTCACTCCAATTACTAAAATAAATCAAACGTCGTCATGCCTTTATTTACAAATCATTGATTACAAAATTACGATATTACGATGTCCACGGAATTCCTTCAGTATAGTTGAAATGCTATATAACAAATGAAACTCAATATATAGTTCACAACTACGTTGATTCTCACAAATTAGAGAATATATGGACACGCTAATACACTCAGTCTAGCTAAAGAAATACAAAATGTATTGAATTAATACTGCTTCAACGTGATATGAATATATATTGCACAGCTGTAGAAACATTACATACTTTCGCGTACTATTATGCATATTTATATATTAAAGCACTCTGCTTATCGTGGTTATAATTTCTTTACAGTGTGAATTTCCTGTTATCTGTGAAAATGCACATAATATATCATCTAATCTTGCTAAGTAATTCGATTCTTTATCTAAAGGTATTCCAATTAATATGATAAACAAAAGTATAAATTTGAGAATAATAGGAGATACCCGATAATTGTTATCTACTTTATATGTTGGAAATTTGCTAGGTGATTGATTTAAATAATATATATTAGATACAGTTGACGATATTTGTATTCAGAAGGCAATTACCACTCAAAAGGCAAATTACGTTAAATATAAAGGTACTTCATCAATAATTGAGTGAAGGTCAGAAGTACGAGTACCTTATAAGAAAAAGGTTTAAGGGTTGACTAAACATAAAGAAACCTACTAGAAACAATGTAAACTAAACTTTCTGTGGTACACTGAAAACAAGAATTGATGAGCTGCATTGATAAATCAAAATAAAACAAAAATAATTAATATTGTTCAGATGTTAGCGATAGTCCAACAGCAATTACAGATTTCAAATTCATGTCTAACATTTACTAGATTGCACGGGACTTATATACACAAAACTTTCTAAAAAGCCACTTACTAACTCTTAAGATATTTTGAGCAAAGAAGATATGATATTTAATTTCGTTATTGTGAAATTACGTAATCTTCTATTAGAAAATATGTTAATGATAATTGAATGGAGTTAATGTAATCGGAGACCATAGACTCAAATTCATCTCATTTTAATATGTTTAGATATTATTATTACTTGTCATGAAACATTATGGTCTGTAGTATCTGGCCATATTGTTCTTGTTTCTTTGTTTTATACGAGTTCATTTTACTTTTTTAGCGACAAACTTTAATTGGTCAAGAAGCCGTTGAATGAACAAATCCTTTAACATATAACAAAGGCATGAACTATAGCTATAAGTGTTTTTTTAATAATACTTCTAAACAGTGGATGTTCTTAAGATGGTAGTAGGCAGCTCGGCATACTGATGTGACATGATCATACATGTTAATACATTGGTCAAAAATAACCCCTAGATTATTTACTGACCAATTAGGTGTAATAGAAGATGCACCCATCTGTAATGCTGGTGTCTTTAGGGATTTAACACAATGTGGTGATGCCAAATATAAAATATTTGTTTTATTAGCATTTAGTCTTAGAAGATCTTGAGTCATCCATAGCCGAATATTAGCAATACATTTCAAGGAAGAGGGGAAATTTAACTCATTGTCAGGATCCAGTTATTTATACAGCTGTGGTATACAAGTGATATTTAACACCACTAATTGTCACTTGTGTTTGACGGGCAGTGATGAAATAAATACTCCCAGAACAAATATTACCGAAAGAAAATAGACAATTTAAACTTTATACACAAGATATTAATTGTTCTTGTTACAGGTGTGGGTATTATGTTATAAAGGGCTAGCATTTTCATTTTTATGAGTGCAAAGCATCAGAGAGATTCAGAACGAAATGTCTAGGGGGAGGGCGAAGTTTATAGGATGATGAAGTGTCCAGTAGGCCCAAAAAGTGCATCTGACTTGAGTGCTTGAAAATACTTCACTTGTATACTCATGTTGTTGTGATTTAGAGTTAACCTCAAACATCTGTGTGAATACAAATATAAATATATCGATTACTGATATTTTACAAAAACAAATTGATTCTGGAACGCACACACACACACACCACACACACACACATACACACACACACACACACATACACACACATATATATATATATATATATATATATATATATATACTTATTTATTTACTAAGCAGGTCACTTTACTAGTGGAATGATCCCCAGCCGATTCACTGTCAAGGTGGCACTTTGTTTTCTTGCTTATCAAGAAACGTAACAATATCCCATACAGTAGAATATAGGCAGAAGGCCAAACCCCCCAAATATTATGTGGGTGGATGTGAATGTCCGTAAAGGCAATTTTCTAGGTAATAAAGGTCACAAAATTAAAAAATACTGGGTTCACAAGTTTATTAGTTTAAGTATTTAGAAGCTGAGTAGGGTGTCCCTAACAGGCTGTGTAAGTCGCTGAGATACTCTGTCGGCTGCTTCACACGCATGTAGGATTACCTTCGTGCAAAACTTGCAAAATGGCTTCTACTTGTCCACTCTCTTTGATTTTACCAATCCCTTGATTGGGTCCTACCGTATATATCGATCTAACACAACATCAACTCTGGTTATGTGTTCTCCAAAGTAAGGTGCTGCAATATGCATGAACACATCAGCTAGGTTGTAAATATACTGGTATCCACGGGGTTTGCCAAGGGACTGAATCAATGCATGCCCATCAATAAGCACACAGATTTTTATGTCAGCACCTGGAATATCAAAGTGTAAAGTCAAGCCACCAAGATGCTGATCGAGCCTCCCTTCGATGTTGTGTACCCCTCTCACCTCTGGGCTTTGCTAATGATTGTGGGAATGGAGAAGCTCATGCTTAAGCACATTCACCATTACTAATATTCGACCTGCGATGACAACATTGAGTAGACGCTGCCGTAGCGTTCTGTCAGTTTCGATTGTTTTCTCTACATTCTATATAGTAGACACTTTAGCTTTGTACGGGTCAGCACAAGTCTTTGATTGATGTTTCTTTAGTGCATCACAGCACCCTGTGGTTCCCTCCCCATGTCGTCCATTCACATTGGTGATGACTGCCAGCATATCTATCTCTTCTGCAGTTAAATGATCACTGACCACCTCTCATGATACAGTGTCTTTTGTTGCCAGGGACACTAGACGTCTTCTATAGTCTCTGAGTAGGTGTCTACACCCGCTTCTGCTTATTTCATGTGTAACCTGGACACATCAAATCCTGGGTGTTGCCTAGCAAGCTTCTTCATATCATCAGCACCACGCCTTGTTCGAGAAGGAAGACTGTCAGAACGGTCTCCTGTTCGTCATCTTCTAGATTAAAGAGTGATATTGTGACCATGTAACATAAACCTTGTCTCTGGCTTGGTCATTTCTTTTGATGCCGATGATGCCATTATGCATCTTGCATGTCCTGTTGATCCTGATCAGAATTTGGTCGAACCCCTTTTGTCCTCTTCACTACAATGTTTCCATCAATAAACTCTGGATGGACTTCCACGAGGGACTATTATCTTCTCACTACGAAGTGCATCTGACAGAAGGTCTATTACAGTGCAGAGGCTTGCTCTATGGTCAAGCGTTGTTGTGCTTCTTAAATGCCTGTCTCATACTTTGAGCAAACTGTTCAACTGCCATATCATGTTCGTGGCCATATTCAGCCAGCCATGATTTGAACATTGGCCACTTGAGGTGCCAGAGAGCTTTGTATGTAAGTTTATGTCTTCTGACTGCACGATAGTAGACCTTGCTATCCAGTAATTCAGCAAAGCCTGAGTGGTATTGGCTGCATAATGATCTGCCTCAGCCCATAGGTCATCCAGTTATGGAGTGTCCATGTGTTGGACAATGCTTTTGAAGAAGTTTAAGCAGATGTGGAGTCCTCCCATGAGAAATATGCCACTTTCAAACTTGTGATTTGTCCACACTAATATCTCGCCCCTGCTGTACAGTGGTTGGTAAGCAGTAATGATTGCGTGCTTCTGGCCCATGTGGTATGAAATGGCCATAACATACTTGATCACTGTGGTTAGTATATCGTTGACATTTACTTGTACTTGGAGAATGGGCAACACCCATGCGGTTGTTACAGGGGGGGGGGTTAATGACACTGTTGGCTTCGTTCATTGCTCCCAGCGAAGGAGCAGGGTGTGTGACGGAGAGGTGTGGCCTGCTCTACGTGTACGAGTACACATAATGAACATCATCTTCAGGATTGTGCTTAAAATGGCTAAAGCTAAAGTAATACTATACTGAAGGGGATTTAGGATAGCATAAATGGCTTCTGCATGTTTGAAAACATACAAATAGATACTAAGATGACTCAAATCGAATGATGATATGCAAAGTTATGTGATGCCATTTGGAGAAAGAAAGTGGCCATTTGGGACTGCCATTTGGGATTTTCAAATATTCACTTTTTTGGATTTGAAGAATGCCTCAAAACATTTTTCTGCCAATTATCATGCTTCTGCTGCAATTATAGGCTACTTACACAAATAAACTTGTGCAAACAGCATTTGTGACCTTGGTGACCTTTATGACTTTGAAAATGATATTGAAACCTAAAATTGACAATGATATTCACCCACATCTTTTTTGTCATCCTATGAATGATTGATTCCTTAACGATGTCTGCTATTAACAAAAAATTCTTCAGGCCTTTTCCATGTTTGGCTGGTCCATTATCAGGATTGTGTTTGAATTGGCTAAAAGTAAAGTAATGGTATACTGGAGAGGATTTAGGATAGCATAATTAGCTTGAGCATGCTGGAAAACATACAAATAGATACCAAGATAATGCAAATCGAATAATTACATGCAAAGTTATGTAAAACGTACAAAATTAGCCGCCATGTTTGAAATAAAATATCGCCATCTCGGATTTTCAAATGTTCACTCATTTGAATTTAACCATTGATCTGAAAGAAAACTAGACCGAGCAGTCACTGATGTTTGATTTGGCCGCCATGACCAAACAGTGCTGACTTCCGATAGTGGAATATGAATACTGACATTTATTGTGATGTGTGCATTATAATTTTGTTTGTGCAGAGAATCTGTATTATTCCTATCCTAGTATATGCCATGAAATATTTAAATGTCATTTTATGCAAGTCCGTATATCTAATTTAGTTGGGATCAAGCGCCAGAGACAGGCTGGGGTTTGTCGAATAGGCTAAATATAATAATAGTTAAGCTTAATTTTCCGCCAAATACAAATCTTTAACAGTTATTTAAAATGCGTTTCTTATACTTACCGCTGAAAATATATTCCTTTTATATTTATTTTACTCCCACGACTTATACAACCATCGACACAACAATAATTCACCATGTTTATAAACCTAATTTTGCATTTTGGTTTCTTTTTTTCCACGGCCGGAAGTTGGGACCTGTTTTCCATCAAATCTAGTTTTCTTTCAGGACAATGGATTTAACGAATGCTTCAAAAATTTGTGTGCCAATTATCATGCTTCTGTTGCAGCTATAAACTAATTAAACAAATGAACCTGTCAAAATGGCATGTTTACCTTGCTGACCTTTATGACCTTGAAGATAGCCTTGAAACCTAAAAGGGACAATTATATCCACCCAGATCTTTTTGTCATCCTATGAATGATTGATTCCACATGGCTAGCTGCTATTAACAAACGATGCCGTTAAAACAAATTCTAGGGGCCTTTTCCAAGTTTGGCTGGTCCACTATTATATAATGGGACTTCCGGCCGACTAGTTGGGGGGATCGCAGCCGATTCGCTGTCAAAGTGGCGCGCATCCTATTTATGCAAGACACGTACCAATATCCGATATACTACTAAATATAATAAAATAAACAACGTGAACAGGAACAGGGCGGCTAGCCACGATCCGCGCAGACACCATTTCAAATTAAGTGCGCTGACTACTGTAATAAATACAGTGGCACGCTTCTGTCCAATCCTGATGCTATTTAAGAAAGTTGCAGCAAGAAAACTACAACCGCGAAACCGAGGTCTTTTATAACCCCAAGATTCAGAAGGTCGAGGTAACAATCGAAGGGGTCTCCAACCTGCTATGCAGCCAGGGCATGCGCCTACCAGCAGTGGGATGAATCAAAGAGGTTGTTCGCCGCCGGCAACAAAAGGACTCCCGAGGTGCCAATAGCAATAAAAGACCTGACCCTGACTGACTTGACGTGGGAAGAGTTCTTGACTACCATGTACGCCCTGTAGCTCGATCTCTGGACGTCTGACGACGACCAGCTAAACTGCATTAGCCGGCGTTTCGAACACTCATTGGAGGGTTAAACGATCCAGATCACAAAAATGGGCTTTACGATCTGCTCTATTTCTAGCTGAGGGTGACGTAAGCAGACTCTATCAGTATCCTACAGAAGGTGGAAGGACATAATAATCGGGCTATCGATTAATTCGGCTGGGACAATGGTGTTATTGTCGACAGGCTTAGCAAGCAACCCTTAGGCATGCCCAAGATAAACATGCTGTTAGTTGGGGTCGTGTTTCACTACACCTGAGTAAACAAAAACTAAATCGTTTGCTGTATGACCAGAGTCACCACCTAGAGTGCAAACACTTCTGCAAGCGTTGTCTTCTCGGCTACTCCAGAAAATACTTGCTGGAGGCTCACAGGCCGAAGTGCAGTGGGATAGGGAATATATCAGTGAGAGTGGAGATGCCCTAAGAGGGAAAGAACAAGGTGGCCTTCCGAAACTACTGTAAACAGTTCCTAGCTACTTGTATCATCTACGCAAACCTGGAAGCCCTCATGACAAATGTAAATGGCCCCATCATAGCCCCGCAAAGAGCAATACATAGAATACACAGCAGCATGAGCCCTGCACTTTTTGCTACGTGGTCGTACTCTGCGATGGGAAGGCCTGTGAAATTTGGTGGGCCAAATACTGCAAAACAAAGGACTGGACATCGCCTCCACCTGTCCTGTGTGCCAAAAGCCTCTTGTGGGGCATAGCGTCCGTGGCCACAGCCATATCCTGGAAAATACAGCGGGGCGTCCCACAACCTAAAGCTTTGGATTAGTAAAAAACTACGACCAAACCAGTTGTCTTCCACAACCTGCTGGAGTATGACGCGCATTTCCTGGTATAGGTAATCATGAAGGCGGAAGGCCGTATCTCTTCCTTCCCCAACAATACGGAGAAGTACATCTCCTCCTCCAAGCAGTTTCTCTTCATCGACATCGCCCCTTCGTGCTGGCTCCCTGGGACAAGCTTGTATCATCTAACCAGCCTGAGGGATTTTGGCTTTTAGCCCAATTTCAGCCACTCGTAGAAAGACGTGATCTACTGTTGTTAAAGGGCATTCATCATTATATTGTACAGACAAAGTAAAATGAAGTATTGATGTGGTAGTCACTAGCATTCAGATAGACAGAAATTGCATAATAGTTATGTCACAAACATGAGCATAATCATAATAGTGGTTTTAGTGAAGTTCCTATTAATATTAATATATGGCATAGCATTCATACTTTATGTTTCAAATCAAACTGACCTAATCCACATGGATTCTGGTTTAATATAATAACTAACCAATTTCCATGGACATAATTCTAAATTAATTTTGGGAGGAAAATGGCTATAAAGACAAATGAAAATAAAATGAAAAGAATATTATGTTTATGATGAAAGTATTCTGAATGTACTCTGAAAGTAGACGAGTATTTTATGAACGTACTCGAGTACTGAGTACTTCCGGTTATGAGTACATGAGTACATAGTACATCCGAGTACTTCAAATTTTGTACTCGAGTAAATGAGTACGAGTACATGAGTACATCGACCTCAACCCAAGGTTATAGTAGATATTCGCTGTGTGAATAGCCAGCTTCCTGTCACCCATTGCGATATTCAAGGAGATTGATAATTTTCTCACAGGGTTCGCAGACGGGCCTAATGAGTTCACCAGTCGGAGACCGTAGGTTTGTCGCAAAGTTGCATGGTCCCGACAGCATCTGTGTCGCAAAGAGGCGAACTGTTCGCTCTTCGCGAAATACCCCGTTTTTCATTGGTGTACCTCATCTTTAGAGTATTTAAATATTTCAGACTTGATTTTCTCGTATTACTTTAAATAAATCACTCGAATAATTCATATGGTTGTGATAAGACGATATTATAAGTTTTATCTAATTATCAAGAAAATATTATCATAATATTTCAAAATATTCGCAAACTTTTCAGTCCTTTGAAACTTGCCACAACACTATATAACCAAAAGCCACCTCCACAACAAGCAGTTCAGCAATATTGGATGTTCTTCATACATATGAACATATTTGATCAATATAAAAAAATCCATGGTAAAAACATATCGCTAACCGGTTTCTTTTCGGACTAAACAATCCAAATTAAGTATGTCACTTCCTTCCATAAAGACGAACTTATTTATATTCTGCAACTTTCGTGAGCATTGAACAGCAGAGAAGAAGCAGGTTTGTTTCCTTTCTTTATTTTGTAATTTTTATATTTCGTTCTAAGAATACGTTCACCCCAGAAACTTTAAGTATATGAAAATTACGGTGCCGATCATATCACATTACTTCAACGCCTTTTCAATGTCGTTGTACCTACTTGGATTCTTCTCGTGTCTTTAATTTTAATAATGCATGTGTACGTTATGATATAACCACATAAAATATAAACGGTATGACGGGATAAAAGTGGCAGACAAGCATATTAGCTTCATTTAGAATATTTGACCAAATAATTTATCTATTAGGAATGTTCTATAATTGGATGAAAAGGGGGCAATAAGCTGAAGGGAATAAAATAAAACAAGACTAGCTTAATGAATTACTGTTGCTATAACAACCAATCCTATGACAAAGAAATGGTAAAAAGGCAGTAAATAATCCACTATTAAAATTAAATATATTAGAATATGTGTGACTTGTCATTAGAATAAACAAGTAGAGAATGTTAGATAACTCATGACTTAACCTATTATTGGTCTCCGTCTAATAAATCTTTAACCTTCCATTTAACATTTGGCTTACCATGTGAACAAAGTCTATCATAAAATAACAACTTTTCTATTTTGTTAGAACATCACTATGCTATGGTTTTGAAAAAAGTTGTAATCAATTTCAATCAAAGGTAATCCTGCTATTATGTTACTTTAGCCTAAGCTAAAAACGGAACAGGAAACCATTTATTTTTGGCTTCGGTTAAATGCTTACGGAAATTGCCGAAGTTAAAGAAGTTCGTAATTAGACCAGGAAGTCGTCGAGTAAGAGGCCGTGCTTGGTGTATTTTACTTGAGATATACTAGGTTAGTGTAGTGTTCATTTATAATATAATGTAATTTATTCTTAGGTAATATATTCACCTTACTGAAATTTAAATGAAATATCTAAAATCAATATATAACATTATTTAATGCATTCCATGTGGATATATGAATGATGTGTGTTAAATAACCTTTGGAAATGTAGTTTCTCCAACCATTATATTTAGAGTGATTGGCTGTTCATCATTTGTGATAAAGAAGAGCCGTGAGGTGAATACTAAAAATAATAATTTTGAACTGGGACTTGAGTTAATGTACAAATCATTTGGACGAAGGTCATATATTCTAATGCTAAGAGGTCTTGTTTTAATTTATTGAATTGCAATCTAAAGATTTTCGCATTCATTTAAAATATATTCCTGTATATGTCCCATGCATTTTATAAGAACATCAGGTGCCTGCTGTGAACTCTTTAATATTGCATAGAGAAGGTTAACTTACTCATCACTTAGATAAAGCTGTATGTGACTTAAATCTTATATTTATTCTGATTGAAATCACGCTAAAGAAATCCTCAACATTGATTATTGTTTAAATAAATGTTCATCTTACAAAGTAATCTAATCCAGATTTCTGACATTATAGTTATCTGTCAGAATGCGCATATAGTTATGTACTCACTCCCCATTCTAACTCTACAAATGCAACGAGTCAAAGAGATAATATGATTATGTATATACTCATCAGTTACCTTATATGCTCTAATGCTGACGTCATCAAAACTATCAATACTCACTGATATTGGCACCAGACACTTATTTTCATATTCTAACAATCATTGATTGTAGCTAATCACTATTCGGCACTAATACTGCCATTTTATAAGAGTTATACAGATAGGTTTAAACACAAAGTTATGTTTTATAACCTAAAGTGACAAAATCCAATCATAGTCTCTACCAAGTATATGATAAGTTAACATTACCAGAAACTATAATAGTAACGCTGTCTCAGTTATAATGGTTAAGTAAAAAAAGTATAATATCCAGCAAAAGTTCCGGGTATACGTGGTTATATATATAATAGTTTGATATTGGGACGTAATAACCTCTAGCAGTTATAATATAATGGATACAGAAATGTGAATAAGGAATATGTCTTAAAGAATCAAACCTAATAATTTATCTTATAAGTCACTTCTATGGGAAAGTTTGTAAAATGTTTCTTGAATCGATATTCTAAACTTTACATAAATAGCTAAGATAAGTCAAGCAACCCAACAGTTAGCACTTCTGATGACTACTGCATCATGATAATAAACTATCTTGTTGACTAGGGGGGGGGGGCGCTGTTCCAGAAATGTGTGGGATGTGGCAGGTTTTTGGATACAGCTTTAGTGTTACAGGCCGAGAGATTAGTTGCGAGATTACTCTCTAAACATCACAAATAAATGGCCATTGAAGTAGTCTTGTGACAGTTCACTATCCTGTTGTTCTGTTATCAGAATAATGTAGATTAGTGTTCAATATTTACCAGAAAATTAATGAGTTCATAGACTTTAAGAGCATTGTGAGGCTTACAGCTCAGACTGTGTCACTCTAACTAGGAAGCTAACATGTGATTGAGTTATAATCTCTGCTAAAACAAAAACATAATCCCCCTAAACATTATAGGGAGACATAAATAACTACTGGTAGTTGATCCCATGACATATGTGCTATGATATAGATTTTTATTACAAGATGACAATCTTTATTGTTATCAATCTAATAAGTTGAAGAATTTGGAAACACAAAATAACACTCATGTCCTTGAACGACTATCCCAAAACACATTTATTATCCAATATTTGTCTAAATGACCCATAGCCAGTAATTTACTGGATCTCACCCGCATGATGCTAATACCTTATTCCCTTTTACCATAATATTCAATGTGCGTACTGTGTAGGTGCGTGGTGTGTGCGTGTATTTAATGTATACGTCCAGTTCAATGTAATGTTGTGGTCAACAGATCAAATATTTCCCTTCTTCAGCCATCTTATATTATTACCGTTCCTATATTGGACTAAATATTTAAATTACCGGAAAATAGCACGAGTTGCAACATGGTACAGGGTCAGCTTTAAATTGTGGTCAAGTGTTTTATTGTGTTTCACACATAAACACACACACACACACACACACACACACACACACATATATATATATATATATATATATATATATATATTCAAAGGCTCATGTGTGTTTTGTGTGTTTTAGCTGTTTGTGAAATGATTCCAGTTCAGACTTTGATGATATGTTCTATGATGCTATATGTCTCATGTAAGTAAAACAAATATTTACGTTTCTTTGTTAAGATGTTTAAATTATATGGAGTCGATCATATTTTTTTAATCGTGTTGTGTGTGTGTGTGTGTGCTGTGTGTGTATATGTGCGTGTTTAATATATTTATTATAGATGCCGCAGTTAGTCTTCAATCTAGTCCAGGATTAATGAGATACCATAAAGGAGATGACGTCACGTTTATTTGGACATTTACTGACAAACCGGAGAGGATCATAACAATAGAAATAACTTATAACACCTACACATAGTAAAGAGATTAATAAGTGGACAAGTCTCAATTGGTCAACAATATAAAGATCGTGTTACATTTGAGGAATTAGATAACAGTATCAAGTTGATACTTAAAGATGTCAGTGATGATGACGTCATTTATGGAGTATATAGACTGTCATTCGTATTTGTTGTTGGAGGACGAGTTCATCATTATATGATAACAAAGCTGAGTTATATCTGTTTGGTAAGTAATTAGTTCTTTATCACCTTTTATTAACGTTAAGTTTACATGTTAGTTATTGTAGTTAGTTAAATTACTCTGTATTATATTATTACAATATGTGCATGCACGCGTGTGTACCTCTACCTCCATAAATATAAATATAACTATACATACATCAATCTAAATATAAAATGTTCTACACCTCCATATATCGATACATATATACGTAGACCTATGCATGTGTCTTGGCTACTCATCAGGAAATCGGCTAGATGCAGGTTACGTACAAAAGCGGAAGCACGTAACAACTGGTCATTTGACACCACAGCTCGCAGTAAACACACGTGCGTGTGGTTCAATGGGGACTTACTATATACATATGACAACTACTTTGACACCACAATTTACATCCAACAATAATTGTTTGTGGTCCAAAAGAAATCTATACATAGAGAGAACATTTCGACACCTCAAATGCTGACCTCAGTTTTATTCTGGTTTCCAATATCTAAATAAATCCTACCTATATGAACCGTATCGATAGACGTCCGACTGGTCTGGCGTCGCAAGTTAACCTGAGTGAAAAAATAGGCCTTTTTTAGGCCTTCGGTGTGTTAACCAACATTACACTTTGTTTAACACGTGAGGCAATGTACACTAACCCCATATAGAAGCAGTGAAGTGATTTAGCTCAAAAACCCAAAGTGCACAATGAATTGTTACTTGACTAGAACGAAATATCGTCTCAATCCTGAGTAAATACTATGATTTACTAAAACCTAACAGATAAACCTCTAACGTTTCCGTTCATCACTAAGTGAACGTTCTTCTACATTTAATTTAGCGTCCCTAAGTATATACAGTTAGGTGTCGTGGGATCTAAATTAAAGCGCCTATCCAATTGGTCTACTTGACCTGTAGTCGGGAACAGCTGATCTGAGGCAGAGCTTCGCTATTGCGAATGACACGTCGGGATTATAATAGGTATCCATTCACCGATTTTCTTATATCTGGGTATATATATATATATATATATATATATATATATATATGTGTGTGTGTGTGTGTGTGCGTGTGTGTGTGTGTGTTTTCTCTCCAGGGAGGTAGTATTAAAAGTGTATGAATCGTTAATGTCTGGATACTTATTCATCACATAATGCAAAGTATACCGATTTACCTGGTTCACTGTAAACCTCGGCTATTACCAAGCCATTAGTGTTCAGTGAGCCGTTGATAGATAGGCTTCACACAGTTCCCGGAAACACACGCAGCATGATACGGCAAGCGGCAGGCATCTTATTATTTAGAAGCAACTAATAAATTTGACATTGATTGAAGAACAACCACTTTTAAAGATAGTGTCAGATTGCTGGGAATAATTAATAAACGATAAAACGGTGACATGAAATCCAGACGAGATAGGGTTAGATTTATATAAGTGGGCATGTACAGATATTAAAAGATACTGAAAAGTTAATTAGAAACTAATTATCTTTAGAGTTATCAATTAAGTATTGATACGGTCAGATAAGTGATGGCTGGGCGTAAGTATCATGCTGGGTACGTGGTCCGGGAATTGATATATAAGCCAGTAGCGATCGACTCATGAGCATTGTAAACCAGTGAATCAACCACAGAATCAACCAGTGACGAAAGGAGTGACTAAAGCAGTGGCTCAATGAAGCAGTACCTTTCACTGGCGCATGTTACATGATATACTTATTGTATAGGGGAAATACACTCTGCTAGACATAGCAGCAAAATACACGGAGTCTTCATCTTCTGGGTGTGAAGGAACGCGCAAATGAAATAGTAAAATTGCTGCCGTTCGAAATATCGCTATTACGTAAGGGTGGCGGGCCTAGAATTGTATAATAAGTGACTCACTATTTAGCAGCAGTTTGAATAAAATAAGTGACTCTTTGTTTGGATTCCACATGGTTTCAGACAATAATGCTGCCGATTAATTTCACTTGCTTTGGGAGGGGTTACGAGAATAAATAATATAATTTAGATTAATTAGTTCTTTGTATTTGTGCAGGAAAGTATGCACAAGTTAATTGACCATTTTGTTCTAATAATAATAATAATGCAATGATTAACGCTAAAGATTTTGAATAAATAAAATCTTCATAAACGTGTCTAAAAGGAAATCTGGAATACTTTTTCTTAAACCGGGTCCCCTTTCAGTACAAAGACTTTTAGTAATATTTTTTAGTCTATGGAGCAGTATTCTCAAATATTAATAATAATAATAATAATAATAATAATGTATATTTAATAAAGCGCCCTTACTAGCAGGAGCCATTCAAAGGCGCTGTACAAATAATATGTAATTTAATAATACACCAAATAATATGTCTGTAAAAACCCTGTAATGATTTAAAAGATAATAAAGCGACCTTAAATAGGTGTGTTTTTAGAAGAGACTTAAAGTTTCTAAGAGTCGACGCATTTCTAATATTTGCCGGCAACTTATTCCACAAATTGGGGGCTGCCACACTAAACGCACAATTACCATATGACTTGAGCCGAGACACTGGCACCTGCAATAGTATCAGACTGGATGATCTGAGTTTTCGGGATGACTTTCTAATGGAAACCAGTTGACACAGGTATTCTGGCGCCATATCATTAATATATTTATAAGTTATTAACATAATCTTAAAATGGATACGCTGTCTAACAGGTAGCCAATGTAGTGTTTGAAGAATTGGGGTGATATGATCATATTTTCTAGTATTTGTTACAATGCGAGCTGCACTATTCTGAATTCGCTGAAGGCGATTAATGTTATAATCAGATATGCCATATAACATGGAGTTACAATAGTCTATACGAGATGTAACAAAGGCATGGACTACAGTTACAAGAGATTCTTGTGTCAAAAATGCTTTTAAACAGTGGATGTTCTTAAGATGGTAGTAGGCAGCTCGATATACTGAAGTGACATGTTCATGCATGTTAATACATTGGTCAAAAATAACTCCTAGATTTTTTACTGACCCATTAGGGGTAATCGAAGATGTACCCATCTGTAATGCTGGTGTCTTTAGGGATTTAACACAATGTGGTGATGCCAAATATAAAATATTTGTTTTATTATCATTTAGTTTTAGAAGATTTTGAGTCATCCATAGCCGAATAGCGGCAATACAATGTTTTAAATTCTTCAAGGAAGAGGAGAAATGTAACTCATTGTCAGGATCCAGTGATATATACAGCTGTGTGTCATCAGCATATAAGTGATATTTAACCCCATGTCGCTGCGCAATGATCCCAAGAGGACGGGTATATTAAGCTAGTAGTACATACATCGAAATAGTTTACGTATGCATACATATAACGTGACTCAAGTGCAGACTTTAGCATTTAAACTAGTTATTTATATTTGTCTACGAAGTTACTATTAACTTTAATGACCATTTTGAATAATAATAATAATATAATACTGTTTAGATACGTTTTAACTATGAACAACGTCAAGACATGCTGAATAAAATTATCTTAAAATCTAACATTATTCTCTGGTGCATCCGTATCTAACATACGGCGTAATGTTGTGCGGGGCAGCCTATGATACCCATTTGAAGAAAGTTGTCATAATGCAAAAGACAATTCATAGCTGGCGCCACCTATTTGGGTCATACAGAACCGATTTTCAAGAACATGCATGTATTAAAACTAGCTGGTATATACACAATGCAGGTGTAAAAATGTGTCCTATCTTTCCTACACAAGTTACAACCCTCTCCACTAAGCAACTTCTTTACTGTATCTAGCATTGTGCATGAATATATTACTCATCACTGTACGGCAATGAAACTGTGATACTGATGTGATATTATGAAACAAATAAGACAGTGAAATAGTGTTCTGATATTACAGTCTACACGACTCTATTTATTGGCTTGGGACTGTATTCTACTAACTATTATGTAACCTTTACATAAATAATTTAGTTCACATGTCTTATATATAGTACCGAAATACAATTGATTGATTGATACATTAAAAAAATATGTAAAGAACTTAGTTATAGGCAGATCTATGGGAGTTATTCCTGTATCCAGACTCCCTTTTTCAAAACCATATCCGGTCTTTAAAAAAAATACCTAGTAATATTTCATATTTGGAAATCACTTACCACTTCCGTGCCTATATAAATAACCAATTTCGTCAAATCAATGAAATACACCTATCTAAGTTAATTTACGTTGTTTCGTGGGAGGGGGGGGATAAACTAAATCAAATTTAAATACATTGCAGAATTTTAAAATATATTAATACATTTTTAAACATTCTTGAATTCTAGGAAATATGTGACAGCTCAGATACTTGATGATGTGACCTTAATGTCCGTACCTAACCTCATACACCACTTGGCCTATTAATTTCTGCTAAATCCTCAGCATTGTCAAAAGTTGTATATGAGAATAATTGGTTGCGAAAACTTGAGATTAAATGTATGTAAACATCGCCGTCTGTCATCAAGAGAGTATTATACCAGGAAAGTTATGCTTCACTTTTCTCTCTAGAGACATATTTGACATTTAATAAATTAATGTGGACAACCATAAACCAAATATTATGTGTGTTGTGTCAGCGTGTTTGTACCTGCGTGTGTATGTGTATGTGCGGGCATCGGTGTGTGTGTGTGTGTGTGTTTGTGTGGTGACATAACAATAAGACTAGGTGTTAGCATTATAATAAATAGGGTTGACTTCTTCATGGTTAGCGTATATTAAACTTGGGCATGTCTATCGCCTAACTACATGTTGTAGTACGGTAGATACACCGAACTGTACTGAATAACATCTAAATAATATAATACAATTCCAATCAATCGTACCATCCCATAATGTTATGAGAGATAGGAGCATTTCACGCCTGCTTACTATTGTAGCTTTAACAAATATAAAGTAAGATATGTTACTTTATCTATAGCTACAATATTGTATTCATTTAATATTATGCCATATAATGTACATCATTTATTCAAATAAAGTAAGAAGTGGGTATTTTGTTATTGGGAATGTTATAAAAGAGGATTGTGTGTTACGGGATTTTATTTATTTTCTTTCACTGCCTGATGCTTACCTATGAACTTTCTTATTTTCATTGTATTCCTTATATATCGAGATAAAGAATCATATCAAATATACTGTAGTAGTATGAAAAGAGTATACTCAGAATGTTTATTGCCAGAAAATTATGTGCCATTAAATGGTCTTTTCATTTGTTCAGAAACCGTGTTTCATTCGTGAATAAATTAAAGTTCAATAAAATAAAGAAGTTTCAGAACTTATCAGTAAACATTTTCGCTATGTTAATATTACATTACCTATAGAAGACATATAATCCTACTGGCACAGAAATGTATAGATACATACATCAAGTCGGCCTGGATATTCGAAGTCTTTAAAGGAACTAATATTGAGGATAACTCCTATCAGACATTAGAATGTATTTCATATTAGTTACCCTTAAGGAAATTTTGCAGATAGGATATCAATTTTATAATACACTTTATAAGGCTTAATTTGTACAAATCTGTCCCTAAACATCATCTATCCATCTATAACAACAATTTCGAAAATATCCAATGAACCAGCCTGACTTTTATCATATTAGTTATGGATTGTAAACGGAATTTTAGATATTATTTCTCTATTACTGTAACATAATAAATTTATTAATACCATAAACCTACTACAATTATAATAAAGCATGCAACATTAAATACAAATGTTCTATTGTCATGTAGTTTATGTTTTGTCTATCTTACTTAATTATATCATTCATAATTAACTCTTTTTATTTTAATATATAATACAACAGGTAAGCCAACTAAACCTGTATTATCTGGTGGACAAAGAGTCAAAGAAGGTCAAGACATCACTTTGATGTGTACATCATCCTCTACCTCCATACCCATTAAGTACCAATTACCTTTGAGATACACCTGGACAAGAGATAACATCAACCTAACAACTACATCATCATCTAGACATAGAGTTAATGGTCATCAATTGACAATAACTAATGTGATGAGAGATGATAGAAATCATCAATATACTTGTATTACTGGAGAAGATGGTGGTTTATCATCAGAGAGTGACATCACACAGATAATTGTATTATGTAAGTATTTTTATCTTTTATTATCATCTACAAAAAATTGATGTATTGGCTAATGTTGTTATCTACTTGTAACTTTGTTTCTAATTACTCGAATATATATATATATTTAATCAGAATCCGTTAATCCGGACATCGTGTATCCGGCAAATACACCATCCGACACATTATTTCCTGTGACGGATTTAGCTCCATTATAAATGACTCTTTAATCCGGAGAAATCTCGTTCCGCGTTCCGACTACGACACTTCATTTCCCTAACAGAATGTTACTTTTCAATGTAAAATGACCTCGATAATCCGACAACACCAAAATGTTGCCAAATATTTCCGCTGGTTCAGTCATGCAAGACACACCAACATGTTGTCAGTAATGGTTCATTAACCTACCCATCCGCGATAATTGCTATATCGTAATCAATCATACTCAACTAGACACACCGACACAAAATGCTTCCTTTCCCTGTGGCTATCTAATAACCAATTATAATCATATATGGCTAATTAAAAACGCAAATGTATGATCTTTACAATGAGCAGATCATAAGTTAAACTGATGGAATATGTGACACGAGTATTTCTTTATAATGTCTGTAATTAACAAACATCAAAATGATCAAGGGATTCAATGCCATTCCGTAGCTTGCGCACGGTTATTGAATATGGGTACAAATGCATAGGTATATCTTTAGGATTTAAAAATGTGTGATCCAGACTACCGGTATGTCACAGACTAGATATTCCGACATTCTCGTTTATCCGATATATTATCATGTGACAAACCTTGACATATTAACAGCTCTGACATACTACTAACATATTACTTTTATAAAGTCAAGATTTTAAAAGCATAAACTGACTATTTATTATCTATAATCAATAATTATATGGATATTATACCGACAGAAGTAATTAGATTTTGTTTTGATAATTAAGATATTATAGGATGTATTGAATTAAATGATATAACATTACTTAATTAAACTAATTATACTTATGTTTACAAAGAAAATGTGCTATAACCGAATCTATTATTAGACAACTCTGTGATTGTTATTATCTTCAAGCTTGAATGTTTCATTTCAAATATCAAGATTTAAAAGGCGACTTAAAATCAACTTAATTTAATTAGCTATTAAAATGATTAACACATATTTAACAATTTTGGCTATCATACATTTACTGGACGATCAGTAGGAATGAATAATTAATATTGAAGGTTAAGTACTAAAACATTATAGAAATGCGAGTAACTCTTCAATTAATTTTTAAACAATTACAAGGTTTAGGGTAACTATTTACATTTAATTTTACATAAGGTTTTTAAAATGTTTAGCACAGCCTAAAAAAACATTGGGTAATATATTTATATGGTTAAAATGAGCCACCTTCACGTCACTTAACTGGGAAGATATGTGCTTCCACCTGGCGAGAACTGCCGCGTGGTTACTAGACTACCCGGCCAAAGTAGTGATCCGACAACGTTGTGTTGTAGAATGCACAACATCGAATCAGTTGGGTGGAGCTATCATCAAACGTAGTCCAATCACTGGTACGATTGAAAGAACAAATATCAATAGTTAATTATAGGTGGTATTTGTCAAAAAGATATTCAATGATATACAGTGCTGCAATCCTAATTTCCTGACAAATGTGTATGTTTCTTCTCACAAGGGTATGTGTGCGTGTATGTTTTGTGTGCTAAATGCGGTTTTATACTAAGTTTACATTGTATGATGTGTATGGAATGTTTATTTCTTAAATAAATAAAAGGTGAACAACGGATTATTTAATGATAACTAGATACATATTGTAGTGTTTTTTATTAACATTGGTGTTAATGTTTCGAATACGGTGAACTGTGTAAATTGAGTTACTGACTCGAATTGGTAGATTGTATGCGGGAGCGGAAGTTAATAAAACGAGTTTATAGAAACACAACATTTTGGCGACGAGTAAAATTAGAAATTGGCGAATAATAGATTGAATTCGAATGTGGTAAAAGGGAAAATACCACAATGTATGAAATAAACACGAATATAGTCGATGGATAATGGCGTTCAGTGTAGTACAGTTACTACCGCCGCCACAATTTGAAAGAGACGAAGGTGACGAATACGAAAGATTTGCCACGTGGTGTAAAAGGTTATAGTTGTACGTTACCGCTTCAAAGCTCACAGATGAAAGACAGAAACGAGTGAAACTCTTGCACGTAGCTGGTAGTTACATACAGAATATATTCGAAACACTGACGAATACCGGCGAGACGTATATGACAGCAAAAGATAAATTAATCTCTTACTTCCCAGCCAACATGCCCATGTGGGCCGCACATGGATTGTTAATGGGCAGTGACGTGGCGCCCATGTGGGCATCCCATCTGGGGCCCAGCTCAAATGGCCACAGGGCCCGGTTGGGTCCCATCTGGGCTAACCCTGGTGGGCCCCACCTGGGATAGCCCTGGTGGTTCCCACATGGGCAGTGATGTGGGTTTCACGTGGGCAGCCCATCTGGGCCCGTCTCAAATTGGCTACAGGGCCCAGGTCCCATCTGGGCTAGCCCAGCTCCAATTGGCCACAGGTAGGCCCCACCTGGCCAACCCCCATGGGCAGTGATGTGGGTCCAATTGTGGCACCCCATCTGAGGCCCACTGAAATTGAGAATACAGAAAAAAATTATTCCCTTAATATGTAACCAGTACAGATAATATGATATATCAGGAGTCATTTAAAAGAAAAGCCAGGTAACATACTACGAGGAAAAGTTGGTCACAATGATTATATATTTTCTGCATGGATTACCTCTAAGGGTAATTTCACACTTTAATAACAGAAAAGTAAACACAGCAGGTCAATATAATGATTTAATTGAAACATCAAACTTGATAGAAATATGTTTTTGTAAACTTCAGAACCACTCCCCCCACCTTGTTTTAATTATTAATCTGCTCAGGCTGGGTCCTCCTGAGAAAGCCTTTTCTGAGCCCTCCTCTCTCAGTCTTGTTTGTGGCGTGTGGCTCGTCTCCCATTCCTATCTCTGGGGCCCAGTTAGCCAATTACTTACATCAGCAGCCACCTGTTGGAGGTCACAAGCCGCAAGTTGACAGTCCCTGTATAAATGGTAAGATAGATAAGGAATAGTAAAATAATCTAGGTCATCGTAAAATCATTATCAGAATAAAAAAGTGAACAGTAAAAAAGTTTGAACCTGAACAAAATAGTTGTATATTAAACTTCTACTTGTAAACAAAAAATTGCTCAACTTTCTTTGCTATGTCCATAAAATTAGAGTTTATAGTAGCTATGGAATTATATGAAGGTTTCTGAAAACAGTACCACAATGGTTGATATCTTTAATCCATTTTCAATGTACATGGATATTTGACCCACAAAGATTGAGCTCTTCAAGTTATGTCAAATTTTTTATTAAGGTCCACAAATTATTAAAACCAACATTATTTACATATTGGCCATAAAAAGGCCGATATTTTAATATGGCTCTGGCCTCTTTACAAAACTTAAATCTTGCTGGATTTACTTACTGTAATGTAAACCATGTCCCACAGGCATGTTTTACCAAATACCCGCTTGTCTTTCCCTGTAAAGTTGTATTTTAATGCTACATCATTGGTCATGATGTATCACATGATCCTCTTCACAGTTTCATCCAATGTCCTACACCCAATAGTACAAGGACCTGTTCGGGAGAATATGAAAATGTACATTAAGTCCAACATGCTACATAGAGCTGGTGATATATAATTTCACTTCTGAAACACAATTTATTATTTCCTATTGTCCAGAACAAGTGAAGACTGTTGCCTTACACATGACCCTGTTTCAATGTGTTAATTAGATTACTAATTCTACTATTTCCACCCTATTGATCACAATCCTCATTTTTGCATCTTTGGGGAAAAACAGTTATCAAGACTCAGAAAATTTTAATTTATCATGTATATTATGTAAATTTAGTATTTTACTGCAAATTGATCAGGGAAAATATGAAGTGCAATAGAGTAAATCATTTTCAAATTCACAATGTGTTTGCAGTAAATGGATATGGGAGCTGTGATATTTATAACAACTCATCAGTATGTAATATGCTCACTGTAAGTTGGTGAGATTAATCAACATTTGGCACCTCCGAATCCATGTAGAATGCATTGGATGCGTTACTGGTTTGCTTCTGAAGTAACACTTGAGGGAGAAACTGATAACATATTGCCAAGTAATTCACTATATGATACCACTTAAATTGTGTCTTGCTTTTTGGGGTGGAGTGGGAGGCGACATAAAATAACAAGTCCTCTCACTAAGACAGAATGTTGTTTTCAAAAACTTGCATATACATGTATTAATAATAAAATTAAATACTCCCTGAAGAAGAAGTTAGTAATATGTCTATAAGGAAACAAAATCTATACACCAATATATCTAATTTATTAATCATTGAGTGAATGTGCATATCTGCCCATGATATTGAAAGTACCAGCAAAGCTGTGAGAACACCAGCATCTTAAAACTAAATATTATATACTCTTAAAGTTAAACATGTTAAGCAAAAGCAGTCATTAACACCAGGAACCAAAGCTTGCAAACAATGTCAACCAAAGCTTGAGCCCAGCATGCAAGAGAATGTCAAAATATTTTAATCCAACACCCAGCTGAACATACAAGGCAAAGAGAATACATTTCAACCATGAAAAGCAAATCTACAGCTATTTATATAATTGTATATACTAAATGTCCATGAAGCCTAGTTGAGCATGATCATCCTCAACATCCAATTTTGATACATAATACTTACTTCTTTTTCTTCTCTGTGGGACAATGAAACATAAACATCATCATAAGTTAGTTTAAATGGTATGATCCAATGACACATTAGCAAAAAATAAAAATAAATATTTATAGCGAGTAAATATCTATTTTCATGATATGCTCCCCTTAGAATGTATTCCACCACACATAATCTATGTTTTAAATACTTTCTATGATCTTTCAGGTACTAAATCCAAAACGTGGGTTAGGGGTTCTGTTTATGCAATTAAAATAATAGTTTCCCTTTTCATTTCCATTTCATAGTAGCATATTGGAAATTACTAACAATATTGTTGATCTTATTCCATTTTCAAAATTTTGGGATTCTTTCATTTTTGATGATTCATGATCCGACCCTTAACATAATAAATTGCAAATTTTATGCTATTTAACACAGATGTGTTTCCAGACAATATTTATTGTTTCAATCCCAATAACACTGAGCACTGTGTTTTCAACAAAAATATGTATTTACCATATTGAAGTCAAGATCAACAAAAACTAAAATATCTTTAATAATTTGACTACCACCATTTTTCACACCACAAAATACAACTTTTTGATTACAACAATGTTTTAATAATGTCCTGTCCAGAATTTAAATCAGAGAAAGAACTAAAAGTGATCTAGGGTCTTTTAGTAACTCTAAATTACAGTGGTTCAATTTTTGCAATAATTCCCCTAAAGCTGCATGAGAAATGTTGAATTTTGTTACCCAGTCTGCCAAGTGCTCCTTAGTATTGTAGGCAATATCATTGGTATCACTATCACTGGTATTTTCATCACCAGAATCACAAACAGGAATATCTATATTCTCGAGATATTCAAGACAATCTGTTTCTTCATCACATAAATCCAGACCACTTTCCAATACTTCATCGTCAGCTGAGTCAGAAACAGGAGTATGTACAGTTTCTTTATACCTTCCAGTACTTGATTGTCACCAGGGTCACTGAAAGTAGATTCAGGACTGACGCAGTATTGGAAATCAGCATCCACACTGTTATCATTAACATGGACATCATGGTGTGCAGAAAATTATACATGTGATGCAGTCTCCTCTTCAAAACTAATAAGTTGGTTTAAAAACTTTTCTCTGATCCATTTATGTTTTGTCCTCTCTGAACACCCGGAGTATGCCATTTTACCTGTAATTCCAAAAGTTTGAAGCACAATCATAGTTTGTCATGTAACATGTGGGTAAATATGATGCAAAATTATATTGTTACAGAAGCACAGACTAGATTAAATGGTTTACCGAACAACCTTAAAACTGCCCCTGTGGCCTAATGAGTAGAGGTGTGGGGCTCTTTACTCATAGCCTAAGGGAGCGAGAGGTCGCGGGTTTGCAGGTTTTCTTTCATGAATATGCTATCTATTATAAATTTATTTAGAGTTAGTCCCCGTGGGGAAGCATCGAATTACAGACCATCTGCGTCTCCCTCTCTGAAGTAGCCAGCCACGTTAAAAACTGTCATTTAGGCTATTATTATTATTATTGAGGAAAATATGATAACCATGTACAACAAAATATCTTCGAACAAATGAGCCATAATGTACTGGTCAAATCACAGGATGATAAGGGAATGACAAGCTAGAATCACGGTATGGTGAAAATGGAGCTCTGTGCACCCACAATATACAATAAAAATAGCCCTGAACTGTATAAATAGATATGGCTATATTTTATTGTGCATTGTATTTTGTTGGCCATTAACCTGCTAACCACACAAATAATGACATTAACTAATTATTGGGCCTGACATTAAACTCCTGATCAGTTGTCAAACTTTGCCACTCAGTCTGAACTTTGTTTAAATATTAGGCTCTAATTTAGGTTTGATTGTTTTGTTTTTGCCACTGGCCACACATACCAACTAGGGTACACTGTCATTATAAGATCACAATCAATTGCACAAATTTGCCACTCAGTCTCATAATACCGGACATTGGGTAACTTTATCCACATTTTGGCTTTGAACTAGGTAAATCTATGTTGATTTAAATTGACTTTGATGTATACAATAACTTACTTATAAATATATCTCATCTGTTACTTGAAAATATTCTGATTATAATTACATTAATATTGAATGTAATCAATTATTATTACATTCTAAAGTAATTCTACTTGATGTCGATGATTATTTGTTTATTCATTTCAAAGATCAGTATTCAGTATAGACAGTAAAGGAACAAGTAATACATTTGCCATGAATGCATAGTTATTTATTGCGATAATGTGCTGAGATAAGTGTACTTATATAGCATCGTGAATATCAGCAACATTAACTCAACATTATCCGAGCTTAATCCCTCAAGTCACCTGTCAGCTAAGTCAATTATCAGTTCAACACATTCTAGTGATTTCATTCCATTATCTACATCATTGATAACCATACTGGTTAACAATACAATTGACCCATACTCACACAGCTACAATGCATAATACAAGACCCAAACCCGGCTAATTAAGCCAACTCATTGTCTAGATGAAATTAGACTGGCCTGGACTACATGACCATGGCTGATCAGACCTATGATACACTTAAAACATAATATGATGCTCAGTGATATATTATGACTAAAGATATACAAACCCCATTGTGCAAGCACATTACAACTCTATTTTTCCACATAAATCCATTATCTTACAAATTAACATTTGGTGATAACATTGCGTAATCTGGTAATACATGTATTTGTTATGTTTACAGAGTAATCGCAAAAGTAATCAATTATTACGATTTCATTTACAATGTAATTGATTATGATTACAATTACTTTGCATTTGGGAATTACGATTGCTTGAAATCATGTAATCGATTACCCCATGCCTGTAATCAATAATAGTTTATGATCAACAGCTTATTTTGCAAAGTGAATGATTGTAATTTGATCAAAGTTGGCTAGCTCTGTGTCAATGTCACACACATCAAGCGTTTAACATGTTTAAATTAGACCCGAGCGCCCACAAGGCTTTTGCTATTCGGACGCATAGCCTTGAGGACGCGACGCTTCCAATGCTAAATTTGGTAGACTCATCTAATGGGATTGATTTTTCGCATTAAATCTTAATTGCATACTCCCTTTTTAGTTTATATCGATTCTATAACTATTTGAGTATATTATCACCAACATGACATACACCAATACAAACTAACAAAGCATTACAATAAGAATATTGAAACTTTGTAAATTTATTAAGCTTGCATAATGGTAGAATCGTCTCTTCTCATTTATAAACTAAAATGACATTTGTCTCGAGCTCCACCCTCGTATAAATAAAATATGCAGCTAAAGAGCTGTCGCCATGGAGACAATGAAATGCGCAAGCGCACATGCGCGAGAAAGCTAACAATATATTTAAAGACGACGTTTATACAATTAAAATGTTTTTGTTTTTTTTTTCTGAAAATAGTGTATTATATGTGTCTAGGCATGTATGAAAAGTTGGTGACATTATCATTATGAAGAAATATTTATAGCTTCTATAGAAACCGAAAAGTAAGCAATTCGTTAACATCCAAGATCCAAAACCTATCTCACAAAATCTGGTCTATCAAATTTAAGCTGTTGACCCTTTGAGACAGTAAAGGTAGTCCCAGCCAAAAGTGTCAAAAGGCCTGCCTGTCACTTGTGATCAGTCTCTTGAGGCTAGCTTAAATACAACATGGTCCATTATATCAAATAGTTCCTGTGTCACACAACGGATACATAAACAACTTAAGTTTAGTTACTATGACACAAAATACAGCAAATAATACTAAAGTACATTCTGGACATACTTAGTTACACAACGAAACACTTACATGTAGTATATAGAGAAGAATTCAACTCACAACTGATCTTACCATTTTCGAAAATGTCAGCCCATCACATTAACGCAGGGAGACCGAGATCTCGCGAGACGTACAATGGTGGAGGGGAGAACCACTGGCAGAAAATGGCTAAGTTTCTCAAATTTTCAGATGTGAAACATGACTGCTATATTAAATTTGATGTCAGTTATTGAATATGTAGAATTTATTTTAGGCAAAATAATAAATATTTTATATTACAAATCCCGGGAATCTAGCCCATGTGGGGCCCACCTCACGAGCCCATGCCCGGCTGTGCCCAGCTAACCCATTAACAACCCATGTGGGGCCCACCTGGGCATGTTGGCTTTTGAACGCAATATTTTCCCCGATCACGACAAGCAGACGCCGAATCGATTGTATATTATGTAACACGGTTACAGAAATTAGTAAGTATATGTGGCTACGAGGATCAAGAAAATGATAACATTAGACATTAGATAATTGATAAATGGGCTGATTCTAAGCTGAGAAAACGATTGTTAGAAGAACAACAATTGACATTAGAAAAACACCCATAAAAATAGCTCGAGCGATGGAAGAAAATAGTTACCAGTTACATCACATGAAAGGTGACACATGGACATCTATCGACGTGAACGATGTGCCAGGAAGACGGAAAAATGAATCGTGGGGGTTAAAATTGATGATAAGCCAATGAAATATACCTGTTTTCGTAGGTCATCTATTGAATGACTGTCATCAAATGGAAAAAAGTTGTTTTAAATGTGGTCGTGTCGGACACTTTGTAATAGTATGTAAAACAAAAATGTTACTGATAAACGGTCAAACCAAATGGTAAACACGTTAACACAGTTAATTTTGATTAGAGCAATAACGACTCTATTTTTACAGTGCACAGCCATGAACAAATGACCGAGGAAGTTTTCATTGATGGAAAATCAGTGAATGGCGATTACTGATTCCGGTGCTTGTGTAAACATAATCAGTAGCAAATAATTTAAAGCACATACTTTCAAAGCAGAATTAAAACCATATCACCGTGCTATATGCACCTACCGTTTCAAGAACACAATACAAATATGTGAATATTTCATCGCTCAAGTCTCTAGGACGAAACATTGAAAATGTGTTGATGCAGAGATATTTGTAGTAGTCGTTGAAGCAGTGACTTTAATTGGTCGTAAAACTGCAATGAAGATAACAGGTACCATTACGTTAGTGGGATTAACTAAAAAAAGAAATGCAATGTGTTTTGTGGAGTAGGAAAGATGAATGATCGATCAATAAAACTCCATATTGATGATAAAGTAATACCAGTAGCGTAACCTATGAGACGAGTACCGTTTCATATTAGAAAAAAATTGGACAGCAACCTTGAAGAATTGCTAGAGAGTGGTATCATAGAGCAAGTTGAAGGTCCAACGCCTTGGGCGTCACCACTGGTACCTACGAGTGAGCGTTGACATGCGTTGTGCGAATGAAACAGTAGTGAATGAGCGCCATCCAATTCCAACAGTAGATGAATGGGGCACAGTGTTTTGTTCGATAGGATATACGAATGGCATTCCATAACCGCGAAATATAAGAAAATATATAAAAGACCAATATATCCACATTACTGGCTTTTGAGATTGGTCCTCACTGAGGACCAATCCTCAGTGCTATGACTGCTGTTGAGAAAACCCTCTCGGATAGAACTGAAGTCCGACGGATGGTGAGATAACATTGTTCCAGTTTGACCAACAGAAGTTACCGAGAGGATTTCTTCCTCTACCGGTCTGTGAAAGAATCCTTTAGCGGAATGTGGATCTCCTTCCTGCATATGGCAATCTCCGGGTGTATTCGTGATGTCAATGATTGCATTGTAGCCTCACCAACACCTGTGAACATATTACCCAGATAAACCATCTAATGTCGTTTTCGTTTGCTTTGTTTCATCAACATCTGAATCAGATTCTACTCATGCAGATGTTGTTCCATTTCTTCATCCATGTGAACAGAAATGGGTTCAGGGCTATCTTCCTGGCTAACTAGTGGCTGAATGCTAGAAAAGTCAGATAGAGATGGCTGGCTCGTCAGAGGAGGGGAAACTTTATTACTGCAGGCTAAAGTGGACTCTTGCTGACCGACTTGAAAGTGTTAAGATGCAAATTCAATAATAAGTTCAGTCTAGACATATGAATATTAATCTATCAGTTACAAGTACTAACTTTAGTAAAAAGAAATTCCAGAATCATGAAAATTAATCCAGGAACATGTACCTAAATTAGCTTCAGTTATTAGTTAAGCCCACATATGAAATAGAGAACTTCCAGTTCCACTTCCCAAAGAACCGGCACTGTAGACAGTGCTGTGCGAGTTATACCGTTACTAGCGAAAATATTTAATAAGGACTGACTGCCAACGGTCCGTAACTACCCACTTCGGTCTATGTAATTAATTGGCAACCCATGAACGTTGTAGGACCTATATTGCATGCCTCATACTTTGGCTCCAGAACATGTAGGAGCTCTTTAAATCCTCGCTTCTCCACCACTGTGAATGATCTCAGATCTTTCACCATAAATATCCTGATTTAGTTTGTGATGGCAGTGGATCGTGGAGAGTTGAACTTTTGTTTAACGTGTATTGTTTCTTTCAAAGTCTGTTGCTTTGCTACAGGATGGGAAAGTGGCTAGCTATCACTGTCAAATAGACGAATATTACGGGTGGTGTCTGTTTAAATGATGGATCATGTTCGTAGTATTTGTGAGGCTTAGACAAATTCCCGAGAAACGTGCCTTTGTACCCTATTCTGACAGAGTTTGATCTGGGATAGCTTATGCAAATATAGTGTGCTGCTGAATCGAACACCGTGATTGGGTGAAACCCATGAGTCATCGCAAATCCGCACTGACGTCAAATAAAACGACATTGGAAATCCGGAATTTTCTCCCATCGCTCTCTGAGTACATAATTGTACGTGAGAGTTGAACGTGTACTATTGCGTATTAGTTACAAAGGACTGACACTAAATGAGAAGAAATGTGAGTTTGGGATGAATGAAGTTACCTTTATGGGCCATTTGTTATCACAACATGGAATTGATCATACAGAGTCGCGAATGAAAGCGATCATTGATCAGCGAGCACAAAAGAATCAAGCAGAAATTCGTAATTATTTGGAGGTTATGATTTGTGTGTGTAATAGCTAGCTACCTGATTATGCTACAGTGCCTGAACCACTGAGAGAGCTAACACGCCAGGATTCTAAATGGAAATGGGATATTGCCCAGAAGAAAGCCTTCGTTCAGTTTTAAAAATTCAGAGACATTGACAAATGGTGATGCGGATAATAATATGAAAACACAAGTGGTTGTAGATACTAGTCCAGTGGGGCTAGGAGCAATTTTGAATTAACAACTAACTAATGGAGGATACCGTCCTATGTGCTTATGTGAGCAAATCACTCACATCTGTGGAGAGACGCTACTCTCAAACCGAAAAAAGAAGCGTTGGCAGTAGTATGGGATGTGAACGATTCATGATGTATCTGTACGGTGGTGAATTTGAACTGTTGACCGATCATTATCCACTCGAAATGATATACTTATCAAAGTCTAAACCATCACTGAACATAGAGAGATGAGGTTTAAGGCTGTTACCGTTTACCTTTAAAGAGAAGTACATACCCGGAAAGCGGAATGCAGCGGATAGTCTGTCAAGGTTAATAATAAAACCAACTAAACAACAAGATATAAATGAAGATTATGCAATGGAATTAGCAATGGAAGTAGCGATACAAGCTATACCACAAACACTAACTGATCAAATGATAGAAGAGGCTTCTTTTGTAGATGAGGAAATTCAACAGGTTGATGAAGTGTACAAACACGTCAAAAATGAATTGACTGCAGTAGCACGCATGGTCATGCGAGGGACTCGAATGTTAATGCCGAAGAAATTGAGAGCGCAGACACTTGTGTGTACTCAAGAGTGTCATCAATGGATAGTTAGAACCAAGCAGAGATTAAGGGAGACAGTATGGTGGCTGTTGAGGAATTAGTATTAAGTTGCCCTGCATGTCAGGCTGTTGGAAAGCTGCCTTCAGCTGAACCAATGGAACGAACATAATTACTAGCTAAATCATGGCAAGTGAAAGCAATGGACATTTGTAGACCTTTACCAAAGACTATTTATAACAAGACGTGTTACTTCGCGTTTTAACATGGGATGCCATTTTGAATTCATGGAGTGCCAGGGCCCTAGCGACCGGAGGTAGATTGTCAAGGACAGTTCCCTTCGTTAACATGGCGCCTAACGGCACTGGTTCATTCTGCGCCGAAAGGAAATGAAAGCTACTGTAAAAATTGGATATGATCTGGCTTTAAAAAATAAACTTAATAAAGGATATCTAAAAAATAAGCATAACAATTTGAAGTAGACACGCTCCTACTTGACATGACCCAAGCAGTAGGCCCAGGCAAGATCTATCTAGATCTATATTTGTTTCAGACAAAATCTGATTAAATTTTATTGAACAATATCAACCTATTAATCATAAAATGGGTATGTAAGATATACATAAGCTTACAGTTACATGTACTGGAGCCACTCAAGATGTTATGGGCGGGATGTATATTTTACTTTGTTATTGTTAATAATATAATTGGACTTCTAAAATTACATTACTATAATCAGATAAGTTTTCCCTAATTACAATAATTATAAGTAGCTGAGTATTTACATGATCATCTGCATCCATATTTATTTTTAAACGTAAGCAATTATTGTATATATATATATATATATATATATATATATATATATATATATATATATATATATATATATATGGACTTCTATTTATAATTTAAATGTTATGAAATTAATTATTAAATACCTCAACTAGTGGTTGAAACATTCATTTTGTTATTTTTTCTATTGACAGAAGTAAAAGATGGGTCATTAATTGTTGTCATTCAGATATATGATGAGGAAAGATTTAAATTACTTGAATACTAATTGTAAAATGTATATGATATGCATTTCACTGAAACGGAATTCATGAACCAGACAACTTATCTACAAACTATTTTTGATGTATCAAATCCACTGCATGCATCCACTGAAATTAAAGAGGAAGGTATTAACAGATACGAGACCTGTACAGGAGACAGGGTCAGCTGTGATGGTAATTAATATTTATAAATATTAATGATGAAAATTGGTATTATAAAATTAATTAAATAAGAAACAAGGCATCAAACCCATGAATTTTGTCAGCCCATTTCATATCTTAATACAAAAAAGGATTACCAGCACCTGAATTAATACTTGAATGTTCAGCTGATGTGCTTTAATTGGTATACTTCTCTTCATAACTTAAATGCATATCAACATGTATTTACACATTGTGTATGCACTTGATTCAAGTCATTATTTTACAAGGTATTGTTCTGTTTCAATCCTTGAAGTTATATGATGATGAGATACCATGTAAACAGGCCAATCTCTTGGTTACAGATTTACTGGTGTTATCTGTTACAGTAGTCAATGCATGTGTCTATTACATCTCTGGGTATATTCTGTCTAACTTTAAACAGTTCACTGATCTGGACTAAATGTCATATTTTTGTAGTAGTGGTTGTTTAGAGCTAGAAACAATTTGGGTTATTCTGTCCATTTGATAACAAATGACTGATTGTAACTGTAGATGAACCCGTGGAACAAGAGATTTGATGCCGCTTATTGTATGAAAGTACTAATTTCTCTATCTCTAACATGTTAACGCAAACATAAACATTGTTAATATTCCATGTATATTCTTTGTTCTCAGCTGGGCAGGCCTATATTGCATGGTCTATATTATTGAGGTGTAGACTTTAAATGAACTTATAATTTTTTAGTTAATATATGATAAACGGACATGATGAATATATGGTGAATTGTGTTATGGTTGCGTTATAATAGCTGTATATATCATTATATGTATATATTCAAATAAATAAAAATGATAAACTGACATTAAAAATATATGTTTGTATGCATTTACCTCATATATACCTAATTGGTTTTATTTTTTTATTTTTAAATTACGCCTTCCACACACAAATGACTGGACTGTGAAATCACTTAATTATGTATTTACAGTTTCAGAGCTTCGTTTCCTTCGATATCATGTGTGCAAAATTAAAGTGTTAATTAATAAAAGAGTAATTGATCATGTAACATACAGTACTAGTATTGGCAATTCATTTCAACCATGCGCACACATGTACACGATCACATGTGGACAACCAGGGAGCTTATGTTTATCTGAGAAATACCTCCGGTCGCTGGGGGCGCCACTGGTTCAAAATTCAACATGGCGCGGCAAGAGTAACGCCTCTCTATATTTAAGATGATGATGATGATTGGTGTTTTACGGCCATTTTGTTCACAAGGTAGGCTAAATGGGCCGAGTGACCTCCAAAGGTAATGAGACGAAGTGAAAGACGAAACAACCTTCAGATATGCCCACGCCGGGATTCGAACACGAGTGGTAGTGATCTGTGGTCCAACACGCTACCGCTAGACCACGGAGGCGCCCGATCTATATATTTAAGCTCTCTGCCTTTACCAACAGGTGAAAGTGTGTTTGTCCTAGTTGACTACTACTCACAATGGACTAATGTGACGATAATAAAGAAAACGGAAACATGTGACATCGTTACTGCCATGCGTCATATCTTTGTAACACATGGTTTACCGATTATTGTTGTTAGTGATAACGGCAGAAACCTTTGTTCGGCAGAGATGGAAAATAATTTCCAGAAAAATGCCATTGAGCATCGACGAGTCACTCCATATTTGGGGTGTGCAAATGGTGAAGTCGAGCGACAAAATAGAACATTGTTAAAACAATACGAACTGCTGGAGTAGATAAGAAAGATTGCAAGCAGGAGCTCGATAAATACCTATTAAAATTCAGAAATCCACCACATGCAATAACTGGAGTAAGTCCCGTTGAATTACGAATGGTACGAAAGCTAAGAACAAAGCTTCCACGGTTAGAGGTACAGTCATAAAAATATAGATAGATAGATAGATAGATAGAATAGATAGATAGGAGAGAGAGAGAGAGAGAGAGAGAGAGAGAGAGAGAGAGAGAGAGACCAAAGGAAAGTGAGATGCACCAAACTGTTTGGAAGAGAAACGTAAAAGAAAAAGAGTATGGTGATAAACGTCAGAGAGATTAACTAACATTGTAAATGATGTTCCCCGGCAGACACTTAGACGCTACTTGAAGAAACTGCACAATAGCGCAGGAGTTAGTAAATCTCCTCTGAGGCGCTTAACATTTCTCAGACCTGATCAAGGGGAGGTACTTGGAGAATTTATCAGTGATATGGAAAATAGAATGTATGGCCTAAACTTGGTTGATGTATCCCCGGTGATAGTCCAGTATTGTGAATTGGACAACATAAAAAATCCATCCAAGCTAACAAAGATGGCAAGTTTGGATTGGATGACGGCCTTCCTCGATAGAAACAGTGATATTGCTCTGCGAACTCCAGAAGCCGACTCCATACAAAGTGCAATTGGTTTCAACAGAGTGAAGGTGGCTGGCATTTGTGACTGTTTGTCCAGCATAATATTCAGTGACAACACGAGGTTTATTCCCCCATCACAAATATATAATGTCGATGAATATGGCTACACAATATGTCACAAACCAACTAAAGTGCTGACAAAGAAAGCAAGAAAGGTGTTTCTGCCCTTATCAGTGCTAAACAGGGCCAATGGGTGACAGCAATTGTTTGTACTTCTGCCATTGATGCATTCGTACCACTGATGATAATATTGCCAAGGGTTCGGTTTTTTGTCCAGAGCGTTGAGGTGCAAGAATGGCTCCTAATTCAACCTGGTCGATCAGTTTTCGAGAGAAATGTGGCAAAGATCTCTGGGATTTCATATGGCAAAGCTGCGACGGTTAAGAATTAATTTAGTTGATTCAGAAAGTGCGGGATACATCCTTTTAATTCACCCATCCATACAGACTAAGATTTCATGATCAAATGTTTAATTATAAAAGTTACCGGATATTTTAATAAACATATTCAAGTTATTCACGACTTATACATATACACATATCATTCATTTGAGCCGGTGATTGTAAATCACAGCTGCGTGATGACAGCGATAACTTATTATTCCAGGTCAGATACGTGTCTGTAATGTTGGTTTGTATGTGACTATATTTGTCGACACATTGTGCGTATGTGAAAATATTACGTGACCAGAAATGGATGTTAATCATTAACGTGTATCTACATATTAATATTGACACATTGAGTTACGCTTTTATGATTAACAATTGGTATTTACAACAATTTGTGTATTAATCTAGGTATGCTCATATTAAATTGATATCATGCTCATATTTCCAGGTCCCAATGTAATATGAACCACTTCGTGATTAAATTGTTTTTTTTAAATCGTGAGATTATTTCGAACCGTAAATACATCAATAATTGGTCAAATAGTGGAGGTTCATGAGTATTTTCACATACACTTTACACCTTATCAATATCCGGTGGTACAAATTCGTAGTAACAGATTTAACAAAAGTAGCTCATATTACTCAACCTTCACTTATGAGTAGGACCCTAAAGAAACATGTTATTATTATTGTAATTATTATTATTTAGTGTGGAGAATAATTTACATATATATCAGTTCATATTATAGGAAAATTTAATGAAAGATGGAGAAGACAAATCCCCGTTCTTAATTGGCAAATTATTATTTCATTTTGTCCTTAGTTTGACAGAGAGAAAGTTTATGACTTATGATTTAGCAGCTCCATTGATTCCTGGAATCATTAGCCGTGTTTCTAGGGGACACTTTATGAGAAGTTTGGAGCTAAAATTAGAATCGAGGAATTAGATGCATGAAAGCTTCATTTCCGTGGATTAGCCTGTTCGTTTTATTTTGTTATTTATAATTGACCTGAAAACGATAAATCCATCATTTTAACTATTGAAAGTTGATTAATGGCTAGAGAGGCTAGAATTAGAGTTGGCTAGTAAATGGGCTTCTTGGGTCTTCAGTAATAAAACCGTTTGGAATTATGCTGGTTAATAAAATAATTGTGTACACCCGACTTGGTTATAAAAAACTGGGACTTCCGCTTCTTTTCACTCAGACATATAATCTATTGTTGTTCATGTTACGTTTACTTAAACATGTCATGACCTAACCTGGAATAATTTAAACATCGAAATGTAACTAGGGGGTAGGCAATTATAAAGAAAACTGCCTGAAAATCAGGAATGATGAAGTTGTGGCCTGTTAGAGGTATCTTTCTATGTCGATTATTTGTTAATTTAAGATTCAATAGAGGCACATCCCAAAGTGTTCCCTGAACATGTTAAAGATCACCAAATCATTAGTATTTCGTTTTCCTGGGAAATAACAGTCATAATGATAGAATTAAGAGATTCAACTCGGTTTTTGTCATTTTATCAAATGATATTTTATTATCGGTTAGCCTGGTATCACGATAATCTAAAGGTATTTGATAGCTGTCAAGGCAATTAAAATTAACCTCGTTTACTTGATACGATTTAGTTTAATTTCCACTCTATAGTTCTATAATAAACACATTAGAACTGAAAATTAAGGCCATCAAATTGTTACGTGATAGCATACAAAGAATCACGATTCTTCACAAATTGTGTGTGTGTGTGTGTGTGTGTGTGTGTGTGTGTGTGTGTGTGTGTGTGTGTGTGTGTGTGTGTGTGTGTGTGTGTGTGTGTGTGTGTGTGTGTGTTGTGTGTGTGTGTGAATATAGCACCTATAAAATTAATTAAACAAAATTCCCTCACAAGTTTATAAAATGGGCTTTACAGCGAATGTCTTCTTAGTATATATTGGTTCACATTTTATGGTATTTCCTATTGGGTATTTGGCATAACTTCAATTTATTCATGTGCATGAATCAAATTCATATCAATTCATGTTCAATCGCTAGATTTCTATTAGATCATATCACTTGTCTGTTTTTCTTTCGCTCTCTCTCTCTCTCTCTCTCTCCTCAGATTTCTATCTAGTCTTCCTTTCTTTTTTTTCTCTCTCTCTCTCTCTCTCTCTCTCTCTCTCTCAGTCTCTCCCGTCTCTCTCACTCTCTTGTTTTGACCCTTGCTTTTTACAAATGTTATGAGTTAATATATATATGTTTTCTTCAGGATAATGGGCTGGTATCTGTATTCTTGACTTGTGTAATAATTTAATAAATCTAATATGGTACACATAATCACACTTATAACTGTTTATGCTAGATCAGGTTAGAGGGAGGGTAATCTTTATATACAGTTATTCCTGCATATCAAGGGTATTCTTGATTTGCTGTATTCAAATCTTTATTAGATATTTTATCAAAATTCCAGTTTCCTTTTTATGTAGTGTTTAAATTTGAATACATGTCATAAATACATAAATGTAACGAAACCATATATATCATTTCTGTGTTTGTTCAGTTAAGATCAGTTATATAATAATAATTTAGCAAACTTATCACAACAGACAGAGGTTCAAAGGTAGTGGACTGACCATTTTCATGTTAGTATACACAGTAAATCTAATGTTTTGTGAGTGAACGATTGAGTGTTTTGTTAAGCGGTAGAACTTCAAGTTTCACTTGAATATATTGCCAAAGAACAACTCCCTATTGGACAATCCCACAAACATAGGCTACTTTAAACAAATAAATGCCAGAATTTCCTCTGTCCATCTTAGATTTTGTCCTGGAAAATTTATTATCTGAAGAAATACAGTATTCACGAAGAAAACTTCTATACTATGCCTTGAACAGTTTATCAAACAAATTCCTTTCAAATTTAGTTTCCTGTGAGATGATAACCCACACAATGTCTATAATTGAACGATAATATATTAATGACTACTGTTGTCACATTTACATTTAAAATAACTGTTTAATAATGCATGTTTATATAGCGACAGAACCAGGTACCCTGTGCTGAGGCGCTGTACAATATTATTATCCTGACTCAGACCTGTTTCCACCCAGCACATATCTCAACTTCCAAGGGAGCATACAACGCATGCTGCCATTAAAGGCACAAAGCGTTACTCAAACACATAGCCATCACGTTCTATCAGGTACTCATTTTATGGATAAGTGAATCAGTCGCCACATGACAACATTGTAGCACCCGGAGCCTCCATCCTGCAACTCTGCGACTACGAGTCTCACGCTCTAACTGCGCTATCACGGCTTTATTTCACATTTGGTAATATACTATTTACTAAGATATTAGATAATCCATTAATTCCCCTTTGTTAATTAGTAATTGCTGTTTTAATTTGCTTGTAATCAATATTTTAAAATCAGGCGGTTATTCAAAGTGGATTTTGGAGGTGATCTCTTTAGTGTAATCTTCTGAGGGTGATGCTGCATATTGAATGTGATAATCCTTTTGTCTTCCACGCCAGACTCGTTTTAGCTTCTTCAATGATAAAGCTATTCTAATCAGATTTAAACAAATTTGTAAGTATTTGATCGTTTATAAAAAAAGTTGAATTGCCCTTTTTAGTTTGTATATGTACATGTACAAACTGGTTAGCCACAACCTTATTAACCAAAGGTTTGATTAAAAAAACATTAGAATTTTCCCCCAAAATTCTTCTCGGTTCTTATTTATGATTTCGGATACCATTACACTTCGATGTTAACTTTTAGTCATTTTGTTCAGTAAATACATAAATGCTCTTCTTCAGTAGGTTGTTTTCGTGTATTTCAAATGATTTTGTCTCAAACCTGTAATTAGGTTTATGCTGCATTGACTGTTAAATAAACACAATCACTGTCAAATTAAAAATATTTATGCTTATATTTATACTTATACCTACACCTCTTCTACACTGGCTAGGCTTAACATAATAATAATAATAATAATAATAATAATAGAAATAATAATATAGCACCACATTCAACTGTGCTGTTCTGAGATGCTCTACATAATATTATTATCCCTGACTCAGATCTGCTTCAATCCAGCACCTACCTCAACTCTCTAATGAGCATACAACGCTTGATATCATTAAAGGCACAAAGCGTTACTCAAACACATAGCCATCACATTCTGTCATGTTTTCATTTTATGTATGAGTGAACCAGTGACCAGCATGACAGCATTGCCGCTCCTGAAGCCTCGAACCCGCGACCAATTTTCTACGAGTCATAGACTCTAGCTAACTACGTCATCACGGCTCTACAAAGCCTGTTTGTAGTTCGTGCTATTCAAATAATGAACCCGTAAAACTAAAATGTTGGTGTATCAAATCTTGCCTATAACGATACTGAGTCCATCGGTGCTTCTCCAGTCTTGCCTTAAAACAAAACATTTTAAGCTGGGTGCGTTCACAACATATGTCGGAAGCCTATTCTAAGTATTGTTTGGAAAAGGTTGAGACGTACAACAATAGCTACCAACTCCTTCTTTAACCTGGATTCCTGGCCTTTGCTACCCGTGTGTTCCAACTTGATATAAGGGATATTAACTAAATCTGCACTGAATATTGCCCCGAGCTACTCTGTAACATTTCATTTGACCATTCGGTCATCAGAGCTCAGTTCCTTCAACTTAGGCACTACACGAGTTGCTCTCTACGGCACACTTTCCAGTAACAGGCATTTATTTATGTCAACTGGATCCAATACACTGTTGGGATACTCTAGGTCAGTTGCCTCACTGGTGACGTCTATGGCTTAGCCAATTATGTTTAATCTAGGTAGCTATATGATCTTCTATTCAAACCAAGGATTGTATTTCCCTCATTAATCTGTTTCTCGCAAAGAGGAAGTTCTTCAGTTCCTTGACTTATAGATTTATTCTGTGGTCTTCATTTTGAAATATTATATATTTGCTGCTGTTTTCTTGATTCATTTGAACATTGCTCTAGACCATCAATGTATACTTGTAGGTGATGTCGACTGGTATGTCAACACATCTCTCTGTAGACCTTTTTGTCATCGGTGAACATTTGAACGTATGTCTCTACGACCTTTTGCATGGTGCTTCCAAACAGGATGAAACTAGCAGCCCAAGCACGCCCCATTGAGGTGTGCCACTAAGTACCTCAATAAGACTTTCATTTTCTGACACCTTTATTTATACAGAAAGTGTATACAAATATGGTGAACTTTACCTACTGGGGGCATAATCTATATTATTTATCATGCCTTATTCATTTGTTACGATAGATCAAGTGCATTTAGTTTATCTTCTCCTTTGTAGATTCTACAAACGTTGTAGCCAGATCATTTAAATCTGATGGTGATGTGCCCACTTTTGATATGTTCACTCTATCAATTATTATATAGTGCTTATTTTGGTTAACGGTTAATCCAGCCCTGGATAAACCATAGCATCAAGGCAAGTGACCACGTGTTCATAAAACTCACCAAATGTTTCTAAACAAGAATGTTCTCAACCCAGTGCGTCTTGCACAAACCTTTAAGTTTCTTGTGACGACTATTGGGGCAATATTGTTTGAGAGCAAGCTCCAGGAATGTGTGCCTCTTTGAAGAATTGTTTAAAAAAGTGTACTTACTAAACAAATCACAACTATACTTTATTTTATACTAAGTAACTTAATATAAAATGAAGCATAGATCTAATTGTAATCTGTCTATTAAATAATAATGCTATTACACAATACTGAATTTGTGGTTATTTACAGAATGACAAACTCGCAGTACTACTATTAGTTAATTATTGTGTCGTCAAATTATATATTAGAGGTGGGGGTTCTGCCCCTGACTCACCGTGCCCCCCCCCATAGATGTGCCACTACGTTTTGTACTTTGAGTTGTATTTCACACCAAATTGATTCCTTAAATGTGCCATCTCCTGGTTATTTAAATTGAGATGCCTTCAGTTAGTCTCTGGTATTGTATGTAAGTATGTAATTAAGTTTATATTTTAAGTATATAGTTTAATCTGATATGCCTTTAGGTAGTCTCTGGTATTGTAAGTAAGTAAGTATATATTTTCAATTTCAATCTTATACTGTAAACATATTTACAGTATATAATACATATATATAATTGGTGGATCAATGTAGCCGAAACTATCTTCCCATTGAGTAAATTTGTCATCTCACAAACTACGCTGTTAGTGTATTTGCAAGTCTGGTCGTATGTCACTGATAAAAATGGAAATATGAGGACCAGGTACCATGGAATCAGATATTTAACTAGAGTGCATACACGGACAACAATAAGGGTTTTTGCATTTTACATATACCGAGTATGTAGCTAAGATATAACGTTACATGTCACTTAATTTGAAGATTTCAGTTTTAGAATAAAGGATCTGTATGATTATTATAACCCGGATTATTAACAATTCAAATAGGTCTTTTCTGTAAAGATACAATTTGTTTGAGGATTGCTGATTTGGTGTTTCTCCAAATTAGAATAACTTAGGACATATATGATTATATGAGTGCCAGGTTTACAGTTTTCAGAATATCTTTTGATAAAATTTCATTTCCTTGCTTTATGCATTATAAAGCCTGATAAATCTTATTTTAACAGGAGTCAAATGATATTTATAAGATAGAGATTCATCTACAAAGACAGCAAGAAATTTAGTGGTTTTCTTTTGGAATTGAGAGGCAATTTACGCCAAATGAGTACTATCAACTGAAATATTCAAGTTGTTAAAATTATTATTTTTGCTACCCCATTTGAAAACTACGAATTTCGTTTTGGTGTGATTTAAATAAGTTTTCATTTCCACATTTGCTCTTTGGTATCACTGATGACCAAAGAAATATCATCAACAAATAACGATACCTGTATATGAGAATTTGTGGATTTTTATATGTATTTAACATATATCAAATATACCAAGGGGCTTAAATACCTAAATTAGCAAGGGACCCCTTGTGTAAACCACAATTTATGAATTAATAAAAGGTTTTTAAATTTTCTTTTACATACAAATATCATGATCTAAAATAAAATAATTTAAACATAAAGATTGACTAGAGGGTATAAAACTGTTAAACATATACTGTGTCAAGATTAGGAATGATGAAGCATGGGTTATTAGATGACATAAACAGCCAATATTCTTTAATAATTTGTCTATTATTTTTAGAAAAAATGCCACCAAAAATCTTTAATTGTTGAATCACAGTTAATATTAATCTTCAGTCAAAATATAAGACACAATATTTTATTATCGATTGGCATAATATCACTATGATGTAAAGGTAATATAAGTTAAGTTCAAGTACCTGATATGATTTAACCCAATTTCTACTATATACGAGTACAATAACTTAATTATATCTGAGAATTAAAGTGTTCAAATTCATTGTATCGGTAAAATCCGACTGTTTCTGATTAGTTGAATGAAATCATCATCATACTAGTAGAATTATTGAAGCAACTCTGTAACATTATTATCCATTCTTACTTGATTTGTGTGTGATTGTGTGTGTTAATGTTCATATGTGAGTGGGCTTATAGGTGTATGTGCATGTGTATAATACCACCTATAAAATAAATCAACCAGTTGAAAAGTAATAGTATTTCCTATAGATTATTTGGGATAAAACTATCATAATATCAAAATTATCTCTGGCTAGAAGTGAATGAAGTATCATATTTAAATATAATGCATTATCATTTCCATATGTGTAACCTTTAAAGGTTTAGATTAGACCATTATCCTGGTGAGTCATATGATAACTTAGCATAACATTATTTACATCCAAGACTAAGAAATCACTTATAAAATATACCCAATTGCAATATATTGGCCAGTTCATACATATTTTGTTTAGTTAAAATAAAATTTGATGTAGAACAAAAACTTCAAAATTCATATCAATTCGTGTTCAATGTCTGGATTTGTATGATTATATTTCACATGTCCCTCTATTTGTTTACTTTAGTAGCTTATTGCAAATTGTATTGGATCATTTTCAAGATAATTTATATATTTTCTTATTGAGATCTAATTTTAATCTATAATCTTGATTTAATTAATATGACAATTGAATAAAGCAAATAAATCGAATTACACTTTATGTCTATTTATACTAGATCAGAAAAATAAGATACCCAGTAAACATTATGATGCCTGGATGCTTTAATTCCAAATTAAGTTTTAAAGAGGAGTTTTATCTTTAAATAAAATTAATCATACATAAGAGGTTTATTTCTAATTTAATTGCTGTATCGTTAGTTAATATTAGTTTTTTTTAAGTCAGAATTGATTGTTTCAGTCTCTTAATGTAATGTTTATTATGCGTCATCAATTTAAATAAATAAATGTACATGTTTTCTGTATTTGTTTACTGGGATGGATTTCAATAAGATAATAACTGCATTGTAGAAATTAAGCTTGTTAATGAAATGGTCATGTACAAATAATCATAATATGGAGTTAACATGAAGTGTACATGCTATCAAGAGATTAAAAAAAATGTACAGGAAAATTATATGATAGTATATAGTATATATAAAGATACTCAAAGAATCTATAAATAACTAATTATAGATGAATGTCTCCAAAACTGATAAACCAAATGGATTATTTGTATACATGTTTTACTGACATGTTGTTTGATATAAATGATGAACTATGTTGTATTTGGATATTTTAAAATATAAAATAAATAATTCTAACAATTTGGGCATTATATTTTTACTTCTTTAGAAGGCATGTCATCATATGTGCTGTTTGGGATGTGTTGTCTAAAAATATGATGAAATTTCAAAGTTTGACAAAATGACTAGCTATTTGTCACTAGTTTAGCAGAAGAAACAAAGATGTGTAAATATGGGATAAATGTTGTGTGAGTTTTTGGCATTTTCACGGACATATAATTTTTATTATTTTGCTTTTGGTTGAAGGATTTTTAAAACACAGTTTAAGCTCAAAACAAGATAACATTTTAATAATGTTTTTATATGCTATTAATGGTAAATAGTCCAAGACTAACTTATTAAAACAGGATCCTAAAATAGTGTGATGGTTGTTACAATTTCTAATAAGGAAACAAAACCATATTAGTTGTTACTTTGGTGTCTACTATGAAATGTGGAATCACAAATCTACTTATTTTAGTAATAGCAGCAAGAAACTGTATATCAGTAATTATATGTTATTTAAAAAATAGACATGATGGAACATGCAATAAACTACCTCTTCTATATTTAGAATTATATTTTTCTAAATAATATCATAATTATGAAATAAATTGGCTAATGTCAAAACCTCAATTTTATTTTCAAGACCATTTCCATTCAATATCAATCGATTTGCTGGTCTTCATTTGGGTGTCTCACTTGTTCAGTTGATAATATCATCCAGGGCTTTCTAGAGATAATTGTAAGATGGCTATTTAATATTTTATGAAAAATAACGTGTGTGTCATGTTAATGTGCATGCAAATTAAAAAGATACATGTGTACATCTAAAAACCTACCACTTTAAAACTTTAGAACAAACTACATCCTCTATAATAATGTTAGGTGGATCAATGTTTTTGAACACATCATCACAAGTGTGTGTATTTCCATGCCATCTGTCCAACTTCCACGTGTCTTGCTATAACATTTCACTCATGGTCAGTCCACAGTCTGCAATATTAAAGTCATAAATGTAATTACATGCAAATCAATTATTCATCAGAAAATATCAAATGAAAGAGTAACCATGGTAATGGGAAATTGTATTGGTTTGTTATATTACAATAAGGATACAAATATTTGTGCCTTCTTTCGATAACTTGAATGATTGTGTATGGAAAGCTATTTTGATAGACGTGAGCAAAGAAAATAATTAATGTCGACTTTAAATGATATTGTTTTACTAGAAGATATTGAATTGCATAACTTTATTATCCGTAAAAACTTTACCAAGTCAATACTTAACTATAATAAATATAAAGACATGCAAATAAACAGAACAACAGTAACACTTGAATATGTCCCAAAATTGGGTATTTTTATGGTGTTATATAAGAATTATTTCAGACACAGTGATTATGTAGCCTAAGCTAGGGTATCGGAAAGCATATCTGATATTCACTGATACCAGGATATTTTTTGCTTGTTTCCAAGAAGTTTTGGACATTATGAAGGGAGGCAACACTTCTCTTCTTGTTGGTGTTTATTCGTAGGGTGTTGATCAATCCACTTCTAATCCCCATGTTTTTGTAGAAGTCGGCGAAAGCAAACCTTCTACATATTTGGCATTTTTCTGTTCATTTCTTGGCATAAATGTTTTGACACATGTTAGAGCTTTAATTGCTGGTTTTGTTTTGTTGTCCTCAGCACATGCACATGACTCTTCAATTGGCTATATACGTGGATCCTCCTACAAGAAAAACAATAGTTGTGACAGTGAGATGTAATTTACATGATGTGCGTGGCTGGATTACATGTTGTGGGTTAATTTTGTTTGTATTTCTCCCCATTACAATATACATGTGGTACCCCGGTTCTATCTTTGGACAGAGGATGCAATAAGTGCACACAAAATTTGATTAAAAAAGATCACTTGACAAATCTTACAAATTCTATTTTCAGAACAAAAGCCCATTATTTATAATTAAGTCTCTTCCTCTTTTTGATAAAACAGCGTTTTCTGTTAGACCAACAAATTCAAAACTGGTCTGTTCTATTTCACAGCCTATTCCACTGTCCTGATGCTTACTATAAATCTAAGGCCCAGATCAATACATTTCGAGAAAAAAAAAATAAAATGTTATAATTTATTTTACATTAATATCAATGCAAAATATCCATACTTCACACCTGAAAGGCTATGTTCAATCAAAACATATTTCTAATGCATCAAAAACCTTTAATCTAGTGTAACAGTCCAACGCAGACCATTTCAAACTGCCCCAGAATAAAATTTGGTGGCAGTGGAGGACAAAAATGGAATAGAACTTACACAGTTTTGTTTTCCAATTCGTCAGGATAGAGAGATCGGCGTCTCTTATTTATTCTTTGATTCTGTGGGGGGGGGGTAACATTTGCCCTATAGTTCATTTTACTTTCATGCCATGGTGAGCTCTTCTTATTAATACCAATGACATGGACAGCGCCATTGACATAAAAGAAAACTAGACCGAACACGGCCGCCGATTTGATGGCAAACAGGTCCTAACTTCCGGTCGGGGAAATAGGAACGCAGACTGGAAAAATCAGGTTTATAAAGGTGGTGAATTATTGTTATATCGATGGTTGCTTAGGCCATGTACATGGAAGTAATACAAACGGGATGTCTTTTCATCAGTGTGTACAAGGAACCCATTTAGCTGTTAAAGCGGTGTTTTCTTTGGCTGGAAATTAAGCTTAACTGTTATTCTATTTAGCCTGTTTGACAACCCCCGGCCTATCTCTGGCGTTTGTTCCCAATTAAACTAGATCTATAGACTTGCATAAAACGACATTTACACATTTCATGGCATATAATAGGAGAGGAATATTACAGATGTTCTGCACACACAAAATTATAACGCACACATCACAATAAATGTCCGTATTCGTAGGTTCAAAACTCGAAGCGCTTTTTAAAATATATTTATTTGAAGATACTACCAGTATATATTGTGAACCTCTAAGACACCATGATGCATCGTTGGTTGAATATTGCCAAAGGCATGAGCGTAGTCCTGGGTTGTGTTAACCAAGTCCCAATTACCCATCACCGACTGAAGAAATTCCAGACATTCGTGTCTCTGTTAACACAGAAATCGAATCGATCTAAAAAAGGGACAAAACGCAAACATGAGCAATACACACTTCTCACTGATCTTGAAAGGTTTGAAATTGCAAAGTAAGCTAAGTTTCATGGCAAGAGTGCCGCTAATCGTTTTTAACCAAACAATCACTGATTCATCTGTTCGTCGATTTTTCAAGCAGTATGACACACTGTTATAGTATTGTGGTGAATTTCCTGTGTCCAAACGTGGTCGTCCTCTATTCCTGGACTCCGAGCTCGATGACAAAGTGATCACTAGCTTAAAGGCCATACGCTCAGCTAGTGGCATTATCAACAAGCCGATCACCTTAGCAACACACAATGACATTGTCAAGCATTATGACCGTAACTTGCTATCAGAGTTTGATATACCTATAGATGTATGGGATATTGCACACACCGAGGGCCACTGGAGCTCTAATAAATCCATGCCACGCTATGTGGAACAAGGTTTAGTGCAATATTTGATTGGATGTTGCGGGCATTCGACAAAACCTCAAAACAAAAAGACATTCTTTTCAATGGCTGGGAAGACTCGGGGTTATCACAAGTCACACAGAAAACAATTGAAGAAATCGATACAAGTGTCAGAGTTCAATAACTTTAAATGTTTAGTGTGGCGTGTTGTATTGTAGATGTATGATCACCGTTGATTTCTAGGTGTAGCTCATACGATGGTTTGTATATTGAAATAAACTGCCTACCAATAGGATATTGTCTGCTGATTTAATATTATGAAAATGCTGTCCATAAATGATGATCATAATTAGGTGATTTTTTGTAATGCACTTTTCGAAGGAGGATTCTATTTAGAGAGCTACCAATCACATCACATGGTGCATAATATTGACGGTACGTTCAACTGATTTGATATTTACATTTTAACGTTGATAAATTCCAATGCTTTTCCTATGAAATAAACTAATACTGTAATGCTAAATATAAATAGTTTATTGATCAATGTAATAGTTGTATGTAGATTAATTTGACTACACAAGCTCACATCATGCAGAACAATAGTATATCCCCACTGTAAGCGTTCGATGAGACTTATGATGGCGTGTTGACCTGTATATAGCATTATCGACAAATGTTGACGATTTTACGAATGGATCTCGTACCTACAACATATGTGAAGTCTGGAATAATGCCTTTGCTAAGCTTATTGGGCATGCTCACCCAATCATCTGGCGTGCCATAGATAATCTTCAAAAGACCAGGCAATGGCATTCACACTGTTACTGCCAGACAACTGTGATGAACCCCCAGTAAAACGTATACGCAGTAACACTGTCAAACTGTAATCCAAGCTCATGCATTTATGCACAGCCCACCGAGATGGTGTTAAATCAATGAAGAGTACCCTCAAAGGCATCGGACACTGCATCAGATGGACGTTGATCTAAATGTGATCTAATGAACTATGACTTATGCAATTATATGAAATGCTATACAATTAAATTATAAAATGTGCATGCATGAATGAACTCCAATACTATATTTGTGTTATTAATGACTTGAATTTTTTGTTATTTCTTATAACGTAACAGTTATAGGAAACTGGGGTTTATTTTCTATATAGGGCGTTTTGACTGGAGGCGGTTTAGACTTATGAGGGGGGGAGGGGGTAGCCTCAGGAGGTTTTAACCGGAATTTTTTTACCTGTTATCAGGAGAGCCTGGTGGAGCAATATCATACCTTGCTTACTAACATGATTGACAAATATGGCCCCATGCGATCCAAAGTTTTATATTTTGGTATAATGAAAACATCACGAAAGTAAAACAAAAATGGCGTCGCGGGCGAACGATTATATCATCTGACTAAGTTCACAAAGATTTGTATCGTGAGGTCAGGTTGAAGTTAATCAGTTTAATAGCCAGTTTCCAGCTAGCAAACTATGATGATAAGATTCTGCAAGGGTGTCCAGATCAGAAATCTGTGTTCACATTCCTGGACAAAGTGTCTCATCGAAACCATGATGTGCTACCTGACCTACAAGCTGCCCAACTGGTACACTCCTTCAATAACTATTTTGTTTAGAAGATCATTCGTACCCATAAAGATCTTGATGAACATCTTTTCATCTTCCTCCAGACCTTCAAGAACTTAACACCGATGAAGCTGTTAGTAGTTTCGTCGCATTCTCCCATGAGTCAGTTATGGATGTGGAAAAGATTGTATCGTCAGCATCTGGTGAATCGTGTGCTTAATAGAGTTGGGTTTCTTCCGGATAGAAATGTATTGCTTCCCTTTCCATGGGAAGAAATGGGTTTTACCGGGAAGAAACCATTTCTTCCTGGAAGAAATTGGGAAAAGATCCCAAGGGATGCAGTGACCTGATAATGCAAACTTATATGATATTCACCACCTCCATCCCACTGTATAAGCAATTCAATGCCATGCCCACTAACCACTGAGAAGATATATGTGAATTCATGTGATGTAAATGGTGGTACTATTGGTTGGGCATTATCCCCCCTTTTGTATTAGCTAAACTTAGGAAGTTTGACGTTCAATAATTGAAATTAATTGATTTAAATCAACAAACCCTGTAAGGTCTCTTCAGAAGCAACACTACCCTGAAAATAACATTGGTTACCAACTTATAGACATGATGCCACAATTAGGTTATTGTGACCGTTACTCCAGCCACCCTGAATGAGGGCAACAGTCTTGCTCTCCAGTGATTGTTTCATACTGTTACGAAACTCATCATGAACTTTCCAACAGAAAACCTGCTAATGAACAAAGGATTAGCAACAAAGGCGAATGGAATATTACTTGCATAGATCATTCTACAAAAATCCATATGCAAGGCTGATTGGAAGCTAGCCGATGTCTTGATCAAAGTGTGGTAAATGTTTGCCTGTGTTGATGTCGTTATAATCGGTACAGTTTAACGTTTGACAGGGGGTGGTTAGGTAGATCTGTATCACTTCAATCTGGCAGTAGTAATGAGGTCATCAGCTGGTCTATTCTCCTCATCAATCATATGTTGATGAGCACACTTGTCACGATGTTGCTTACGCCTATAAACCTTTGGTAGTTGTTGGTTCCCATAATGCTTACATTTGGCAAACTTCTTGCCACTTAGTGTCATTTCCTGGAAGTATTGCTGTACTGGGTCACGGTGTCTACCACCTTTGAACATGGTGACAGAATAATATAATCCAGTCAAGTAAGTTGCACTCCGCTGTAATATTCTGGATAACTGATTACAATAGCATCCAAATAAAATATCGCATACCAATGTTGGTCAAAACCTGAGAAATACCAAAATTGAGGCTCCTTTTAAAAGGTCTTTGTGCAATTAACCACTGAACTAGTGTCCTCCTATGATTCAAGTAGATTAGCAGTTATATGTCTTCATTTGCTTACATATTAAATGTCGAATGATCTTCTCGGTCTTAAAACAGAGGTTAATTATGAATTCTAATCATCATCCTAAATATATTAATAATTACAAATATTTTCAATATATTGTTCGAAACTAATTAATTTTAGTTTCTTCCATTTGTCTCCAATGATTTGTTGCAAACCAACAGATATGAGGAATATATGCTATTCTAATTTTAAAAGTTCATATGTATATCAATAGCATGAAAAATATATTAATATTTGTCAAATTTAAAAATGGCAAATCTAAATTTCTTTCCAAAACAGAAGGTATTTCATCCGTAATGAAAAAAAAAACTAGGTTTATTACAGTGGTTATAACCTTCTATGAAAGAAACATGCCAAACCCTGGTGCTAAGAACCCAATTCCTATTTGGATCCTAAAACAATGCAAGGATGAATTACTACCTACCATCACGGATATTGTTAGTCTCTCACTATCATCGGATAAATTGATAAAGAAGTCATCTCTTGGTCTATCGGAATACAAGAACTATATGCCGGTATCCAATCTCGGATGTTTATCCAAGGTTATCGAAAGGGTCGTGGCTAACCAACTTAAATTATACCTTTGCGCTAATAACCTTGATGATGAACTACACCGAGCATACAAAAAGTACAGTACGGAGACTACCCTTTTGCTTGCCGATATAATTGCTGGATTTTGGTTGCACAAGAGCCTTGTGTCAAAGACAGGCCGATATGAAAATATCACCCCTGTACTTAAGGCCTTGCATAAGATAATCATTCTTATTTACAAAGCGCTGCATGAACTGACGCCACTCTATATCTATAACACATTATATTTTCAACAAAAAATGTTAGTATTTGTTGAAGCTCCCATAACGATTGTTAATTGAGTGTCATTTCATGTTGCAGGTGTAGTGATGCCTACATTACTGTAGTATATTTCTGTTAATTATTATTAATTAATCATATGTTAAGATACTCATAGACATTCCCATCTACTTTTAGTAGCGACCAATGAAATAAATAGAAAACAAAATCACTTTAAGTCATGAATTTGCTAGATATCTTATGGGATAGTCATAATAATATAATAGTAATGGTATTTTATATAGCGCCTTATTCAACTTGAATTGCTCCAAGGCGCTTAACATTTAAAACATAATTAAACATTCTAAGCCCTTTGCCACGGAGGTGCCCGACGTGGTTACTCTAAGGGTTCATAAAGTAAACAAAGTGTTAATGAATATATTTTATGAAAGGCTGTCAAATTATAGCTAACCACATTTCTCATCTTCGCACATATACAATAGACCCATATACATTAAAATTTAAGTACAATTTTAATTTTGAGAAGATAAATCACAAATGTGCATATTTGGCAGATTATATATATATATATATATATATATATATATATATATATATATATATATATATATTGATAACAGTAGAATCTTACTTTACTTTTCAGTTCCTCTTTCCACAAAAACAAAAAACAGCAATTAATTTAAAGGTTATTTTTATTCAAATGATTTTCAGGGCATATTTAATCAAGTACAAAATGAAAAATAATATCTACTTTATTTAGAGGTATCAAATTTCAGAAAACATCATAATAATATTTATGTTATATTTGGCATTTTTTCAAAGGACATTTTTCAATTCGTGAACTAAATATCTCAACTAAGAAATAATTCAATTTTTGCTATGTTACAGATCCTCCTGGTAAAGCCTCCACTGTCATGTCTGTGACAGGACCTATTGTTGAAGGAGAGAATCCTAATATTGATATCACTTGTAGTGTCAGTGATCCAGGATATCCTCAGGCTACATTTAAATGGTCAAAAGATAATCAGGATCAGTCAGGAGGAGAAGATGGATCTATCACCATAAGACAAAGATCAGCTACAGTCAGTAAACATGATGGTATATGGACATGTATACCAAGTAATAGTGAAGGAGAGGGACTTGGTGCTGACATATCTGTTGTTGTAAATGGTGAGGTATAACTATGAGGTTTATTTCATAAACTGTCACAGTAAAATAAATTAATACTGTTTGTGATGTATATGTCATTTAGTGTTAATATAAAGTAATATGGAAAAAATTGACTTCACACACACACACACGAATCAGGAAACCCTTCTATGTTAGTAATTCCATTAATTCCCTGTTCTGCAATCATGTTACGCCAGTCTAATCTATCAACAAACATATTTAAATGACAAACTTCCGCCAATTGATGTATAGTTTTTTGACACAATTTCCTATTATTAAATTTTTCCAACTTAAGATTCCACTCAATTATAGTATCATAAAGTGATGTTATGTTTTTTTTAATTTTTTAAATATAATTAAAATAATATGCTACCTAATATGGTCTATATGTTGCTTAGTTATCCATTATGATGTTAAATGGAATGAAGATTTTAAAACTATTTAAGTTTCTTTCAAATTTTAAACAATTTGTTAACCATATAGTATTATTTTTCTTTTACTTTATTTAATATTTTTATACAATATTTAATAAGTATTTGGGTATATTGACAATAATTACCGGTATTGCAGTTTAGAATGTTTTAAATTAAAATTGGTTAATTCGTTTTCTACATTGGATGGTAGACTAGTGTATAGTATTTAACCCGTTTTTAAAATAATTGATTTAAATCACTTTCAGCATTATCTATTAATAGTGTATCATTCCTTTAAATTGCTTAATTTAATTGTTTGCATTTATTTTCAGCTAAAGCCCATCTCAGTCAATCTTTACCAAGAACATTAACAGTTATAGCTGATCCTAAAGATTCCTTCAATGTTACTTGTGGCTTTATATCTAAGCCTTCTGCCACTATATCATGGACCTATAATAATAATAATATATTACCAGCTGGTGTTATAACTCAACCAATAACTACTACATCAAGTGGTAAAATGTCAACAGTAACACAGAAGTTATTATGGAATCCTAACTCAGACATATCATCTAGAAGATCTGTTGGAGGTGTATATCTGTGTAAAGGAACTGTGGACTTAGGACAAGGAAGAGTAGATCACTAAACAAAGTGATCAGATGATACTTAAAGTGGAATGTAAGTAATGTTTTAACATTTAATTAATTTATTATTTCGAATTCTCTAATATATATATATATATATATATATATATATATATATATATATATATATATATATATATATTTATATATATATAACACACACAAACACACACACACACACATATCATATATTATATTCAATTTCAAACATTAGGTCATAGGCCCTCATGTTGTAGAACATAATTATACAAAGGTTCTTGCATACAATTTGAAAGCCATAAATACAAATTTTGACAGATTGTGCAACGCATTTGTGTCTGATGAATTAATAAGTGCAATAAAATTATACATACATGGGCTATTTCTGTAATATGCAGGTATATATTTCATAAACAGGACATTCACATATACAATGGCACTCATCTTCTAAAACAATACATATTTGGCTCAATCGCTCGTTTCCTGGAATAGGGTGTGGTTTTTACCATCGACCTGTTTTTATCTTCAAATGATAACTTGATAGTCATAATCTTGTCAATGCTTTTCTAAACAGTGTGTTTTTGACGGTTCCTAAAACCTCACTAAACACCAAATTAGGATTAAACAGTAAATATAGTGAACAACATAAACAGTTTTAAATCACCCAAACATATACCATCGACTCCGTAACAATTTGTGTTTATTATTTATCACATGTGAAATCAAAGTATGAAGCACAAAAATGTTATCTGTTCTACTATAATTTATCCTCAAACCCGCCTTAGCTTCAATAATTAAACCGTATCTGTCAGTCCATTTATTTAGCCTGTTGTTAATATTACGGTGAACAATTTACTGAAAGTACTGAGCAAAGCTATCCTTCTGTAGTTTGAACATTTAAATCACCCTTTTTATGTAACGGAATAATTATTCTATCAGTCCAGGTTTCAGGAAAACAGCCTACATTAAAAATACGATTGAACATTTTATGCAAATTACTCAATAATATATATTTACCACAAATGAAATATTAATTTATAAGCATATCATTGCCACCAGATTTTTAGCTGTTCAATGGCATTTAAAATTTCTTCGTTTGTGATCTCATTATTTAAATAATCAAATATATCAATATTGCCATTACCGATATTCATTGTCAAAATCATCAACATATGAACGAATGGCATCATCAATCATTGTATCATTAATGTCACCATGAAGTGATAGAAAGTGATTATACAGTTCAGCTGTCGGCATATTGGGTTGTGTGTGTTTTGTTCGAGTTCCTTTAAGCATGCTCCAATATAAGCGTGAATCACTATCCCGCACATTATGTAACTGTTCAGTTGGAGAAGTATCCTATTTAAGCTTGCATTGACGAGCACAATATTTAAAAGGCCTCCTATCTGCTATCATTTGGAGCCTCTATTCATCAGATCCTGTTCACCGAAAAACATATAAACTCTCTAAAAAACAGGACGTCTCCTTATTTCATATTCTATGCTGTAATATGGTGATATGATCCTAGTTGTGTACAGGGTTTCGTTTGTTCGATACCATTTCAAAACTAACCGATTGGCTATTCTTTGTAATAAATCAGAAAAGGTATTTATACCAGCACTGATAGCACCAGTATTGTGTGTATTACACTGATCCTCAATTATCCACTCTAAATCAGGTTGTGACTGTGACAATAGATCAATATATTTCCCACACAAAGTTCAGTCCCACACATATGCTATTTAAAGACCTTCTGTTTGATCTACATTTGGAAGCTTTGCCGACATTTTATACGTTAACATACAATGATAAGAAACAATTTGTGATAAATCCATTACTTTAAAACTTAATATTCTCCTCGTGAACCAAGTATCACATATTAAATAATCGACCACATTGTTACTACACGCTGTATGTCAGGCATATTTTCTTACATTTGCATCGTTTCCAACTCGCCCATTTACAATACGGAGATGAACCTATTTACATCCAATAAACTATGACCATGTACATTAGGTGCCTTGGTATCCATTGATATTCTAGGATTACTATCTTCATCTAATGTTTTATCCTCTGGCAATGAAATATAATTTGTGTCATCATGTGCTACATAATCTGGCCGATCGGCCGTACGAGGATTAAAATCACTACTAACAAAAATATCCACACAGTTATCAAAAGAAATGCGAAATTGAGCAATATCTAAGAGAAATCTGTCAAAACAATCTGTATCTTCGGTGTCCTGAGGTGATGAATTAACAGGTATAACATAACATAGTGCTGACTAAGTAGGTTTTTTTTCAAAAAAATCCTTATCTAGCTTCAACCATACAATTTCATCATTTGTGTGTTTCAAACAAGTAATACCATTTGCTAATATTTCACGGTATAATACCATCAACCCACCTGAGTTCCTTTTTGCCCTCGGTCTTCGTTTTCGATGAAATGGAAAGTATTTATATCCTTCAAATGATACATCTGTTAATTCATCAGTCCATGACACACAATATAAACAAATGTCATGTTGACAAATAATTTCACGTATACATGGGGGTATATTCAGTGTATTTACATTATTAGTCATTAATCCTTGTATGTTCCACAATACAATATTAATCCCAACATTAAGCTCTCGGTCAGCCTCAAGATGGGGGCGCGACCTTTCCTATCCAACATTGCTCCCATTTGCCGAAATTGCTACAGTAGGATTACGAAGCAGCCTGATCCAATCCGGAAACATAATGAGTGGGATAGGGTTATAGGGAATATACCAGGGCGGCAACATCAGATTAACGGAATAAATCAATACTTATTATGTAAAATTGACTACATTTTAAAGTCAGTTGTAGAATGGCTCCAACTAAAATTATAATTATAAAATTATAGACATTTCATTACGTCCAGTGAAACCCGACGGTCTCTTGTAGACTCTTTCTAAAATCTGTGACCTGTATAATTATTGTGTTTATAATTTACGTCTGTTCATGAATCTTTACCTTAATATGTAGGCATATATACTTGTATAATGTTCAGAAAATAAAGTCATTCATTCATTCATTCACATATCGTCTGTGACCTATCCGTTGACTGTCAATTAGCTGAAAACATATCGGACACTTTGTCCCTCAACTTGATAATTCCGATATCTAGCACCTAACATGCCTCCTAACGTTACGTATCCCGGACGGGTAATCACGTGATAGCTTTTTGGTCGTGTTTTGTAGCATCTGGTGGGTTGTGTCGACAGTCCGTTAACATTGTCGTTTGTATGGAAAGGTCCCCAGGATCGGACGTGGCTTTCGGAGTGTCCCTTGTCGTCCACCAAGTCTCTCCAGACGGGTAGCACTATGTACCTCCACTGTGCCGTCCAGTGCTAATGTCTCACTAACAAACGAATGTGTAGTTTCAACCACATCCTCATCATCCATCTTCGATATTCCATGAACTAATAAGTTGGAACGGAAGTTCTTTGTCTCGAGGTTAAGACAGGTGTAGTTCATCTTCTTCACTGCCTCTCTTTGTTTAGCTGATTGATGATCTTACTTAGCTTGTCATCAATATTTTCCGATGGGTCCAGATTTCCTGGTGCGGTTATTGTGGTCGCCATGTTAGTATGGGCATGTGTAAATGTGGCCTTATCGGGGTAAACAAGTGTTCGTTTTACACCTGTTTGTTTGTTTGTTTGCGTCTTGCTTGTTACCTATCAACAAGCCAAGTTTGAGAAATGTGAGATTATGTCAGACCTTCAAAAGTATATCGCTGCTACTCCAAATAGACATTATATATATATATATATATTATATATATATATATATATATATATATATATATAATATATATATATATATATATATATATATACACACACACACACAACACACACATATATATATATATATATATATATATATATATATATATAGTCAGAAAAAAACACACACACACATTAGTGAAAATATGGCTGTATTAGAACAGGCACAGAATAGTCCATGAGATTGACGAAAAGGGACCATGAACTACAGAGAATATATCACATGTGGATAAGGAGACATCAGTTGTAATGGGGTTACAGATGTATCTAGTCGATTATTTCAGCAGAGAAAACGGAATCGACAGAAAATTGAACGGTGAAAGACCGCAAGGATTGAGGTTATTCGAGATAGTGTACAGAGGAGTCTCGGTCAATTATGAGATGTGGGTGACAAGATAGAAAAAGGAACCAGGACATGAGCTGCTGGATGATCTGCTTTTTCGAATGTATCGTGGTGGAATATATGTGATAACGTACTTCTGGCTAAAAGGTACGACTTTTGCAACTTAGCTCGGAAAGAATTGTAACGCAGACTATCACAACTATGATTAGATCACTGAGGCATGAGCTCGAAAGGTTATTGTCACTGATTTGTCAATGAACCAGAATGCGAATGCGGATGTGACAGTTGGACAGTATACGGAATCAGAGAGCCCAGTAATTAGATTGCCCGAATGTTTATTATACAGGAATAATTAAACCCCCTATACTTGGGTATAACTAGGACGGTCATGGACCAACAGTTAGAGTAAGCCAGAAAATATGGGGGCGACAATAACCGAGAACGAGTACACCAGGTGTTTTGTGACAGCTTTATCTACACCTGGTAGCCCAGTGCCGGGACTGACCAATCAGATCTACATACTGATACAGGGTCTTAACTGTCAAGCTACAGCACAAACCATCACCTTACCTTCAACGTCGTAGATGGATTGTGATGATAACATGAATGTTGATCATACACCACACCTTAAGTATGATGTGTTGGTTTTACTGAGGATGCATCAAGTTAGGGAAGGGAGCAGTGTTGTTTAATCTCCCAATAACTATCTGGTATGGCTTGTTGGCGTAAGTAAAATACCCGAGACCATTTCATTCCATTTGCTCTCCACGTTATTTTACCACCTAACAGGCTCCATGGTAATTAAGGGATTAGATAACTCACAACTAGACAACGAGGGAGAGTGTAATAACTCATAAGTTGGGACCACGTAGAAGTCATGTGGCGAGGTTTAGTTATATTTCTTGTAAAGGATGGACTCAGTCGACGGCGTAATGATATTTCCTGGAACACGTTTCTACCTTTCAAGAACCAATAATAAACCAGCGTCGTCCATCGAAAACGTACATTTTTACTAAGGACCATTTTCCTCTTCCACCATCCTGGTGGGAGAGGATATGGATTAAAAGATGCCAGCTTTAATGAGTTATTTGTATATATGAGGTAGATACGTATACGCATATTACCTAATCAAGCCACAAAGTACATGGCAATGATTCATCGAATGTATTTATGAGTTCTCAGCTATGGCTACTTCGCTTAAAACGCTAACTTAAACAATTTTGATCTTCCGCTTTATTCTTTATATCTTTTAAAATAAGACTACATTGTGAACATTTGTCCATCAAGCTGTAGTTGGGCATAAAACAGATAATATAGTCTAAGTACTTTATTCAAATGCCAACCAGATTTTCACATTTAAGAATACTGTGAGTTATTTTCTGGTTAAGACTGACTAAGATATACAGTTACATATTGAAAAATAAAAATGCATGCACTGATTAAAGGCAGTTGTGTTTTATCGAAGCATATCACAGGACTTCTGATTTCATAGTAAATTTCATTGTCATAGCAAGGTTGTAGTTTATAATAATTCATGTGGGATACAGAATGATGAGCGGGTGGTCATTCAGATCGAGATAGTTCGGGGTAAAGTTGGGTTTCTACATCAGACATGATCTTTTGTTTAATATTTTTCTCTAACTGCCTTTATGATTTATATTTTAGATGTCTTAGTTATTAGGATGACAAATAAGATCAGATTATAAGTAATAAGTTGTAGTACATAATAAAAGAACCACGAGCTAAAACTATAGACTTTGGTTGTTAAGTTGTAGACGAATATTAATACTTTCATCTGTTACCATGTAGAGAAAAGAAGTCATATGTGTATGTACAATGACCTCTGGAGGAAACTGACAATTAACAAGGTGTACGACACATATATTGTCATATAGTTGTTATCTGGGATGTGATGATACTAATCTGTTTTAAGGTACTTATTTATTATATCTTGCTGGATCTGGGTCAATATTATGATAAGTATTTTAGTTTTTTTACCTTATTTCCCGAATTTTCGGGGAAAAACAACACACCATTGTAACTTGTTTTCTAGTTTATATACATTTAATCAATTATCAATAGAAATACACACATCTGTCTCACGATGAATTTTCTAGAGGTTATTTTTCAAGCTTGTTTTTCTACCTTTTATGATTCCATTTTTATTTCACACTTAAATAATGAAAGTTATCTCAAATTAAGAGTACTAATAGCGCACCAGCTTTTAATCACATTGTCATGTACTTAGCTACTGGACCACGTATATACTATTATCACAAGCCATTATATAATAATTTTATTTATATCTAAACGTTTATCTACCCGAACTGATTTACCATCCTGAAATATTATCATACAAATGATCAAGTTGTTATGTATTGTATTTGCTTAATGTCACAAGCTTTAAAATCATAAAATGTTGATACCATAATATTACATGTGGCCAGTGACGCCTGGAGTTAATACATTATTCCTCAATTGAATACAAAAAGTCAATACAAAAATAACAAAACTGTATTTAGTTACCTGGACATGGATCTCGAACATAGAGGTAGGTATGGATACCTTTGTAGACAATATATTTACAACATAAAAATATCTCCCGTAAATTCATATTTAGCATTACTAACTAAGGGAATCATCCTTCTCTACTCAGTCTAAAAATAGCGTGTTATTATATCATGTTAAAGGAAGTATCTGATGATTCTATCTGCTTTTCAGATTATCAGATGTCTTACTTTGGCTTTTTAAGAGATGACATGGCATTGACTCGATTAACATATTATTAATTTGACATCAGGATACCGTAACATACCTTTTAAAATAAGCTGATAGTATAGAAATGGTTCAGGTTATTGGAATGTCAGGGAATATGAATTGACAGAATGACCTGGAAGATAATTTAACGTGTTTGATAGCAATTATATCCATAAAGAGAAGCAGCCATTGACTCATTTAATGTTCATTACAGAATTTCATAAGTTAGAAGGTGATTACTCAAGGTCAGGGATGGCTTTGAGTTTGCTATGTTCTGTTAGGCAACAACTTAGTTATAAAAGAAAATAACAACAAACACATATACATATGTTTTTCAATACATCAGTCAAATAAGTATCGGTTGCTGTTGTAACACGTAATGAACCAAAACAAAAGATTATATTATGTCAGAATAATGTGGTATGACTACTTAGAGAAAATCCATACACATACATATTTGACAAAAAGATTACAGTTCCTTGTCACGACATAGACAATAAACCAACTTGATATCAGGATTTCATCATCATGCTCTCGGTCGCGATGACACAAAGACTGTTTCCATCAGCTGACTATTGATCTCCATTTATTCCTCTGCTGTGAGAGTGATGTCTGAGTCAGTTTTCATGTTTTTCAGATTCAGGTTTCTCTTGATGATATCCTTGCACCGGAGACGAAGGAGCCCTCTCTTTCTGTGACCAGAAGACAGTTGAGAGTCTGGTGACATCCTCATGATGTGTCCAGTCCACTGGATGTTCTTTCTAATCAGAAGATCTTCCATAGATGGCAGCCCTGTCCGTTCGAATATTTCCTTGTTTGTCATTTTGTCCATACAGGTTATCATCATGATCGAACGCAGATGCGGTATCATGAAGGCATGCAGTTTTTTTACCTGTCGTCTGTACACTGTCCACGCATCGGCTTCGTATAAGAGAGTGGAAAGCATGAGTGCATGGTACATCTTGCCTTTAAGCCCCATGGTTAAATGGTGGTTGTTCCTGGGTCTCTGGCGTAGTTGGCCGAAAGATGCACTAGCCTTGGCCATCCTCCTCTCTATTTCATCGTCAATTCATCCAATACTTGATATAGTGCTTCCGAGGTATGTGAATTCCAGAACAGGCTTCAGCTTTTTTCCATCAGTCATGATATCCTCTTCTCGTGTTCTTGTAAAGTTGGATTGGTACAGCATCTCGGTTTGTTTATATTAATCTTCAGGCCGAACTTCTTTGATGCATCGGAGAAAACATCCCCTATTTTCTGCATCTATTCAGCAGAGTGTGCAACCAGTGCACTGTCATATGCAGAATAGCAACTCTCTCATCATATGTATGTAGACGCCATCCATCATGTCTAGGAATGCCTCATCGAGCATTGCTGATAGGAAAATGGAGAAGATCGTGGGGGCCAGTACGCAATCTTACTTGACCCCGATTTGTGACAATGAACGATTCCGAGACTTCCCCATCAACACTAACATTTGCCATCATTCCAGTATGTAGTGCCTCGATCATTGTTGTTAACTTCTCTGGGAAGCCATGCTTCCTCAGTAGATATCATAGCCCGGTCTTCCCAACTGCATGAGACGCCTTACCAGGTACACTGATCGGTATCCTTCCATGCTTGAGATACAGAACACACATCCGAGGCATTGGTGATTATCTGATACAGTCTGCTGAACAGATTGTCTCCTCCGTGCTTTTATACTTCTGCAGGAATTCAATCTTCTCCGGGTATTTTGCCATCTTTCAGGCCGGCGATTGTTCTAGCTTTAGTCAGAATTCTCAATTCCAATTCACTCATTCCAGTTAGTGAATTAAAATCACACATCCGTTATGCAGTTCTGGATTATTTTGATTCAAGTATATTGTTAACACCACATGTAAGTGTTAACATTGTAAATACGGTAAATTAATTTGTAGATTAATTTTTTTTAGGAAACTTCAATTCCAATTCCAATTACAGTTCAAAATTTCTCAATTCCAATTCAAAATTTCCAAATTCCAATTCCTGTTCCATTTTTAAATAATCAATTCCAATTCAAGTATTGGAATTGACCATCAATTCCAATTCCGGAATTGAATTGACCCATGTCTTATAGAAACCTTTTATGTTGTTTCTGTCAGCAGCTTACTATAGCTTCAGTGCATTCATTTCCCACCAGTCTGACTTCAGTGTACGGATGCGTGTTTGTAGCAGTCTGCAGATATTTGTATACGCTAAAGAGGTGTATCTAGTGCTAATTGTTTGAAAAACTCTATGGTGGGCTTGGTTTATTATGCTGTAGCTTGTAGTCATTGGGTTCGAACGAGTTCTAGTGTTTTCTCTCTGGCTTGCCAAGATATGTCTTGGCTTTTTTGTATAAGTCCTGCTGCAGAGCTACCCATTCCTTGTCTGGTGTTGAGTTTTCCTTCTTCTTACTTTGTAGAGAGCACTGTTCATGTCCTGCTCAAAACTCTCTCTATTGATGATGGTACTTAGTTTTGCACTGTTGAGCTTGGTCAGCTTACTTGTCCCTTGCCTGTTGTATTTTTGTCGTATTCTGAAAGTTACTTTTGACCTCAGCATCTGGTAATCGGTCCAGCAGTTAGCTCCATGCATGCCTCGGGTACTGTGGAGTTCTATTTTATCCCGACACCTCGTTATGATACTGTTGATCATATGCCAGTGTCTGGAACATGGATGCATCTAAGTGGTCTTGCATTAATCCTTCTGCTTGAACATGGTGTTCGTCACTATCATTTCGAACTCAGAGCACAGAGCCAGTAGAAGCTCGCCACTGGAGTTGCATTTACTAATCCCATGTTTTATTTGGTGACCTTATTGATATAAAGAGAGACTATCATGGCTGAAGAGGTGATTAATTCATAAATATTTTATATTATTATAATTATGTGCAATTAGAATATTAATCTGGAAGGAACACATACATACACACTCTTTCGCACAGGCGCCCCCGCGCGCGCATACCACACACACACACACACACATATATATATATATATATATATATATATATATAATTTAATTCCAATATTTAGGATTAATTTATCTATGTATTAAAACATTGAAGCCCACCAAATGGAGAGATAAGGTATAATTTTACACAATATTTTTTCAGCCTCTAACTGACCGATCCATTTACCCCTGGCACCATCATGCGGTTGAATTTCATACTACGGTCTCGGGTTTGAAGTCTAAGAATCACTGTGTTGCATGAAGATTTACACGTGTAGTGGCCGATAAATGTATTACTGAAAAGCTGTATATGGGTTATTTACCAGCTATATTTGGATTTTATTTATAGTCCATTAAGGGTTTTGATCTCCAGATCATAATTTTGTCTTTATTTTTAGTATGGCCACCTTTTTAGTGGCTATTCATAACTCCTACCCCACTACTCACAGGGGAGCATTACGTAAAGATGGAGCCGAAATACTCCGAGGGTGGTCATTGTGAGATTGTATTACGTCCTCAGGGGATATTTAACGTTCCACATTTTTATTTAATTCATTGGAGATGCCAGTGCTATATAACGTGGCCAGCCACCCACGAGATGCCGTGTTACTTCCGTCATACCTTGAAAGAATTACACAAATACTTCGGGTTAGGATTATAGTTAGGCAGACAATACCGGAGCTTTAGTAAATTCGTAGTGTCCGGTAGCCGGCAGTGTATTATGTTCTACCCTATATTCGGGAACGTTCGCATGCGCAGTTGAAGTGATGGAGCTATAGCTATTTTAGTGTATGTCCGGGTCCAGACCAATACCAACAACTTATCGTGTATTGAAAGTGAACTGTTTTATTTACTGAATTAGGTCATTCGTGCAATGTTTAGTACATGTAAATGTCAAGGGAGTTAATACTCTAATGTAATGGGGGAAAAATATTGTACAGGTGATACATATATGATTGGTTCTGATGTACAAATAAAAATAATATTTCCAAAACGTGCAATTTCATTCAGCTAAGAGCTTAAATTTAAAATCATTTATTTAATTTAATGCTAAAAAATCCCCTACGAGTCAACATGAATAACTAAGCTGTAGTTATGTCATTTATCTGGAAAGATCAGTCCGCTTAATCATTGGGTTTATATCTTGATAAATATTGTGTTAAATTCTTTCGAAAGACATACTCGTTCAGCTGAAATACAAGTCTCAGTCTCCATGTAATATCAAACAATTTGATAAAAAGATTTCCAGTATTTACCGTTAATGGAAATATGGCATCCCCTATTATCAGTGGGTGCCATAGCTGTTTCTAACCCTAGAGAGCAGTTGGTAATACAGAACGTTTAATTACAAACTCATCTAATAGTACTTGTCAGATATGGGGTCATTTCAATTCCGGAATTTGAATTGATTATTTAAAAAAAATATATTGAAATTAGAATTAAAATCTGAATTGGAATTGAACATTTTTGTATTACTATTGAGGTTTCCAACAACAAAATTAAATCCAGAAATTAATTTACCATTTTTACGATGTTAACACTTACATGTGGTGTTACCAATATACTAGAACCATAATGATCCAGAACTAAGCAAACACACTCGTTTCAAGGCTCTTACTGGACAGTGGAATATAAACACATCTTTGATAATTACACAATACACACTTACATGGGGATACACACAAGACTATGATCCACCACTTGATATAATCAAATATCTCTTTTTACAACGTTGCCACTTTCATGTGGTATTACCAATATACAAGCAAATTGATCCAGGACTTTGGTTCCTTTTTATATATATATATATATATATATATATATATATATATATATATATACCAGATATGCACACTGGGTACAATAGGCTCCACCAACAACACGGTGACACCACCACATAGCATGCCTGTAATCTATATAGAGAAAATATTATAATTGTTTAGAACGGGCAAAATAAATTTAAACCCACAAATCAATTTACTATTTAATTTTTTAATTCAAAAATATTTCTTTCATAACAATCCTACTTGCAAAATAAACTACACGGAATAGGTATTCCAAGTAGGTACTCAGAGTACTTACTCGTGGCAAAAAGTGTTAGGTACAAAAAGAGTCAGAAGAAAACGCAATTGGAATTGAAAATTTGGAATTGGAATTGAATTGGAATTAATATATTTTAGGTGAAATTGGAATTGATAAAATGGAATCTGGTACTTGTTATCTCTATATTTATAGATGCTCCATATCAGATTGAGTTCAACAAAAGTGATACATTAACAGCTGTAGCTGATGTGGATAGGATAATAATAGCTTGTGCTGCCACCTGTAGGCCTAGCTGTAGTTATAAATGGGTGAAGACTGATGGATCTGTTGTTGAAAATAGTAAAATTCTGGATCTAAATCCTGTACAGAAATTAGATGATGGATCTTTTGTTTGTGTGGCTTGGAACAAACATAATAAACAAGGATTGAAGAAAGATCTTAAGCTAACAGTAAATTGTAAGTAATATGTGTGTGTGTGTTGTGTGTGTTTTGTACTGTAGTAGTGTAGTTATATGTGTGTGTGTGTGTGTGTGTGTTGTATAGTAATTATATTATATATATATATATATATAATGATGATTTTGTTGTGTGTTGTTAATATAAAGTGATTGATAGATAGATTTGTGTTGTGTGTGTATGTGTGTGTTGTGTGTGTGTGTGTGTGTGTGTGGTGTTTAAATGATTGTGTGATTCTTTTTAATATTTTGTTATTTACAGTTATTCCAGAGATCATCTCTTTTCAACCTCAATCAGATGATATAATCCAGGGATCTACATTAAATATAACATGTGAAGTATCCAGTAGACCTAATTCTAATATCACATTAACTAATATCAATACATCAGATATTATTGTATCTGTCAGTGATACACAACAAGCTTTATACACATTTAACAAGATACATGTATTAGATTCTGGTGTGTATCAATGTTCTGCTACTAATGGAATCAGATCAATGACAATGTGACACAACAGATGACACTTTATATTAAAGGTAAGTGAACTAACACACAGAAAATCGTATGCTAATAAATCCATTAATAGCATTTAATCAAATGAAAGTATATTCATAATGCAATAATAATATCAATCTTTCTTAGGTTTGTTTATATCATATAAATTAATAATTAGAAGAAAAAAATGAAAACCTACTGTGACAAAGTTGAATTAGTTATACCATCCTGATGACTGTAAAGAGTCAATAAGTGTGAAGCTCTTGACACTATAAAAATCAGCATATTCTGGATGATTTATTATAAAACAAATATTAAGTCCATCATATATATATTAACTAGTTTATTATCAAGTTATCAGATTATATCATTTTTCTTCAGGTGGATATAGTCTTTGTGAGACATCACCAACAAATATTGGATTACCTTTACATGTTAATATGACAATATCCATCTGTCTGACTGCTAATCCTTTCACACAACTCACTGACAGTAATTGGAGATTTAAATCTAGTGAGAGTGATTACATGATTAATGGTCTACCTAATGGAGTATTGACATCAGTAAAAGATACAAATCATCCATTTAAGAAATATGTCATGTTGATGATTACCAAAATACTTGAGAGTCACTATGGTACCTACACACTACAAGTAAACAATAGATTTAATGTTCAACAACTGACTCATGTCATTAGTCTACTACCAGAAGGTAAGTCTTAACAGACAGTCTTTATAATATTGTTATAGTATCTATAAATATTATGGGAGTGTTATCTTGTTATATTTATAGAGCTAGATGTATTTTCTATATTTAATTCCAAATGATTCACTAACTGTTCTTAAAATGTATTATTATTCCTATATATCATGTAGATATGAGTTCTATTGAGAGTCTGAGAGAAAAGTCTGAGCTTTAAGTCATTTGTAACAGTCAATAATTTCTTCATATTTTTTTCATATTACTACTATTAACAAATATATTATTCTTTATATATAATTATATACAGGTTATATTGTACATATTCCCATCAATCTGAATAATAGATTTAATTAGAATTTAAAGTGTATTTAGTTTTTCTCTTTCTTATTCAAATAAATAATAGTTTATGTAAACATCATGGTGCTATATTTCAATTAACTAATTCAATCTGAACCAAAATAGTTATCTTAAGAAGATTAATTTATTACCAGTAAAAATAAAAAAATAATCATCTGATTTCTTTTAATTGTTGTTTACTTTAATTATGTTTCTGAAATATAAATAAGTAATTACACAATGTACAGTGATAATAAATGTTAATTACTCCTGTTTCCCATTAAATATCTGAAAATTGTCTTCTTAATTAGTGTAATTGTTCAGACAATTATAATCTTTGGAGGCAAATAGTAGCATCTAACTATTCATTGATAAATACCATATATATATATATATATATATATATATATATATTGTGTGTGTGTGTGTGTGTGTGTGTGTGTGTGTGTGTGTGTGTGTGTGTGTGTGTGTGTGTGTGTGTGTGTGTGTGTGTGTATTTCACTGTTTAATCTCACAAGAAACCACATTATTATATCATGCTATCTTATAGACACTGAGAATTGGTTAAGTTGAAAAATGTTTTACATGCATAGAATTAGTTTATATGTAAAAACTGACATCCACTATACTGTTACAGTAGTAGTAGATTCATGGACTAGCAATATTTATTATAATATATAAACAATTTATCATATCCAGGACCTCCAGTTACACCAAGAGATATTAAGATAATCTACATTACAGCAGTCAGTATATATCTAGAATGGACAGCAGGATTTGATGGAGGACCTGATCAAACATTCTGGTTAAATGTTTTTGATAGAGAAACATCTGATTGGTTTATTGTACCCAATATACCAGACACAACTAAAGGTCAAGGTGGTCTCTTTGAGTATAAACTGACAACAAAACAAGATCTTCTTCCTGGTCACAAATATATCATCCATGTTGGTGCCATAAATAGTATATCTAATGTGACAGGATCTTCTGTGATGGCTCAAATAAAACGTAGGTCATCTTATGATACCTTTTACTAACTAAAATATTATTAACCTTTTTGTTTGTTATAATATGGATGCATCTTTACATGTTTTAAGATAATCAGTAACTGTTTAATTTATTTTTAATATAAATTTAGCATTGCCACAGTTCCAAGGCAGTAAACCATATATTAGTTATATTGATGACAAAGCAGAGATCACATGGCCTATCACCAATCTGGATTCAGTAACTAATATCCTGATAGATGTTTGTGTATCAGATGACAATGTGTGTCAACCAACAATTAACATTACATCACCAGAGATACAACCTTATATAATATTACTACCAGAGGGATACACTAATGGATATAGGCTTATCTTCACATTATATGATAGACAAGATGTAATACTGGAAAAAATAGCTTTAGGTAAGGTGTGTGTGTGTGTGTGTGTGTGTGTGTGTGTGTGTGTGTGTGTGTGTGTGTGTGTGTGTGTGTGTGTGTGTGTGTGTGTGTGTGTGTGTGTGTGTTATCTTACATATATTAAAGGTGTGGTCAGTGAATATACAATTTATCATTCCACAAATAATCAGTTACAGCAACATCTGACAAAGGACTTCCAGTCATTACCATAATAGGAAGTACATTTGGTGTTCTGGTGGCTGCTGGGATTGTTACCATTATTACTTTATTATGGAGAAGAGGTAGAATCTGTAAAGGTATTTGTGGCAGATATTGTTATTATATGGCATATTAGTTATTTGGAGAAGATTTTTTTCAACCGGGCAAATAAGGAATTAAACTATCTTAACCAATGGTTTATTATCTAATAAATTGTCTATAAACACTACTAAAACAACTTACACGATAATAAAAGCTCACACTTATATTCAAGCTATGTAAATTGTGCAAATCCCTATTGTCATCATTGCACTGGTTCTTAATCTGTCGTGTGGTCGCTGATCTCATTCTGATAAACTTATTCTATGATATGGTTGAAGCTTCTATGATCACTTTTCCTTGCTGCATATATACACTTTACATACATTTACACTCACACACAAAACTCTAAACTCAACTACATTATAATATTTTGTATGTACACATATATGTGTTTATGATGTATGTGCAAAATATATATATATATATATATATATATATATATATATATATATATATATATATTATTATATATTCACGTGATTTATTTTGCAAGTTTCCATTGAAAACTTCCAAAGAGTTGATGATGCTTTACAAAATAATCTCTCATCCAATGTGTTTATCTTACATGGCCAAGAAACGGCAAATAATAACATTCCAAACATACAAAAGGATATGTTTGCAAATTATTTAACTAATATTACCATTAAACTGATCCTTCCCTCCTATATCTTCAAAGAAATGTTTATCATCTAACACATCTAAAAGAAAAACACAAAATAAATTAAAAACGTTATATACGTGTTTTCTATATTATATCTGTCTTCAATGTTGTTATTGTTACCCTGACTGTTGTTAACTTTCTGAAACCTTTCTATACACAGAAGGCTAATTAAGTTTTTTTAAATGTCATGTTAAATAGGGAAAGTAGCAAGCAAAATACATGTCAGACCAGGGCAACCAAGATTTTAAACTATGCCCTAATTTTCTGTGAATAACCAACCGCCTTACTAGTTAGATATAAATACAAGCACCCCCCCCCACACACACACACACAACTATATATATATATATAATAATATTATATATATATATATATATTGTTTACTATAAAGATTTTAACATATTATTCTGTTTTATTCAAATTAAGTCAGTAATAAGAAACCAGGTACAAGGAAACAGAGCAGGCAACGACAAGAGCGAAGTGAATTGGAATCATATGAAACTCTGGAAATATCACAAAGACAACAATCACAGGTTGGATGAATAAGTCACAGAAACATCATTTCACCTGGAAATGTTTTTTTCATATAAATTTCCTTCTAATATTCATAGATTATAATTGACTATAAACAAAAATAAACTTTTAATTTATATTTTCAACAGATATCATCAGTTTATCAATTGCTGACTAAACCTGAATTGACTGAGATTACAAACTCTGACATTATATTACAATCATTAATAATATCTGGAGAGTTTTATGACATTAGAAATGGACAACTTAAGACTGAGGAGAATTTGTCATTTGACATAATTATTAAAGAAGTTAAAAGTAAGATTTATCTTCATCTGTATCGTTGGATGTTTAATATACATTTATATTTAATGGATACATTAATATTTTTATAAACAATTTCCCATTTATTTAATGAACATCTATCAACCAATAAATACTATTTACTTATCTGAGTAAATCTAGACATCAATCTAAGTAAATCTAGTTTTTTCATTTCGTATTTGCAGTAAACAATATGTTAATACATTTTCAACAATTTTGTTGTAGACTCAAATATTTTCTATAAGCAGTATCTCAGAGAACAAGGTGTTGCTATGTGTAAACTTAGAAGTAATGATTATACTATTGCCTGTTTTGGAATGTCACAAGGTATGAATACCTCTTCCCTTATCTTTCCCAAATCTTGATTATTAAATTGACATTTGTCCAGAAACACAAGTTAATACTTTTTAAATACCGCTACAATATACTAAAACTTCAAAACTAAAACAATCCAGTGTGTAGAGTCCTGTACCCAGGTCATTAGGTCTGGGTTTCAATCCCTGTGATACTAATAGTTAAAACTAATTACTTACAGATAACAAATATCTTTTAATGGAGAAGGCTTCCTGCGGCAATCTTCAAATGTATCTAAAAGAACAAACAGATAATTCTTATTACAATATGAAGAAACCTTATGATCTTCCGAAAATAATGAACTTTATACATCAAATAATTAGAGGAATTAAATCAGTTTTGGAGATGATGGTGAGTAGTTATTTGGAGCTATCTTATTATATATATATATATATATATATATATATATATATATATATATATATATATATATATATATACACTGTTTATCTACCTAATATTAATTACTCACATACACATACACACACACACATGTATATATATATATATATATATATATATATATAGGTGTGTATGGGTGTGTGTGTGTTGTGTGTGTGTGTGTGTGGTGTGTGACCCGGCAACATAACAGTTCAATGGTTATGGACATCCTGGAATTGACGATGTGTACTAATGTTGTACATTAGCAACAGCTGAATAACAACAAAAACTAATACTTGACCCATCACTAATTATGTTTGTCTTAATTGTCTGATAATTAGCTAGGCCATCTACAAACTCTACAATGAAGAATCTTTCTCATGAATTTTGTTGAGCAAACATTGTTAATGCCCACCTATAGCCTATCAATGTAGTATGATACAAAACAAGAATGGTGCCACTGCCCACACTTACTGGAATTCAAAGTTCAAATCTAAGTCAGGCGGGCCTCGAGTCTCTCATGAGAAAGGGTTAACTGGCAGTAATCAGCCATGATGCAAAAGATAAGACCAGGCAGCCAACACCTTGAAGGACTCATTGCAAGCATAGATTGTCACGAAACTAATGCAATTGCAATACCAAGTTTACACATATTTGCTAATATTTAAAATACTTTTATTGCTACTTGGTTAACATGATTATAAATATATATTATTTCAGCCTCCAGCCCTCTTCTACAGTATTTCGGCCTCAAACGTACTCATCACCAACAAAGAGCAATGCAAACTTACAGGATTTGCTACGTCACCGGCTGTAAATCAACGAGAGAAATGGGAAGAACAACATCATGTAAATATATATTGTAAATATTACCAAAAGTTGCTAATTAACATGATATGTTAATTATAAGTATATTGCTTGTGTCTTATAATATCACTAGTTATTTATTTATTTTGAAGTGGTTGCGTAGTTGAAAATCAGAACAATATTTCCTAGCAACATATCTCAGAGCGATGGACCCGCAAAGACCAATTATAAGGGGTTTGTTCCAATGTCATTTTTTGGCACACTTATAATATAACACCACATGTTATATCATACTGGGAAGGTTACATATGTTCACAACAGGATAACTGTCTCATGTATCAGTTGTGTGACTAATATTCATTATTGCTGAACCCAAACTTTTTTGATGATAGTTTGAGTTCTTCTTTGTGATGCACGACTGCTAGCAAGATTACACCTTTGTTGACTGATTGACAGTGAAGCTAGGTTTATTTGATTAAATTCACAAAATGCAATCTCCAAAAATATTACAATTTTTGCAAATTTGTATGTTTTAAGCATGTATATATAATGTAGTTGTCAAATATTATCAATTTTAGAATGATCCAATATTAACTCTAATATATCAATAAATATAAGAAAACAGTCAGAAATATGTCACTTTATAGCAAATATTTAAACAATGTTTAATTGTGAGTGTATATCCTCTGCAAATTTTCACAAAATACAAGAAACATATATACACATGTGTACAATAATCTGACTTTTATTTTAGCCAGTTTTGAAGAAAAACACATTGGAATAATTTGGGTGTGAATAATCTGATAAAAACTGGATATGAGCTGCAGAAAATAATCCAAATACACCTATTTAATTCCAAGCTTATTAATTTATGATTGGTTAATATGCACACCTGAGATAATATTGGAATTAGGAAGTCTAACTAACTTATTTTGATGTAGGTGATTCTCTTTCCATTCAGCAGCATTATAATCAACATCCATGTCTATGTATCCATTAATTATATGCCCCATATTTTTGTGTGTATGTTTATGTTTTTGATCATTTTTTGGTAAGAAATTTCAAAGAAAATAATGAATAAAACAAATACTGTCATCCTTTTGTCACACTAATTAATCAAATACAGATTGTTTAAAAATACTAAAATATTTATCTTCTGATGGACATCAATTATTTTTCTTTGATACACTTAGCTGTATACCACTAACACAGTCTGATATTATTATTCTGACGAGTCTGTAGGACTGGTTGTACTAGTGGACATATAATACAACAGATTTGCTGGGAAGTTGCATCTTTAGACTGGGCGCTTGTTTTTTGGTATGAATTTGAATTTAATAGTCAGATAAAAGCTATTATTATGTCAGAAAATATTAGAAGTAATTCCTAGTAAATGGGCGTTATACAATCATGAAATTTGACACGTCTTAAGATGTTCATCCTCTTATGATTCAATATTTGTTCAATATATTGTTGATAAATGTATAATATTATCTTGAAAAAAGTATGTTAGTTTCTGTGGCGAATGAAAATAATTAATAAGATTAATTTGGGAGAAATGCTGAATTTCTCTTACAAGAACACCTGTAATTAAACACTTATAGTTCATCATCAACTTAACATGATGATAGTTCAGAAAAATCCTTTTCTTTCAAGACTGAACCAGAAAAAGTAAATTTAGACATAATTTAAGAAAACAAATATATAGAAAGGATTTAGATATTATAAGACTGTAAATAGGGTGCCATCTTTGCATAAATATATAAAGACAACATTTGAACTGTTGCTGTCTTATATGTACATTTATACACATGATATGGTAAATTAATGAACCAAACAGCATCCATTAGAAAAAGAAGATAAAACACTATAGATGCAAGTAATGTATTCAAATAAGAATATCAGAAAATAATTAATTTCCTGTTTCATTCTATACATTTTTATTTCTTCTACAATGCTTTGGGGAATTATTTAGTTAAAAATTTAAAACCAATTTGTTTTAGGATAAAAGTCGAGAGTTTCTATTTTGCTTGTTAGACATTACTGAAACTTAAGATTCTAACCTAATATATTGTTTGTCCAATATAACAGCTATCACGTCCTATCAGATGGTTATCACCAGAAGCCATAAAGTTAAACCACATCAAGGAGTCAGATATTTGGTCTTTTGGTGTACTCTTATGGGAAATAACTAGTGGAGGTAACTATATTTTGTAATGTAGACCAATAAACTATTATTATTAATAGAAATTGGTCACTTGTTAACAACAATATATTTTATTATATTACCAGGAGAGATCCCTCTAAAGGATAAAACAGATGAAGAAGCACGCGAGTTAATATTAAGAGGACACAAACTTTTAAAGCCATTAAACTGTACCGATGAATTGTAAATATTTATTTTTCAGTTTATGTGCATATTTATGTGTTTATTTGCATCTCTCTCTCTCTCTCTCTCTCTCTCTCTCTCTACACACACACACTCAGACACACACACACACACACACACACACATATATATATATATATATTTAGAGAAAGTGTGTATCCATATGTGTGTATGTGTTTTTTCATGAAAATTTAATTCTTGTGTATATAATTAACACGAGTACAGTGTAAGCTTATCTGGGAAAAGATTACTATATCATAGTAATAGACATTTAGTCTAGTTAATCTGTTTACAGTTTGTAAGTTGTTATAGTATTAGCCAATGTTCTAATGTTTCAGATATGACATCATGTGCAGTTGTTGGATGGTTCAACCCCATAAGAGGCTCCCAGTAAAAGAAGTCGAGTCACAATTGCTTGAACTCTCCCAATATGAAGCTGTTTAGAATTGATAATTTTACTAAATGTTTGGTAATGAAGAACTCTAGTATTGATATTAATTGGAATATTTGAATGTTATTTAAAGATGTCCATTTTCTGTGTAGAAGAGGTTTTAAAAGGATAAAAATAAACAATAATTTTATCATTTAAGTGTAAATTTGTAAAAGGAGTATATATATTTTATATAACTGTTCTTATGTACTTTACACACTGTTGTATTGTTCTATGTCTTAAAGGTACAAATGAGTTTATGAATGTTTTAATTGAACCAATCATATTCCATGTCAAATATAAGGGTTTTCAGAATACATAAATTATAATTAATTGGTGCCATCAGGAAGTAGGATGTAATGTAGAAATATCTTAGAAATATCAACTATAATATATTCACCACAAATTGTTGTGATTCATCAATAGTTTATTGTTTGCTAAAATATATTTTTAATAACTTTTCAATCATTTTGTGCATTTACTTTTTTCTTAGTTAATTTCTGTTTTGAGGATTTTAGTAATTCATAGCTATGTTTACTTTTTTTAAATTATGTTATCATTGAAATAATTATTGTTCTTTGATTGTAATCATGATGTTCAATATAATTATTTAAAATTCTGTTATTAATACTGTTGTTCTATTAAACAATAGAATTAATTTCATTTGAGCAATTATTTATTTACTATTTAACTGCTATTGGTAAAGACCTTTAAAGAAAATGTTATGTGTTGGTCTAAAAGAAGCAATTAATATACATGTAGATATATATTGATAACCTAATATAGTCAGAGGTAAATAATAAACATGTTGTTGTTTATTACTAATATGTTATTAGCTTGATAATTTCTATTTGTACAGCTTATTAATAAATAAGGAAACTAACTAATAAATAATTAATTACCTTTTTTTCAATGATTTTACATATTAAATATATGCTTCTATTATAGTTATTATGTTTTCTTCTCGTCATGTTGAAATGATTAAGATGATTCTAGAATATAGAAATATAATTGATGTCAATTAAAATTATTTAATATTTATTAAGTAATAATTGAAATTCAATAATAATTGAAATTCTAGCTTTATATTTTTTTAATATTTTTTAACTAGCATCTCATTTTTGCATAGATAAATATTCTCATCTTATATTGTCAAGATTCTCACTAGATGTTTGCTAAATAAATCTTTGTTGGAGCCTAGAAGTATATTTGCCTGGTTAGAATTTTCAAGAAAGTATTTATTTTACCAAATTAGGATTATCTTTTTAAGAGATAGCAAAATGTAAATAATATGTTATTTGTTGACATTCATGTGTTTTAATGGACATATCATATTAAAGAGAAATCTGATGATAAATAATTATATTTCATGTTATCTGATATGGCATAATATATATATATGTATATATATATATATATATATATATATATGAACATCTCCATACTTGTGTAGTTGTATATTTGTTTATATGGATTATTTTAATAAATAAATAATATAATTTTATTTGATTTGTATAATTTAAGAAATACATTAAAAACAATAAATACAAAACTATATTACTTCTATTTGAATATACTTATCATTACCATAATCTTTTAAATATTATTCCATGGATTTTATATATTTAATAATATTCATATATAGAAAATTATAACTTTTGTGATTTATTTGTGTTGCCTATTAGCTTGCTGTTAACATCTAAGCTAAAGCATAATTAATTTGTTATTTAACCAAATTTCAGAAGCTATTTACATTTAAACATTGTATAACATTTTTTAAATCAGCAAATCCTATTTACAAAGATATTATTAATATGCTACCTGTGAAGGTGTTGATATTTCAAAGTGGAAAAAATAATTGAATATTTTCCAATAGTTTTGATATTTCCAAGAGTAAATTGCTATCTGGTTTTCACTTGTTGTCTGTTCCCAGGGTTAAAACTCATACGGAACTCGTGCTTTTTCAGTTAATTGACGTTCCTATACTTTGAACTTCACTCTCTGAACATGTTAAGTCATCAAATAGCATAGTTTCTTTCCGTAACCATTTGAAAACTCACCTTTTCAGGCTTGCATATCCTTCCTAAGTTTTCACCCCATCTGATCATTTGTTGATGAACTTTGCAGTGTACTTGGACTATGAGTTTGCCCAACCCATGTACTAGGCTCGCCACTGAGCTCGATTCTTTTCGATGATATTGGCACGATAGAAGGTTTGCTATTACTATTATCCTTAATCTTGGTACATTTCTTTCAAGTGCATAAACGTATATCTATATCTGGTATCATCAAACACAAACATATTATAATATTAAATACTTAATGTTTGAGAGAGGATGTGTATATATATATATATATATATATATATATATATTGAAACACGTAGGGCGATTACAATGGGCTATATTAGGGGGGGGTGCGTTTGCACAAATATTCCCTCAAAAAAGTAACTTTTAGCATATTTTGAGCATATTTTAGGGATTGTAGCCATGTTTTATTAGTTCAAGGGCAAGGTCACAATTATCACGACGTCATCACAACAGACGCTCTGACTGCAATGTACACTACCAGGTAATAACGGTTAAGCACCCAGCACTTGGTGTCAATGGTCACAGATTCGAATCCCGTAAGAGGTCGAAACTTTTCCAGGAATTAATTGCTCGGCCTACAACATCGTGGGTGGCTGACCACGTTAAATGGCGCTGCAGTCTCCACTGAATTATTAAAAATAAAGGGGGACCCCCTGAGGACGTAAACCAATCTGGCAGTGAACACCCTCAGGGTATTTTGTCTCCATCTTTCCGTACTGCTCCCCAGTGAGTGGTGGGGTAGGTGATTTCTCAACGACTCCAATATAGAGGCTGTGCAGAATAAGATTCTCCCCAAACAACAAACAAACAATATATAAACTTAACTGATCCAATTAACATTAGTCACGTGTTTCAGAATGTTTAAAGAAACATATTTATTTCCTTCATGTTTGAAAGTTAAGTTGTTTGTGAAATCATTAAACAAAGCAAGACTTTAGTGTGCCGTATGCACATCAATTTCCCCATTTGAAATCTTCTTTAATAATCTTCTAGTTCTGCATTATAAGAAGCTTTTGACATGGAAACATTTGGGCTTACTCTAAATGCTAAATGATACTTAGCTTGGAACCTCCATCCTGCGCGTAAGTAGAGGCTCCAAGTCGTTTGGTCTAAACAACTGCGCTGATTATATATATATATATATATATATATATATATATATATATATAGAGAGAGAGAGAGAGAGAGAGAGAGAGAGCTGCCTTCTCGGTAGTCGCTGACAGTATAATTCAAATGGTGCTTTGATGATAATGATCTTCCGTGATTATCAGTATAACAGATTATTAGACCAAATAGTCTCAGCTGAGAACTTATCGATTTAGTAAAAGAGATTTAAGGCTGATTAACTGACATACATTTTCTACAATCTACAATACAAATATCGTAAACAAGCATTAAATACTGGGACCGTCTGACCAGGCTGTCACTTGTTTATTTAGTGAGCTGTTTACCCAACCATTACCGTTTCTTTATAGATATCTCCCAACAAAAGCTTACCTTGACATGGTAATTAATAGGTAGTTATTCAACACAATACAGACATATCTTTGTATTTATCCACAACAGAAAATCTAATTTTCAAAGTTATTACTGTCAGTGGTGTATCACAGTGCTGACACTTAGTAGTACATTTCCACACCAACTTAGCTGAAAATGATTACTGCTATTTACATGTTTCATTACTCACGATATCTGTTTCTCATCACATGTATACATATATACACAGTAATCTTTACTCATGTTTGAAACCTAAACGGGAAATAAACAGGTTGACTGCAATTTAATGCTTTCTTAATGGCATTATTTTAAGTCTATTTATAATCTACATTATATCATATTAAGGGACTGATAACGCAAATCTTTAGCTGTATAACTTGACGAGCAATACATAAATATCATAATACCTCATTTGAAAACGTGCTCTGACGTCGAAAACATGATAATCACAAGCAATGGATATCACCCCCTAATTCACTAGGTCATAGGAATTTATATGACGTTATATATATATATATATATATATATATATATATATATATATATATATATATATATATATATATATATATATATATATAAAGAGAGCTAGCAAGAGAGCTAGTTAGACTTAGATAACTATCTAGATACTAGATTTAGATAGCTAGATTTAGATAACTAGATTTAGATCGATAACTAGATGGCTAGATTTAGATAACTAGCTAGATTTAGATAGATATAGATAGTTATATTTAGATAACTGTATTTAAATAGCTATATTTAGATAACTTGCCAAATAGCTAGATTTAGATAGCTAGCTATATTTAAATAGCTAGCTAGATTTAAATAGCTAGCTAGATAGCTAGCTAGAGAGCTAGGTTTCCATAGATAGCCAGATTTAGATAGCTCAATTTAGATAGATAGCTAGATATAGATAGATAGCTAGACTTATATAGCAGCTAGATAGATTTAGATAGATAGCTAGATTTAGATAGCTAGCTAGATAGCTAGATTTAGATAGCTAGATAGAGATAGCTAGCTATATAGATAGAGATAGCTAACTAGCTAGATAGAGATATATAGATTGAGATAGATAGATAGAAAGGTCACAGGATTCATCTAATGATTTGCTATTCCTCAGTTCATAAACACACATTTAACAACAGGATATTGTAATACTAATTATAAAGATCTAATAAACCAAATATTCAGATAATTAACCCAGTTTTTACATACACTTAACTACCCCAAACAAATTATACATACATTCTCAAATAATTTATACCCCAGACACAATTAACATGCTTCAACTCAAGTTCTATCATGGTAACACCACTAAATATGGAAACTACATGTAGCTATGTCTCTATGTCTGTTGAATGACTACGATGTGAACAAAGGCCTGTAAATCCATGTAATATGACGATTGATGTTTAGATATACGTTATCATTCTGCGTCTGATTGTTTTGTCCATAACCTTGATGTAATTATTCCCTTGAATCAGTATATTTGTTCGATGTGTTTTTTCTTTGACTAATGGAGACAACAATGTAAGACACTAACTGATTATCTAGATACATAAACTTTCTATAAAGATGCACCAAGGGAACTTCAATAAATATAACATGTCAAAATTTGAGCTCCAACATGGAAGATCCATGCGGCTCTGAAACCCATAGCAAAATTGACATAATTATTAGCGTCATGGCTAGACCCAGACAGATAATGTACATCCAACATATAGATACAGTCCAGAGAACAACACAACACCAGTCTTAATAGGACCAGTGCTCACTCAAGCATAAAATACACACTTCTTCACAATTGTTAGAATTTATTGTGATAATTACAATCAAGCGTAAAATATACACTTCATCAAAATTATTAGAACCTATTGTGACAAGATAGATAGCTAGATAAATATATATTGGTGGATTTCTACTATAATCCTCATGAGTATATGCCAGATAAAACCTATTATATCGTCTTTTTGGGGATATTGCGTATAATGGGAAAATGGTCGAGATTTTTCGACTTCTGATGCCGAAGTTAAAGAGATAATCACCAAATTCTTGAACAAGTCATATGACTTAGATAACGTGACTATATTTCCCAGTCTATAGGACTTTAAAGCCGTGCGATAAATGAGATGATATTTCATCCTTAGTTAAAGCTTGTATTCTAAAGATAGGTATTGACATGATCGGCAACATGATACAATTTGACAAAATTTAACATAATCGTTATTTTTTCTTCATCCAAACAACATATAAAGAACATTTTTACCTTCGCGTTAATGTCATACAATCTTCTATGTTTATGACCAATTTAGGACTAATATTGAATGATCCTCTACGAATGGTGAAGTAGGTGAATTATATATATTTAACTCTTTTAATTATCAAGTTAAGAGCTTTATCTTATTCATAAATACGTAAATAATGATACATGCGAGACTTTAGTCAAAGACCTTTTTATTTCTCAACTGCACTGTGGTAATGGATGTTCATACAAAATGCCCCTATCCATGACAAACCACTTTCACCGAATATAGATCTATGTTGCACTTCTGGTAAAACGCACTCACGAAAGAGAACATATAACAACAGTTTTGTTACAATAATGCTGGCTTAATATACATATGTAGGTATGTATGTATGTATGCATGTATAAATGTATGTTTTATGTATGTCTATATATGTGAGTCTCAAGTTAGTAAAATTATTATTTACGTATATTTCTTGGCATAGTGTGTAAAGAAAGTGGATAAAGAAGTGACATTTATACGAGTTCCTCACGTGCTTTTGTATAAAATATTGATTTTGTCATGTCTATAATCGAAATATTAAAATTATATTTATTTATTAAATGTGATATTGACACTTTTTATCTGTTCGTGTAACACATGTTGTAGTTTGAAGACATTTGCTGTATATTGTTATAAGATTAAGGTGTGTCGAGGTTATCATAAGGTATGTTGGTTGTAATGTTAATGTACTGGTCTACTGCAAAACATATAATACGGTGACAACAAATGAGCAATAGGCTTTTTCTCCAGACCATCACCTAGCAGCATTGATCATAAGAAAATCAACATTTCTACCATACATCATAACGCCACTTCTCCAGAAAGACCCGTACACATACCAACAACAACAATAAGGACAAATGAAACCCCCTCTATGGGTAAGAGCGTGGGACTTCTGTACCGATGTTTCATCCTGTGCGGGAGGCTGGAGGTTCGAATCCCGGCCCTGACATTATAATAAGAGGAGTATTTTTAAAAGAAGTCATATACACGTTTTCAGGATTTCTTTAAATGTCTCTAATATAATGTGAAATACATAATATTCTTTGAATAACAACATCTCTCAATCGCATACAAAATGAAGTTATAATTTCTAAGTTCACTCACATCTCTGGCTAAAATCTGATGACATTTCATATATTATTTGAGTCATTTTATCCAAAATATATTGGAGCGTTTCAGTAGCCTCGAAAAGCCATCTGTATTTGTCTTATAATGGTCATGATTGATCAGTACCCCGATAGGTTAAGTTGCTCTGTTTTTTTCCCCCTAATAAAAGCACTACCGGCTAAAGCTGTGGAAACGTCATTTGTTTTAAATATATTATATTGGCGACGAGGTGGTGAGAAATAAACAATAAATTGGTTGAAATAGTAAACAACTTATGTGTGCGTAACAAGACACAAAAAAGAATGCGTGCGATGCAAAGATGAAGGCAGATTTGCAGTGATTAAATCTGACTTGCACCGTCTGACCCTGACCTCGTAGCATTCTGGTTAAATCCGTGTGTTGTGGATTAAATTCCTATAAACTGTACAACAATGGCTATAGGAATTATTGGTAGTGTTGGTCAGTACGATCCCGTTAAAGAAACATTTGTGTCATACGAATAATATCGTGGAAGTGGCAGAGAACCTGGAAGAACAACTAACTGCTCTAAAAGTCATGAGTGAAAGAAAAAAAAAACTATATTTCTCGGTGAAGTCGGTCCAGAAACTTACGCGGTAATAAGTGATTTAGTGGTTACTGCTAAGCCAAAGGATATTGTGCTGGAAGAAATATTTGAAACTGAACATCCATTTTAATCCGTCTCCGTCGGAAATCTCGGACAATTTTCACTTCGGTCCTCGGGAAAAGAAGTCAAATTGCCTGCAAATCTGTGAATGATTATATTCTAGTTTAGCTTCATTGTAACGTCGGCTAGTATTTAAATCGAGCTTTGAGAGATCGATTTGTTTGTAATTTACGAGATTTTAAAATAAAAAATAAACTGTTAAACACTGAACATTTAACATTCGATGATGCGTTTCGAATTGCTACAGCTAATCCCATTGGAGTGTAAACAGGCATTCAACAATGTAAAAATTAGTTGACAAGTGAAACGTTACTTGTACTTTATGAACCAAGTAAAAATATACGGTTGGCATGCGATGCAAGTTCCTATGGGCTGGGTTCAGTTTTGTCCCATGAGTTTGAAAATGGTGACGAACGACCTATAAGTTATTCTTCCAGAACCATAAATAAGAACGAGAGAAAAATTCAGTGTCAGGCTTTGTCCCTATTATTTTGGGTAAGAAAATTCCACGATGGCCGAAACTTTACTTTGGTAACTGACCATAAACCTGTGTTGGCTATGCTTGGACCAAACTCCGGAGTACCTACTATGGCGGCTGCCAGAATGTAGCGATGGGCGTTGTTACTGTCGGCATACGAATACGATATTAAATATCAAACTCAGCCTCTCATGCCACCTGTGATGCTTTGTCAAGGTTGCCAAACCCTGAATCGCGTAGTGAGGGTATGGAAGGTCAAGTGTTTGCAGTTACGTTTTTAGATGATAATTTTCCTGTGTTGGCGGAGGATGTTACAAAGCAACTAACGTAGATCCAATTTTAAGCAAAGTTCATCAGTTTATACTAAATGGCTGGCCAGGGAACAGTGAAGAAGAAATTTCTGAGGTGTTTAAACCTCTTTATAACAGACATGATGAGTTAACATGTGAACAGGGTTGCGTATTATGGGGTGCTAGAGTAGTCATTACTAAAATGTTTCAATGGCGCATATTAGATTAACTACATTTGGAACATCCTGGTATATGTAGCATGAATGGCCAAGCACCTAGTTATGTATGGTGGCCAAAATTAGAGGTAGATATTGAGTCAAAAAGTAGAGCAATTGCTGTATGGGAAAGAGTTAGAGCTACTCCTACAAAACTACCTTTACACTCATGGGTTTAACCAAAGCGTCCTTTTCAAAGAGTCAACATTGATTTTTGTGAAGTTAAGAAACCTGATTATCTTATTCTTGTCGATAGTTACTTAATGTGGGTAGAAGGTAAGCCTATGCAAAAGACAACAGTAGACAAAACTCTTGATGAGTTGAGATTAATATTTGCCCAACATGGTTTGCCCGAATTGTTTTCTTCCGATAATAGACCATAGTTCATTGCCCATGAATTTAAGGAATTTATTATACAAAATGGCATTAAACATATTAGTGTTGCCCCGTATCATTTGACTTCAAACGGGGCTGCGGAAGTAGCAGTGAGATTATTTAAGGAAAGTTTCACCAAACATGCAGGTTCTATAAAGTAACAGTGACGCCTCAGAGCAGCCATATGCTGGCAATAATTAATTGATATAAAATGCTAAATAATTATAATAGTGATGTGTTGAAATATTTTATAACTTTAAAAAAAACACTTCTACAAGATAATATCAACGATTAATGAAGATTCACATCACTTCAACAGTTCTTCAGCGTAAGCTACTGACTGTTATTTCATATACACACAGTAAGACAGTGTGTGACAGTCAACATCAACACCGGGTCAACGCTTCACCGACATATGTTTATGCTTAAATTCTTAAATACACGAAAACTATACGTCGGAAAAGTCGAATCTGTGGAACGACATCCCACGCACTGTGCCCAGTTTTATATATTGTCTATTTGAGCATCGAAGTTGGCAGCTGCAAACCATTATCAACGATTATATAAACATATCAACCTGAAAACACACACAGCTGAATGGACCCGCAAATGACAGGGACTACTGTGGCGTCACGTGCCGACACACACTTGCCAGGGATGTGGCACAAGCAATCCAATTTATTAGGCCACCGTTTTTTGAATACTTGTTTTACGGGAAATTTCCCTTCCAAAAATTAGGGTCGGACGGTCGGGACAAAAATCAAATAAATTACTGAAAATATAGGGTCGGTTGAAAAGTATTGACACAAAGTTCTAGTTTCTGAAAAATTGGCCAGATTCGGTATCCAGCCATTTATAAATGCCCCGCGACACATATTATGGATTACTCAGGGTGTTTTTTTGTTATATTTATATAGTGATATTCATATTAATTTTGAACAATGATATCAAACGGATCTTCCTTGATAATCGTCTGGCACACGACGAAAACCAGTAAAGAGATTAATTAGCGAGTAAAATGTTTTTTAAATAAAATGTATTCAACTATTTAGTGTATTTGTCAGGATTGTTACTGAGTTGAATAAAGAGACAGAATAATACTAATCTTGTTTATAAAAAGGGAAAGCAGTGTAATATATTATCATAACAAACACAATATAATTACTTTGAATTATTAGTATGTCTGTATGCTCTGGTTCTATAAGATAAGACACCTCGCCCCCGAGACACTTCGCCCTGAGAAGTTTGGCATCACGTCAGGAGAGCGAGACCTGGTATTGGACTTAATAAGTAGATTAAACTATGCAAAATCTATTGAACAATACACGGTTGTGTATACAGAACTATTGGAGAGTGGGTTGGAACCTGTCAACCACTACTTCAACAGCAACTGGCATTCCTCCAGAGAAGAGTGAGCGGAAGGCCTGAAAACAACGAATAACTGGCTACAAAACACTAACGCAAAGGTGAAGAGTGTCTGTATGAAGTATGCAACTCTCGATAATTATTTTACAAATGTCATGACAGTTGTGAGTGTGCTGAGGGGAGAGAGGAGCCATCGAATGCTGATGTCTCTTATAACAAACACACCCAATAGTGATGTCAAGACACAGGTCATTAATACATGCTTGACCCCTTATGTAGGCTCATTTGTTGTCCAGCAGCTCCACCTAATGAAGAAGGTTGTGATCTGCAGGATGGTTGTCTTATCAACTCACATGAAGGCAAGCTGGCTGTGTCCCTTACATAATGTACCTGCACGTTTAGGTGACTATAGAGTTATCTTGCAGACACATGTTTGTAGTGAAAGGAGAAACAAGGTTGGAACTCTTCTGCATGGAGCTGTCAATGAGTTATTTGACCATGGCTCACAACCTGAATGCATCCACTTCCAATGGTCCTTCTTTGGGTGTCATTATGGGACCTGAATTAACGAAATACCGCATGATTAACAGGCTCCAAAAATACAATCATGCTTTGCTGCTCACGGCAGCTCTGGCATCAATTGCAGCAGAAGTGGGCATGCAAGAGTTTGAGGCACGACTCGCCACTTTACATGAGCTGCATGATCAATGGGCAAGCTGTGTATCAAGTGAGTGAGTTTTATTATGAAGAATATTTATCTGTGTGATTACTATGACTACATCAGCAACTGGTTCAATGGTGACTACTGCTGCATCCAGCAGAACACTCGTGACGACTGCTGAAATACCTAAACGTAGTACAGAGCCAGGTAGGTTCATTACTACTGTGGTAACCTTGAGCATAAAGTTTGGTATTTTATTGTGAAGAATTTTATGTGTGTGATTACTATAACTAATATAAATTGCTAATAAATGTAGTTAATGTGTTCCAATTTTATCTGACATAGAGAAACCCCCCGGTGTTGAGTAAGTGAGGATGCCCAAAGGGCCTTCAAAAAACAGTGATTGAGCTGCCGTTTAAGCGGCAACGTTTCAATCAGCTACCATATGCCTGAAGGTCATTTGCTGAGAAGAAGATGTGTTAGAATACAATAAAACACATCTTATATATCATAGAAATTCATACACAGTTATTATAAATCATTATCATACACCTACGATACGATCTATTTAATACATTTGGTATCTGTTTTAGTTACGCTGACTTGTTTGGTTAGTGAAGAAAGGGCCAGTGTTGCACTTCAGGAAGGCAGCATGCTACAGACAACATATCTTAGGGTATGATTTTCATCTTCAATTGTGGAGGAATTTATCTCCATTAACAGTGTGAAAGAGATGTTCACCCCAGCAACCTGGTGCCAAGTGAAACGAATGGTTTCTGCACCGAAAGAGCACCCATTGTGGCATTGTAGCACATGTCATGAAGACATTGAAGAGGAGGCTGACAATTGTGAATTCTGTGATCGCTGTTTGTCATGGCTACATTACAAGTGTACAGGCTACCAACATCGACTTACTGGTTTTGTAGAAACCTAATACTGTAAAGATAACTTTTTTTATATGCTTTGTTCAGCTGTGTTATACATACATATACTTTTAGAAAGGATATCATACAACCGTGTTGATGTCATTTTTCATGGGTGCTCAATTGAACAATTATATTTGTGATATTCTTCAAAGTATGGCATATCATATCATTTATCATAGGCAGGGGTATATATTATATGCATTATATAATATTTCAATAGGCAATGCATGAAAACAATCCGCAATGTTGAAATTTAATTGCAATTATTATAATACATACATGTACAAATATTTATGAAGCATGTGAAACAATTAATATTTTGTACGGGAAGTTTACTGATAAATCACATGTTTATACATTCATAAAATTAAATGCAATAATCAAAATAATGTTTTGTAGTGATTGTAATCAAATTAACTCAAACAAGTCTGACCGTCTCTGTATCATTCATTATAGGAATAAATAGGAAGGGGTATATATTCTATAATTCAATGGGCTATGCAAGGTTTGTAGCGTCAGGTCCGTCAATAGCTGCCCTGAATAGCCAAAACAGTAAAGTAACAGGCAGATTATTAAGTTCGTATCATTTATTTTAGTACGATGTCCGGCAGTCAGTGCAGGAGCTATAGCAGAATTATAAGATGTCCGGCAGTCAGTACCGGAGCAATAGTAGAATTATAAGATGTGCTGCAGTCAGTGCCGGATCTTTTAACAAAAAAAGGTGTCCGACAGTGTCGGAGCTTTAGTACATTCGTAAGATGTCCAGTGTCACGGTCTCAGTTTGTGGTCGTGCTGAGTTTATGTTGTCGTAACTGCGCATGGGCGAAACAAACTCAGCATTGGTGTCCATTTATAGAGATAAATATGCAGTGGTGCTAGTCAACCATCTGTCCTCACATAAAGTGATCTCTGTTTGTTAATCACGGTGTCCATTCACACTGAGCGTTTTTTAATGCGACCGTTGACAATGGCGCGGTGCTGAGTTTGTCGAAGAAACCCAGTTCTGTTTTCTTCTCGAAAACAGGCTAAACAATCATAACTTTGCATATCATTACAAGAAACGAAATGACTGGTATCTATCTAAGCGTGTGTTGATGAGCACGTGAATCGCATGGTGACCCCCCTGCTGAGATTGTTAAAACATATATAATGTTTGTTTATATCTCCTGAACACGTTAAACAGTCACACCTTTGCTTGCCATTATATGAAATGAAAGGACTGGTATCTTTCCTGACATAAAACCGACATGTGGTTGTTTATTAATCATTATTTCCGTGCGCAATAAACTTGTTTTGATGTGGACGTCATGACAAATGAGACCGTTGCCAATGACGCATGATGAGATTGTCAGAACATAAGCAAGCTTTGTTTTAAAGTAACATTAGCCATCAATCGAACACTGACTTGTGTGATTACATCCTCCTTTTCAATATTCTGTATGTCTTTCCTTTAATTAAAATTATATTTTATGAATGTTCAAATAAATAATTGAATTGCATGTTAATTTTTCTTTATATCTGCTCGTTTATTACTAGGATACAAAGTTATTTCTTATGACAAATTTGCATGCTCATTTATCTTAATGTATGCTTGTTTATTGGCATAAGAAAAACAGACTGGAGGACCAGTCTCATAATATTATATATGAATGTAGAGTTTCCTATCCTAAGAAATACTATGCCATAATAATAATAGATTATATGCTACCGATCGCTATGATTAGTGTTGGATAATCTAAGAACAACTATATCAAATGAAAAAAACGCATTTATTTCAACACATCAATAAACAACATGTATGTACGCGATTTTAAATGAAGCCTATAAAATATTGCACATATATATACAACATTTAGACAGAACACATAATTAATGAACATAATCAATGCTATTGACAAATTACACATACAAACACACAAAACGTACTACAGATGGATGGAATCAGTAGCTTTATCATGGCTGACTAGCTCTCATTTATGTACGTCCTTACAAAATCAAATAAATACACACATAAATATATAATATTTGAAGAAAAAAACCCACTAAATACATGATAACATTAAACATGCTGTTCTGCACACATTTATGAAAACACAGCAGAAAAGTAAGACTGTAAAAATAGAAAAAGTAGGAACGTACAAATGACTAAGTAGGGCAAATGTTAGACATAAACAGCCCTCCAACTACATCATTCGTGCTCATAAAGGAAAAATGGATACGTGTTATCAAAAACTGCTAGTATTGTGAATATACTTCAGGTTTTATAATAACTATACAATATTTAATTTTAATTTGCAGTGACAAATATTGTATCATGATGTCTTCACCATGTGGAATCACCATAATAACGTTTACAGTAAAACACATGTTTTACCTCTTCTAAGTACTGGTCCCAATCAGTGTGATGTTCATTCATCAATTTGCTCAGTCTAATCTGTAACGTCTAGTTTGTTCTTTCATCTAGGCCATTTGTTTGTGAGTGGTAGGCACTCGTGACTAATCTGCTTATCTGGAGCTTTCAGCATACTTCGTCGTTGATCTGGAAAGCTACAAAATGGTAATTTATTCATTTATAGACACATAATAAATGATGTTCAAATAGTATAATGGCATGCAGACAAGTATATCTTATCAAATACAGATAACATGTTGTTAAACATTAAACCAACCTTAGCTATAACTGGTACCATTGGTCTGACAGTAACCTCTTTGGGGCACCCCACCTATAGATAAATAGTTTGATGCCTCGGGTTACCCTTTCTGCTGACCCGGTCTTCAATAGGAAAACATCTACAAACTTGGTGTAATAATCTGTAAATGTTAGAACATACTGGTGCCCATCATCTGTGGTCTTCAACGGTCCCATCAAGATGTAAGCAAAGTAAATTCTAATGAAGTAGCCATGATGAAACAAGACAGTGTGTACTGCATTTTCTATATTGTGTATCAAGTGTCTCTGAAACCACAATGGGTCTCATCTCGAGAGCTTGCGTCTTAATCCTTTCAAATATCTGGTACTTACTAGACGATCGTACCTAAAGTGAAATAATCAATAACTGTGAGCATACTATACACCACAACATAAATATAGGAACAGAGTTTTCACCAAGTTTGATTTATATAAAAACCGACCAATATGCTTATAAATATATAAAATTTGAATTTAATATATATGTAACTGTACTATCTGTTTTTTGGCAATGTATTTGCACTGCGTTAGTTTATCATACATTCACAGATATTAACATAACAGATTTACATATGAGCTTTTGGGAGAGCAAGTGTTCATAGCCACAGGGTTGACTCACATACCCACTGTTGTAATGAGTTAGGAAAATTCAGGATTTGGGGCCATTTCTGCACCTTGTGGATTCTTAAGGTTGAAGATAGGTCCAGTGTTATGGAAGTATTTCTGGAAATATACTGAATCAGATAGTCAAATTCAAACATAGAACAGGCTACAGCAAAACCGGAATTGAGCAATGCAGTTAATGTAACAAAGAGACTATTCTAGATGACAGCTGCAGCTGCAGAGCATTATATAAGTTACTGTGTAAAAAACATGGAATTGTTAGTTTTAGGATACATTCTGACAATCTACGCAAATTGTAGCTTTCATAGAAAATACTCCACGGTATTTAAAGGAACAGTTCAAATTAAAGGAATTAGTTATATAAAAATATGTGAATGCAAGCTAAGCTTGCATCCACATATTGTAATATACACAATTGTATCAATAATATCAGGCCTGTGAATACACCCCAGATAATATATATCTACCTTATATAAAAAGGCACACTCCAAGATGTACTCACATATTCTACAACATCTTCTGTCAAACCACTCCATGTGTAATGCTGTGAGATCTTCCCTAGTGTAGCATTGACACAACATTGTTCGCCACTAGGTATAGAGTGGTAACTGTTGAGGACTTCTAGTACCTCATTCTGACTCATCAATACCTATTTTTGTTGATCATGATTGCGTCCTATATAAATTAGTTCTGAAATGGAGGAATACATTCATGTATAATTCTATTGCTCATATTTCATTAGCACAAGAAACGAATATCTATAGCAACTTAACTTCTTAAACAAGACAGCCAATTATCGGATTCTCCGACTTTCAGGTTTAGCTGATAATATATAGATATATTTGAATCACTCATGGGTCAATTCCATTTTGTCAATTCCAATTCCACATCAAAATTTTCAATTCCAATTCCAAAATTTCAATTCCAATTCAATTCCAAATCCAACATTTTCAATTTCAATTCCATATATTTTTAAATGATTTACAAACACAAAACAGATGCAAGAAGAGTTTTTCCTTCAATTTATTTTGTTCGGTGATATATGATAATACATACATACATACCAGACATGGGGTCAATTCAATTTCGAAATTGATCAGTTTAAAAAAAGTGGAATTAGAATTGAGAAATTTTGAATTAGAATTAGAATTGAGAAATCTTGAATTGGAATTGAAATTTTTTGAATTGAAATTGAAGTTTTCTATATAAAAGCTGCTAGGAGAGGGACCGGTGCTACATATAAAATAATTGATTGTATTAATGCCTTGTACAGAGTGACTAGCATCTTGGTGTTGAGTCCTATTTTAAAATTGGATATTATGTTTTATCATATTTAGTCTACTCTATATTTTGTGTTTAGTTTCAGCAAGATGTTTAGTAAATGAGAGGCTCCGGTGGCCTAGTGGTTAAGCACCAGGGACTTGGTGCCAACGGTCACACGTTCGAACCCCGTAAGAGGTCGAAACTTTACCAGGGATTAATTTCTCGGCTCAATACATCGTGGGTGGTTGACCACGTTAAATGGCGCTGCCGTTTCCACTGAATTATTTAAAATAAAGGGGGACGTTAAAAACCCCTGAGGACGTAAACCACTCTGGCAGTGACCACCCTCGGCGTATTTCGGCTCCATCGTTCCGTACTGCTCCCCTGTGAGTGGTGGGGGTAGGAGTTTTCTCAACCATTCCAACATAGAGGCTGTGTTGATTAAGGGACAGCCTGCGGATTCTCCCAGAACAAAAAAACTAGCCTAGTAATCCATGGACAATAGGTAAATAGCCAGCGGCACCAAACCATCAAATTGATATAAACTCATCTTTTTTACATTTTTGGATCTATGTAGTAGTAATAATAAAGGGACTTGTTGAGCACAGTACATCTACTTCGTTGCTGAATTAACGATTTGTTCAAAATATACTTTAAATCTTGCTACTTACTCTTATTAAAAGGGGAATTACCACTTAAATGGTATATTACATCATCACTAATCACGCAAAGTGCAGAAGTACTAGTAACCTATCAGAAAATAAAATTAGGTTTGTAGAATGAAACTAGTTGAATTAACAACAAATAAAGAAACCTACTACAATAAATACAAAAGAAGGCTTTCTGCGGAAAATGTATTATATTTAGTTATTTTGTTTTACTTGTATTTTATTTTAATCTCTCTTTTGACGCCCTATATTATCGTCCACTCTAGTGTTTACGCCATTGACCGTAAAGAAAATTAAACCGAACACGGCCGCCGATTTAACGGCAAACAGGTTCTAACTTCCTGTCGTGGAAAAAAAAATGCAGACTGCAAAATCTGGTTTATAAACATGATGAATTATTGTTGTGTCGTTGGTTGCATAAGCCGTGAAAGTAAAAGTAATACAAAAGGAATATCTTTTTATCGGTAAGTATTAGGAACATATTTAAAATAACTCTTAAAGCGTTGGGGTTTTGTTGTCTGGTTTTGAGAGAGTATTGGCTTTTGAGATAATTAATTCTTTCCAGCCATGTCATATACGTATTGATTGCAAAACGTTGGCATCCGAGAAGATATGTGAGCTATGTATAATGCTCGTATTTATAATTTTTCGCGCAAACTGTCGTTCGAAGGATAAGCCATTAATGTCGGAACTAATTTATTCTACGGTAGCACATATAGCGTGACTCAAATAATAATTCCTTGCGATATTATACCTCTCACCTATTTAGAAATAATGTATACAATGATTTTGGATATTACAAAATTCATATTAAAATGATAGAAATTAAATAATTGTTATGAGTAGTCATTCAACATTAAACATACTCAAAATAAATACATCTAAAAAGAATAGGAATTGTTTATCATATAGCGGAAACATAAATCCTATATTTTACATTCACTAACACACATAGTCTTCTATATACTTTGGCTGGGTAGTGTGTCTTGAAAATCTCAGGACACCCGGTGTTTTAGAACTAGTAGGTACTACTTTCCGTTGGCTCATTTCCAGCGTCAGCGAACTAAGAATCATCCACAGTGTCATCATTTTCATCTTGCACTGATTGAATGTGATCTTTAGCTCAAGAATTTAGCGGTAAAGCCTTCGTAACCGATGCATTTCTAGTTAATGTTTTCTTGCCATCAGATGCCACAAGCCTGTCAGGCTTTTCCTTAAATTACCACATGATGTTCTAGGTGGTAAGGGGGTTCCACCTGTTGCGAGTCTGGTTCTTCACAAGTACTGGATCACCACACTTTATATAACTTTTCACTGTAAGTCGTTTCTTGTAGGAACATATCATATGATACTGCTTGTAATTTTCATCACTCTCGTTTATCTTTCTCCAAACCTTTGATTTAATATTGGTGGAGATCGTAGTAAGTTGTGTCCTAATATTATGTCCAAATAGAGCAGTTACAGGTGGTACACCAGTTGATGAGTAGGGTGTTGCACGGTATGAACGTAGACATTGCCAGAGTATTTCTTTCGGTGTGCCTGAGAACTTCGTGTGTAGGGGTTTCTTCAAGGTTCGCATGAATCGTTCTGCCTCACCTTTTGCTTCTGGCCATCAGGGGGTAATTTTACGATGTTTGAATCCTAGATATCTGGCAAACTGTTCACTGTTGAACGGTACTCTAGTGTCTGTCTTTAGAACGGAGGGAAACCCGCGAGTGACAAATATATTATCCATCATCGAGATCACTGCTCTAGCTGATGTTGTGGTAAGTATCACTACTTCGGAAGATCGACTGTATATCATCTATATCATCTCCTGATGGTAGAAGTGAAGACAAGTCGGCACTTAGACTTTTCCATGGTTCACTGGGTAATGGGGTCATTGTTAAAGGTTCTCGACTTTTTGTTGGTGTTGCAGCCTGGCATGCTATGAAATTTGTTACTGTCTGTTCTGTTGCAGTGTCTATTCGAGGAAACCACACCTTCAAAATAGCTTTGATCTTAACAATTCCCTGGTGTATTTGGTGAGCAAGTTCAACAGCTCTCCTTTGTAACTAAACAAGAATCACCAGCCAGTAACCTCTCAGTAATATTCCAGTAGCACTTACTGATAGTTCATCTCTCACATTCCAGTATGAACGAATTTTTGGTTTGTCTGGCTTGGGTATGTTGAGCCATCCACCATTTGTAACACACTTTATTACGAATAATTGTGTGTAGCTTCGTGTAGCTCATTGATGGTGATCGCAATTGGAAATGCATTGTCTACAACAAAGTTGACATATTCCTCTGTGTATGTCTCTGATTTGTTATTCCCGGGTAATGGATATCTCGACACATAGTCAGCAGGATTGTTCTTACCTTCCTCATACTGAACACATATGTTATAATCTTGGATTTTGAGTAACCAACGCTCAATTCTGGGTGGTGGGGTTGATCTTGGCTTGTTGAATTTGTATTCAAGTAGCTTGTGATTTGTTATCACCAGTGTCTCCAAACCATATATATATATATATATATATTATATATATATATATATATATATATATATAGCCTGAACTGTTCACAAGCCCAACGGATAGCAATACACTCTCGCTCCGTTTATGAGTATCTTTGCTCAACGTCAGGGAGTGAACGGGCTTCCATAAGGCACCACTTTGCCATCTTGTATCATTATTGCTCCTAATCCAACAGGAATAGCATCAACTAGGAGTGTAGCCGGCTTGTTTGTCTTGTAATATTCAATGGTTGGTGAATCCGTAATACGGTGATTTAGCGTAGTGAATGGTAGCCAGTTGTGGAACAAATCGAGTTAAGTAGTTCCCCATATCTAGCAATGAACGAATTTCAGTGATGTTAATGAGTTATCATCTGGATTGCTCGGATCTTCTTTGGATCTGCATAAATTCCACCCTTAGTGAATATGTAACCAAATAACTCCATTCTGTGTCTTCGAAACGCACACTTAGCTATGTTCAGTGTTAAAGTTTTATTTTCTCTCATGCGCTGTAGAATGGTCTAAAGATGAGAATTATGTTGTTCTTCAGTTGCACCGAATACCAGTATGTCATCTTTCAAGTTCAGTATACCTGGCAGACCATGTAATGAGTTATATCTGGCACTAGTGCAAGAGACACCAACATTTAGACACTTGTATCTTTTCAGACCAAGGTGAGTTATAAAGGTAGTGATCGATCTACTTTCCTCATCAATCTCTAACCAATGATAACCCTGATTTAAATCCAGTTTTCTGAAATACTTCGAGGCATTTAAGTCACCATCTCATCCACAGTAGGTATGGGATGCCTTTCACGCATTATTGCCTGATTGGCTGCACCCATATCCACACAAAACAAATTGTATGTAATCAGGATTCTTAGGCTTTGGCACAACTACAATGGGTGGCTCCCATGATGTTGAACCTGTCACATCTTCAATGATACCATATCTCTCTAATTCCGCTACTTTAGCTCCCAGCTTCTCCGTCATCATCAGAGGTATCTTGACTTGATTAGATAGGACAATCAACTTCAGCTGTTGCGCGGGGAGACAACTGAGTAGGTTACCATATTCTATAACTGTTTAAATTCGTGATAGCGGTTCAGTGCTTCCGTGTGGATATATTTTTATATTTGTGTCTTGTAACGGCATTCTACGGATAACTGATATGTTTCCATAAGCAACCTCATCTATTAGGTTTACAGCAGCCCCTGTGTCAGCCATCATGTCTATTTAGACACAATTTATCTGTACACTGAAGATAGGCTTAGATATGTTCCCCCAACTGAGACAATATATTCATCTTCTTAATCTTTTGACACATGTTGTAATTTTGGTTTTTTCATGCTTATTCGTCCATCTCGAACCTTTCCTCTGCTCAGTTTGAGCTGGACATATTCCTTTGTCACCTTTGTTGGACAATGACCCGAATACATCGTTGTCTTCTTCTCCTGTGTAATATAGCAGTAAAGCCCCCTTTCTGGCGTTATCTTTTATGTCTAATCCAACCATCAAGTTCTCAAATCTTTCTAAATATTTGTTCTACCTGGGTGCAATTGAACCCTCTCCATAGATCTGGAAACTAGGAAATTGTGGCAATGCTTGTGACCGTTTGTAGATAATCCGATGTCACCTTTTAGGATTCCGTTGTCGAAATATGTATGGGGCGTTTTCTTCAATTGGCACACTGCGTTGTGAGTTTCGAATTACAAAGCGTTCGCTTCAACGTTAAATATCACCGAATACACGGCTGTACAGCACTTCACGAGTGGGAAATTAGGTTCTATGTGGTATTATCTTCTATATGTTTGATGATAAGTACCCTTTTCACACCATGAACAAAGTTTTGGGATGGCTATATATGTTACACGTCTAGAAACGTTTGGCTATATTAGCATTGTACTCACTTTTGTTTATAAGCCGTACATTCTTTTTTAAGCACTGTAGATTTCTTTAAATATGTTTGATAAGTAGATCCCTACCTTCAAGTGATACCGTATACTATATGAAGTTGAACTAACATACTGTACAATATCTTCAAATGATAGCAATATATAATTTGTTTTACAGTGCGCAGTATATACAGTTCCTTAGATATTTTTAAATTGACAATTTTAATGTGCTACTTCCATATTAGTTTGTTGTCAATGTGAATTCCGAAAAATTCACATCTTTCAGTTGAATCTTATCAGTACCAATACAAATACTAAAGTCATTGTTAGCATGATCATTCCAATACGGGAAAACATGTAATTGGTTTTGGCAATATTTAGTGACAATTTATTAACCTTGAACCAGTCACATAGGGAATCTAAATCATTATAAATGTTGTGATAAAGTCGGTCAAATTGTTTTGAAGATGCATACAGTGTGGTTTCATTAGCAAAAATATGGCTTTAGTATACGTAATAGAAAGTGGCAAGTCATTTGTGTAAATTATGAAAAGTAGGGGTCCCAACACGGACTCCTGTGATACCTCGCATGTGATACATTGCTTTTCTGATATACCTTTATATTGTGCATAGTGAGTTAAATCAGAAAAATAACCTTTGAACTAGTCCAATGATTATCCCGCACCCATAATATTTCGATTTATTAATTATGATAATTTTATCTGGCTTTGATGTTATCAATTACAAAACCAGTCATTGATTGAGTTGTTGAGTGACGGTTTCTAAAGCCATACTGACCCTTGTAAAGTACATTGTTTGTTTCCAAGAATGAATAAAGTATTTTATGGACACCCTTTTCAAGTACTTTTGAGGGGAAAAACGCATAATAACAATATAGGCTACAAAATTTATTTTTAACTTTTGATTTATAGATAGGCACTACTTTTGCAACTTTGATAGATTTTATAACTATTCCACTTTCAAGTGACGTATTAACAAGCATGATAACTGGTAGAGATATTTCATCTTTCACTTTCTTCCAAAACATGTATGACATATCGTCACACCCTGAACTTTATTTACTTTCATATATGTGATAATTCTTTATATTTTAAATTGGTCAGTACGTATGAGAAGAAAAAAAACGGAATTTGTGTTTCTATGTTTCAAGCAAGTGGTATATGGTTTCTTTGGATCACACAGCCAGCAAACGTGCATCGCTTCTTTGTGACACCGTCGTTTTATCTAGAGCTTCAAAGCACCCTGATTGAGCAATTTTGTTATCATCAGAGTCAATGGTCAACTGTGTTCACCAGCAGGTACCTGCATGGCAACTATACCATTCGGTGATGAGGTCGATTCCGAGGCAGGGTGCACAAACCCACTCACCATATTAGCTATGTCTATACATGGTAGGACGTGTGAAAGGTATATTCTAAATCACAGGCAGTCACTTGACTGAACGTGAGACTTTAGCAATATTCTGCGTATTTATATTATTTTCCATACAGGTTTATTGCATTGATATGAACTATTTTTAAATAGTAGTGATATCATTTCTCTGGTGGTTATATGAATATTAACCAGTGTAGTATACATATAGGTTTAAAACACATATGATCTTATTTACATATTAAAACTAATCGAACGGTAATTTACAGAATGTATACACTCATTTTCAATTATCTTCTTATTTTAGTTTTGCATACTATGCCACTTTCAGAGATAATAAGTATTTATGCTTAGCTCAAATGGGAATGGATTACATTAGTAAATTCTATAGTGTAATGCTTTCAGAATCAGAACTATCATAAAATGGTAAATTTATATGACTAACCAAAAAGTTATTTACAACAAAATAAATCTCTAATATTACTTATTATTTATCACAAGTGTTCAATTGTATATATAAACAATTAAGGTATTTTAGTGGATTTGTTTTTTAAATTATTTGATGTTTCTTATATTAAGAAATGAGCAAATACCATATCCATATAAACAGACATGACAAAATAGAATCTTTATATACGTCCACACCATGATGTGATCATACTTGTATCCAGAAATGGAGCAAAATAATTAGTGATTGCAAAAGCTCATAATCGATACAAAACGGAGTAATACAAATAACCTACCTTTATATTTTTATTATTAACTATAGCATGCGATTAAAGTCTGGTGTAACACTGCTAGTAACATCGCATGCATATATTGTATGCTATATACAATCAACATGTAATTATACTTTATATAAATTTAACATTTTGATATAATGCTTGACAAAGGGTTAATTGGCTTCTATGGGTTACTAAAAACAAAGACAGTATTGTCTTGTTTGCTGCTGCACTATACGGACACATAATGGTAATTCCATTTAGCCATACGCCCCCGTAGTGGAAAGTATCCAAAGCAGCCGAGACAGCAAACCTAAGGAGAGCCACAGGTGGCGATATGTAGTATGTTTGACTGAAGCTAGCCAACCTCTGGTTCATAAGTGGTACCCAGCGGAAATAACTAAATCTAGTCCAATAAATAAGCTCGTTTAAGTCAGTTAGGTCGGTGTGAATATCAACCGCTCCAGCTAGATAGACTACCTCGACGTCATTGTGTGTAGTAGGTCTATCATTGTCAATGATAGACGTACTACACACCTGGGTCAATTACTTTGAAATGTAATATATTACTATTACTTCTGAGTATTACTATTACTATTATTATTACACTTGATATAAAATAGAATATATTACTATTACTATTACATTTCTTAACATTACTACTACTATTACATTTTTGCTTAAGCTATTATTATTATTATTATTATTAGTGGTAGTGGTAATCGTATTCGTAATGATAGTGCTGGTAGTTTTATATGTTACTGGGTTACTCTCATCATAAAATAATACAAAACAAAATTATAGATAAAGCATAAAATATATTAAAAATTAGATTATTTGTATATCAGATGTAATGCAGTGATAGCAGCTGTAAGATATGGTGTGGACCTGTAAACTAGGGAGCTTATATATGAACAGTGGCACAGTTAATGCCAACATTCACTAATCAGGGATACCAGATATAGATTTTTAATTGGGGGATAATTGGGAGCCCATGGTAATCGACTTAGATCCGGTTAAGTACACAGTACTTATTCTGTTTCAAATGGAGTGGCTTCTCATCTACAGAATCAATAATGAACAATATTATAAATGACAATTTGATTGAGGAGCCAATCAGGTGACAGTGAGATTTGACGGTTCAGTGACATATCTGGCAAAAAGTATTGTGTGTCTGACAACATGTAATAGTAAAGTAATAGTGGATTACTATTACTTTATCAACTATTACAATTACTATCACTTTCAAAATGAGATTCACTATTACTATTACTGTGAAAAAATGTAATCGTTATTATTACTATTACAGTTACCCGAGGTCTGCTGATCATTGTACATGATACAGGTATCCTGAGGCTGATTTGACCTAGATCTCTATACTGCAGAGTGTGTTTTCTCCAGATTGGAACTATTATGCTGATTGTGATTGAAGTGAGTATATTTTATTACATTAATTAATATCACGAAATGAATTATAACAGGTGTAACAGTGTATAGCAAATGTTTACATATGTAGTTGGTGATCTGGTGTTTGTGAAATCCCTCAATTTGAGTGTGTGGATTTTTCGATTCATCGACTGTGCTAATACAAATAGCCTATGAGATGCGTGTTCCATGTGAGCGTACAAATACAATAAGACGTTATGCTGCAGCAACAAATGTAAATATTGGATAAATTATACTTTTAGGTAACCCGTAAAACCAAGTGAAATATTATATATTTTATTGTTATTGATTATGGTATTGTATGATAATCACATTAAAATGTTGAAAAGTAATTTTATGTTTATTTTAGTGGTGCTGGAGATGCACAATCTTGCAGATAAGTTAAAGAGTGACAGTTACACCCCCAATGAGCTGTAGATAATTGTTTTGAAATAAATGCAATATTAGTTGAACTTTGTTTTGATTTGTGTACAAGTCTTGCCAAACAAAATCTTAACCACTGAAAGCACAACAGTGACTTGCCATCGGTGACTTGCCATTATTGGCCCACTGGTGCTGCCACTTAGTGGGCCACCTATGACATGTTTTCTAGGAGATGGTATCTCATGCAAGTAAATTGATCACTGCCAATAACACCAAATAATGGCACAGCTGTATTTAGTTACTATGATGAAGTCATAGCTATTGGGAGATTTACTTTGGACTGCAGGTACCATAGTAATAGTTTATGTCAGCTGGGCATAAAAGTGAAGTTTACATTGTAAACAAACTATTTTGTACGATGATTTACAGTTGATGCAAAGGTTTACCAAATAGTTATTCACAAATAAACCCTGTTACCGAAATACAACAATATCGATATAATTTCTGTTTCTTTATCATCAAGATGATGAGTATTTCTAGTCTTGTTGACACTTGACCTGCCACCTCAACTGATAATATAAATTAAAAAATATTCTGAACCAAATATCAACAATCCACACAAAAATGTGACATCTTTGTAATTACCCACAAAAAGAACACACATATATATATATATATATATATATATGTGTGTGTGTGTGTATGTGTGTCTTTAACCTTTTCCTTTTTTTGGTTTACTTCTGTGTATGACACTTCATTGACATTGTCACCAAGTGGCACATTCACCATAAGAAACTTCAAATAACCCATCTTTTGCCAGTAATATACTTGGTTTGATATACCAAATAAAAAAAGATAATTCACACTCTATTTTGTCTAGTTTGATTTCTGATTGTTTGACCTCTTGGTGGTACAGCATGCACTTTAACAGACTTGGGTATAATTATCAATTAGGTTCATTCACTGTCCTCTTTGTTAGGGAATCCTTTATATAGTTCAGAATTGTCCCTCTTTCTCTTATAATATCGAAACAGGTTGCATATGTATTGTTTATCTTCTTTTGCCCAGATAGTCAGCCTAAAGCGATATGCGGTACGGATGATAGAGGCTAGCTAACGATGGCCCTCCTCCGGTTCTACAGTGGCAACCAGTGACTCTAAATAATCCAGTTCGCTGAGTCGGCTATGCTGTGTAAGCAGATAATATATATATATATATATATATATATATATATATATATATATATATATATACGTTCTCTAGTGTAAGCATTGACCGGCTGCCGACAACATCTTAAACAACTCTTAACTCCGGCACAACACAACCTAATCGACACAGAAAAACAGTCATTATAATACACAAAGTCACAGCCACGCCACACAAAATAATACCCTTATTTAAAAAAGACCCATACATCTGGCAAAAGCCAAACAACACACCCTAATTCTTTTGTAAAGGTTTGGCATCGGTACGTCCAGGACCGAAACTTTACCAAGTCATTTTTAGGTACAGAAACTCTACGGAGAAGGATTCCACCATAGAGGCTGTGCCAAACAAGCAACAGCCTGTGGATACTTCCCGAACTACAAGCAAGCAAGCAAGCAAGCATTGACGTGAAAGGAAACAGGTCAATGGGTGTAAGCCAACCAGGCTGTTTGTCCAGCTAGATTGACTAACCCACGTCAGTAGGCCTATCACAGCACAGGATATGTGCCCGGAGGCTGACTTGACCTAGATCACAGCATAGCGCGCATCTTTTGGATTATTTGTCGCTGAGTAAAGAAGTGATTTATCCAGTTTTTAACAATTATATTGATTGTGATTGAAGTGAGTATATTCTTTCGCATTAATTAATATCACGAAATGCATTATAAAACTCTGTAGCAAATGTTTATTTTTCTAGTTTTCCTTTTGAAAATTATCTACAGTCCATAAAGAGACTTGTACAACAACCAAGTTTCCCCTTCAGCAAGTCATACGCCGTATTGGTGAGAAGGAAGACACTTAAAACCAGTTTGAATTCAGAATACATTGTGTTAAAAACTACACCGCAATGGTCCACTTTGAAAAAATGCATGCAATTTCGTGAAATTCACTTTGAAAACTAGGTCTTCTCAACAAAAACATCCAGATAATGAACTGCTAATTGATGATGCTACAGACATTGTGAAAACTACTATCACATAAAATAATGTGATGAAACTTGTATGTCAAGTCTTTAATTATCCTGTAAAGTATGATATATTGGATATATGGCACGTTTCTAACTTGGTTGACCAACTGGTGCAGATTGATCCAACAAGAGTATCATCAAAGGTGTTGCTATTGCTATATAGGCATGATCATATTGTCATTCCCCTTCTTAAAAGATAATTGCCACAACAAAGGACGAAGGTTAATTTCTATAACATTATATATTATCGTTTATAGATAAATTCAGACCTAAATATGGGCTGGCCTATAATACAAATTATGTATTTGTTTCAAATTCCATATTTATTGTAACATTTTGAGGAATGTACTTGAAACAGATAACATAATGATACTATTTGTTTTAATTTATACTACGGAATGTATGCAGTTGAGTGTTTTAGCGTCCAAAATCCATTGCTTTTGTCCCGACAGTATGGTTGTCAGGTTCACCAATGCAGCACCTCGGAATGTCATCAAGTCAAGCAGAACATTGCCATAACCCGTGATGTGCTCACGATAATTCAGACTTTGGATATGGGTCCAAACGGATAATATATGTTAATGGAATACTTTAAGTTCCTCATAGAAAAACTTGCTGGTTTTTCAACCACTGAAGCCTTGCTGTGGCTAGTGAAAGCTTACATACAGCACGCTAATGATATGGCATTCTAATGCTATCCATAATTTGTAATATGCATTCAGTGAAGCTTTAAGGATTATTACAAGTTTTTAATAAAGGTTTAGAGGCTTGGTATTTCAACATTTTCGGAATTTATTGGGTATCGTACAATAATAAACTGCTTATTAAAATGCTACTATATCATGATATGTATACTCTCAATGAACATTGCCCTTTCACACGTGAACAAAGATTAGTAGCACAGGTAACCTACTTCATGAGCTTGGGTGGGATAAACAATGAGGGCATTGTTTATTAGATGCTGGAGGCTCTTTGGAGCAACGCTCAGCCACGCTGCCTTAAATGGTCAGGAACTGGGACAAATGAGAAGCAGCGTATCAAGAGCATAACTCTCCACTGTGATGTTCAAAGAATGTTTATAAAAATTATGTACATATATACTGAAGACATTATTAATTATGTTCGTCAGATGACTATTGTATATTATTTATTTTTAGTTATTTTATTAACGGATCATTTGTAATAATGCCTCAGATGCCGCAAGACATCGTAGAGTGACATATCATGGTATGTTTCAACATGATAGACTACTATTAAATGTTAGACTACTATTACATTAAAACTTTGATTGACGGATAAGCGTTAGAATGTGTATAGTTGGTAAATATTAACAAAAACTACCTTATCTACACTAATCTATTCTACCAGACAGCTTATACATAAATATAATAGACAAAATACAATCTGATCAGAATACGATAGCACCTATAATTGCCCCAACAGCATGCCGTACCCACATCATACCAGTCGTAAAGGAACTTCACTAGTTACCCTTGAAAAACAGGATACCAATGTACACTGCACTAAACGACAAGTTTCATCTCTATATCGCATACATACTAACAGTAATTTGATTTGGTCATTATATATATATATATATATATATATATATATATATATATAATGACCAAATCAAATTTTGAGATTTCATAATTTATTGACATTAGTAAAACCTAGGATATAAATTATACCTAATGGTAAAGGATATTTTAATCTCACATACTGATCCAAAGCTTTCGGATGTACATACAATTAACACCAGGAAATCAGTAAAACCACTGCATATTCAGGTTATCATGCCCACGAATGTTTGTTTCAAGTCAGAAAAAGAAATATATATATAAATCCCCAAACAGGATTTTGACAACATTACTTATAATAATGTAAATTTAAAAAAAAAAGTAGAATAGACTGATGGCGGTATATTTCGTTGTCATAGTGGATTACCATATTGTTAATTACATAAATTATAAAAGTATTGAATATATGTTGCCATTACCGAATGTTTGGATGGTTAAGAAAGTAAATTCTAGCAATCCGCTATATACTCATACAAAGGAACATATATAAATGTTGTTCATATAGTAACGTGAGCTAGTGAGCTCTGATAGCCTATCGGTTAAGAACCCCACACTTGGTGCCAAGGGTCACAGGTTCGATCCCAGCAAGAGATCGACACTTTTCCAGGGATTAATTTCTCAGCTCACAAAATCGTGGGTTGCTGACCACGTTAAATGACCCTGCTGTCTCCACTCCATTATTAAAAATAAAGGGGGACGTTAAAGCCCCTTGAGGACGTAAAACACTCTGGCAGTGACCTCCCTCGTGGTATTTCGGCTCCATCTTTCCGTACTGCTCCCATGGAAGTTTCTCAACCACTCCAACATAGAGACTGTGCCGAATAAGTGACAGCCTAGGGATTCTTCCCGAAAAACAAATCAATCCAAAAAAACTAACGTGAGCTCAGGTGGTCTAGAGGTTAAGAGTGGATTTGCTCTAACCGTCAAGAATCATAGGTTCGATTCCACTAAGAGGTCGAAACTCTTCAGGGATAAATTTCTCAGCTCACAACATCGTAGATAGATGACCACGTTAAATGGTGCAGCCATCTCCACTGAATTAATTTAAAAGTGGACGTTAAGACTCCCCCCTCCCCAGAGGACGTAATAGACCCTGGCATTGACCACTCTGGGTGTTTTTCAGCTACATCTTTCCGTACTGTTCCCCTGTGAGTGGTTGGGGGGAGGAGGTTTAAACAGCCACTGAATAACAAAGGACCACACTGTAAATGTCGTGTGATGATGATGATGATGATTAGTGTTTACAGCCACTTTTGTACACATACATGGTAGGCTAAATGGGCCTAGCGACCTCATAACCTCCAAAGATGAAACAACCTTCAGATATGCCCAGGCCGAGATTCGAACGCGGGTGCTAGTAATCTGTGATCCAACACGCTACTGCTGTGTGTGTAACTATCACTAATTAAGTAAAGTAATTCAAATCTTTTGTAAATAATTTTATTTGTTAGACATAACTCACATTTAATCAAAATACAGATTAATATAAAATGTCAAGAGCTCAGCTTTATAGTAGGCTACTACATCAATAGATCAATATATAAACATAGGTTATCTATTATCAAAAGTTCGATCACATCTTAAAATAATAATCAACCAATTTAATATTGGGCAATAATAAAATATCGTGTATATTAATTTATATCACAGTAAACACCTTAGTTTACAAAGAAAATTATCTTCATTTAAGTTTAATAAAAATATATTCTTTGTTAATTGTTAATGACATTCAACGTAATGCATAGAAAATACAAACATAAAGTCAGTAGAAAAAAACAATCACTACAATGTAAATATAAAGATAATACATTCTCACTTATTTGTCAAACTTGTAAGGAACCAGTTACAATGTATTTAATTAAAGTCAAACCATTTTCACTGTAACGTCATAGATCCTTATTTTTCCGTATTTTAGCAGATACAAGACTGTACTCAACTGAACGTACACTGAACTTAAATGTATCGAGTCAGTTCATAACACTTTTGTTGTATTTTCCACGGATTTGCAAGGACCGAACTAAATCGAATGCGCTGTTTGAGTTTCTCGTATTGATTTTTTGTCACTTTAAAATGAGATTACAGGATGTCTGAAGTATCTCAGAATCACTCTGAGGACCTTAGGCTTAGTTAGAATTGTTTTTAAACATTGTGGGGACGTACATTACACATTGCCATTCATATGCTGTGCTCGCCTTGGTAGGTTCCCTACCTCTACATTTGTCCTGGGTGTCTGCATTTTGTCCTACGTTAACAACTTTATACTATGACATAACGTCAGAAAGTTTCAAAACTTTTTCCTTAGCCCTGTCTTATTCACCTACTTATTAAGGAACTATATGTACAGTATGATATTTGTATAGATATTAGATATGTTTCCATGATTTCACTTTCTCTACATATAGTCATTTATGTGTTGGACTATTAACCATCAGGTAACATTTATGTATTTATATAGGAACTACCTACTAATAATAATAAGGTATGTTATGTATAATTATAATAGATAGGATAACGCCTTGCACCTTGATATATAGTGTGTTATATCATAGAAAAAAGTATAAATTAAGTACAGACTTAATGCTAACACCAAAACATACTTTTACTTTTTGACAGTATATGACTCATACTCATAAACTATTTAAGATATATATATATATATATATATATATATATATATATAGAGAGAAGAGAGAGAGAGAGAGGGAGAGAGAGAGATTGCTTATTCGTTGTTATATTGTATTGAGCTTTTTAGTGGACCAGATATGTTATGAAAAGGTTCAATTGTTGGATTATGGATAACAGGTTATGTCAAAGTCTCCAGTTCAACGTAACTGTGGTCAGATTTTAAGGATAAAATAATATTTTTTTAAATAATTATGTACAGTATTATGTTAATTATTGAATATAAATGCTGAATAACTAAATATCATATAAGCTGATACGTAATATCAAAACTGAATAATTATAACTAAAAAATTAAATTAACAAACAAATGCTAATTGTTAAAACTGCTACTTTAACTTGCCAAAGTTAATGGTGGCATAGGCAACAAGGTTATCTTTGCCATGGATCACATCTGGATCAGTTGGTGATTTGTTGAAGATATCCAAATCAGCATACAGTATACCATCTTCACCTACCAACTTTATCTAAATAATAAAACTTATTTAAAAAAATAATATTTAGTAAACAGTAATAAGGTTTAAATAAGAAATAATTATCTTTATAACATAATCTTCTAGATACATTTCATTATTAGATTTCTTATTAATGATATGTTGCATACAAATTATTTTATTCCAGGAAAGGATTTAAATACAAAACACTTATGTAGTTGAGTACTCAAGTACAAGAAGTACTGGACATTTACTTGACATTTTAGAATATTGTACCTTGCCATGTCATTTACTAAGTATTTTGTATGATTTTCTTAATTATATAGATGCTCCAGGTGTTGTTTATAAATATATATATGATATCCCCTTGTTGTTGTAATGGTTTGAAAGGTCTTATCTCTAAGTACCATGCATAAAGTCCATGTTAGGATCTATGTAGGATTTTTCAATGAATGTTAAAGGTTATTTAGACTGTATCAGATATATCATATGTTATATAATGACAACATCAATAGTTGATATGGTAGCATATATATCACTGAAAGGGATATAATACTATAAAGAGTATACATCTCAATGTCGCTGCATGCTGTCAAAATGAAATATAGATATCATATCTTTTCTAATATAACACATTATATCTAGGGTTGTCACTGGTTATTCGATCCATTAGTCAAAGTGATGATTTTATTGACACAAAAAGTATCATATATTAAATGATTGAGATCATACAGAAATATTATCTATCTAGTCTTTAATTTACACTAGTCAATCTCAATAAGTGAAAGAACTAGGAAGTTCCAGGTATAATAAAGTAATTAGCTCAGTAGTAACATACAATTGATGAAAAATACGAATTACCTACTTTAAAGTTTGAAACTAACAGCTCACAAATGCTTATAATACATCACTTATGACAGAATAAATACAAAAATTAGAATTTGTAATAAGTTGATGAGTGAGATATTTATTGTTCAATAACGGGATATATATTTAGGAGGTTTACTTATCATAACAAATTGTTGATAAATGTGTTTTTTATTGGTACAAAAGTTTATCCAACATTTGGGTGTTTAGCTGATGAAATGATAAATACAACATTGGACATGAAATAAATAAACAATCATTATTGTGATTATTGAGAGAAATTAACAGCTAGTTAATCTTTATGTCAAAATCCATTAACAGAGATGTATCATAGATCTGTATTCTAAAAGTCAATGGTTATACCAGCATAATTTAATGATAAATAGTTCAGCCATAACAAATGAGATTTAAAGGCATATATCTAATACACAAACATAACATATAATGAAAGTGAGAAGAAACAAAACTTTATTAGCAAAACACATTAATGAAATATACTTTGATGGCATATTATATATATATATATATATATATATATATATATATATACATATATAGATATTAATGGATAACTGTCTATAGTACCAGCTGTTTGAACGCTATTTAGTAATAATATTCAATATTATCATGGAAATATATACTCAAAAGGAAAGTGTTAATGTATTTGCATTATTAAGCCAGAATTCTGTGAATTGAAGCTGTAAATGCTGAATAATATCAGAAAATTATATCTCAACATGCAAAATATATTATGTTGTATTTGTATTATTATGTGGGAATAACGTTTAAAATGGATGTGGAATATTCAGAGCAATATAATTATGTTAACAAAGCTTGAATCAACAAGGGTCCCATCAAAACAGTGTCCGGGTGACCTTATATGGTACTATATGCAGTTGATCATTGTCTCTGTTATTACTCAAAATGGTAATTTAGCAATCATGTGTATATATTATATGTTCTTATGTCAAAATAACATAATTAAATAATGCAAAATACTCTTATGTTGGTATTTTGATAAATCTCAAAATTACTCTTATATATAGAATTCTTGTACTGGTTTATTTTACTTAGTTCCTAATTATTATTTATGATATTTGGTATATACTTATAATTAATAACTTTGACCATGAATTTGATCTACCCTTCACTCAAATATAAATCAGATTCAGGCATCAGTGAAACTACAAATATATTAATGGTTTCCCACCCCATAATTTATCAAAATGTTTTTGTTTCACAGAGAAGTAATAGAAATAAATTCTTGGAAATTAAAAGAAACTTCAAAACAAATTCAGAATAATACTTAGAAATGTTTAAACTTACAACTTTCACTCCAGTACTGTCTCCTGTGTTTGCATATTGATTCTCAGCATCTGCTTCAGGAGGATAAACCTTCATTTGAGGGATCTCAACTTCGGAATAAGCACCATCTATAACAAATATAATAAATATGATATCATGACCTACATTAAGTTTATGAAGATAAATTAAATAAAAAACTAAATTAATACATAATTTGTATTAAAGAAAATTAAATGAGAATATAAATTTTGTGCTAAAACTACTATTTAAATATTAATAAATTATCTAATTAAAAGATAAAATGATAGTATTAATTAATATTTTAATGTAAACTTATTTATTACCTGAACTCTCACTACTGATCACATTCACATAATGCTTTGCTTCTTGTCTATCTTTCTTCCTTTCAAAATTTATATTTACTAATTCTGGCAAAAACATGAAAAGTTTGTAGATTTGAATATAAAATATTATTCATTCTATTAATAAAAGTTTCAATTATAGATATAAGTAATAATAATAAACAAATTGCACATCTGTAGACATACAAATGATCTAATAATTGATACAAGTAAATAGAATATGATAACATATGAATGATAATAATAGTTTGTCACAGATTGACAGGACTCAAATATTTCTAGATAATGGATACATGTAGTTCACTAAACTAATTACACCATAATATAAACACTGTGATGTGACTGCTACATTTAAAATTAGTGTTTATCTTGATAACATTATAACAATGTTAAATCTACATTTTACATTACAATATATTTTAGTTAATATATGTTATGTTTTGTTATTTTCTAGTAGCATATGTTAAGTATTTATTTATATATATATATATATATATATACATATATATATATATATTTCTATTTTATTGTACTAAAGTACCGGAGTTACTTCTAGTTTACGGGAAACAAATCAAGGAACACCGAGTTGACGATTTGTTTTGTGTAAGATTTAGTAGACAAGTCATGATTGAGGCATGTTTTATTTTTGTCAATTAATAGATTATTAACAAACTAATTTATGTGTTAATATCAGCAACAAATCTTTATTTAAAAGTAAAAGTATAGTGTAGAAGATAGAAATACATACTGGTGCATCAAGAGTAATTTGTGTTTCATATGGTTGATTATCAAATAATTAGAAAGTACCAAATATCTAATAACACCAGGTGAAACAATTAAGTATATATATTTATTTACCACACTCTCTTTTACATATATATTAAGTAGTATAATACATGTTTTGGGATGCTTCCCTATTGAATTATCTTTGATATAATTCGTATTCAGCAAAGTAGTACAGTGAGATTTAACTAAAACATTCTACCAATTCAGTCATCTTTTAGATAAACACCATTTTTAATTTAAACATAAGTTAGGCTTATTTCCAAATTTTATTCATGTCAAATGATTACATCAGATAATAAAACAGGCAAAATATGACATATACATTTACAGTCAACATAAAACACACATATTAAAGTATAAAACAATAATTAGCTTTGTATATATCCAACTATACAAGAAAACAGACAGTTAATGTTAGTATCAGACAAGCTTAATTGCTTATCTACCGGTATATCAAAAGTGGTACTACATTGATTTTATATTAAAAGTGTTGTGAGTAGGTTCTTGCTTTTATCTACTTATACCCAGGTTAAGACTATTCCAGAAACAATAATGTGATGATACACTCATAATCTATAATTTATAAGATCAAACTTTTCAATGGAAGAGGTCAAAGAAATTATTAACAATTAATGGCCTTTGATTTGTAATCCCATAGTTACATTGTCCCACTAGTGTGACTTCAGTAATTGTGAGTGTATAATAATATAAGTCCAGTTCCAGTGAGTGTCTCCTTAATTACACTTGATATATGTACAAAGAAATATTGTTTTTATTGCATCTAAATATTGTATTAAAATTATCTTGTAAAAGACATTTACCAATTTATGTATTATCATTATTATTTTTAAATAATCATATACTTCTATATTTACCTTTATCATTTTTTAAGAACCATAGCAAATGAAAAAAATATAACACAACAAAATAAGTTTATTGTACACTGATCAAAATTTAAATTGTAGAAATCAAACGTTTTAAAATTATGCGGCAAAGACCAAGGGCCAAAAAAAACAGGTGAGCAATTAATGAAGGAGCTAATGGCTGTAGGAGCAAAATACCTGGACCCATCCACCCCATGTAGTTGTTCAAGGATTAGCCATTATCACTTGTGAAAGTAGTGAAACCCCCCCAACAAAAACGTTTAGGCTGAATATTTATAGATTATCAACACATGCATATTCTTTTATCATGTAGATATCATGGAAATACTACCACTGGAACCAAAATAATGAAAGTTGACACCTTAGTCATCTTCCATATCTTCCATATCCCAATGATAGATATATAGCCATATAGATCCAGATGAATGTCATATTCATCATGTGGATCTCCAACAGTGTTGTGTTCATAATCTAGGTCTATATAAGTGTTGTCTTTATTATCTAAATCCAAATCAGTGTCTTGTTCATCATCTAGGACTAGATCGGTGTTGTGTTCATCATCTAAATCTCCAACAGATATATATTTAATTAAAATATTGACAAAGAAATTTTACTTGCTAAATTAAATATGTGTCATTAATCATCGTAATTTGGACTGTAATTGATGAATAAAGTTTTAAGGCACATTAAAAATATGACTTAATACAATAGATCTTATGTTATGTGAATTGAGATACAACATGTTTATTATTCAGATTTATATTTTCCAGGGTTTAAGAGGAATCCCTTCAATATTTATTGCCTCACTATCTAGGTCTATAGTAAGTGTGTCTTTTCACTAAAGTTCCAAATCAGTGTCTTGTTCATCATCTAGGACTAGATCGGTGTTGTGTTCATCATCTAAATCTCCAACAGATATATATTTAATTAAAATATTGACAAAGAAATTTTACTTGCTAAATTAAATATGTGTCATTAATCATCGTAATTTGGACTGTAATTGATGAATAAAGTTTTAAGGCACATTAAAAATATGACTTAATACAATAGATCTTATGTTATGTGAATTGAGATACATGTAGATCAGTGTTTATTATTCTTGATTGTGTATATTTATATTTTCCAGGATTTAAGAGGAAGACCCTTCAATATTTATTGCCTACACTTATTTATGTCGATGTAATATGATTGTCACTAATGTTAATGTTTACACTTATTTATGTCGATGTAATAGTGATTGTCACTAATGTTATTGCTTACACTTATTTATGTCGATGTAATAGTGATTGTCACTAATGTTATTGTTTACACTTATTTATGTCGATGTAATAGTGATTGTCACTAACATTCTTACTCTTACCACTTCACCCCCCAAAAATCTGATATTTATAGGGAATTGTCCCCTCAGCACCGTCAGCGTTGTTGTCCGGTAGACCTTACAACGTCACCTGGTCCAATAAGCGCCGACTTGGCTGAGCCGAGAATAATACCCCACAAAAACTCCTCCCACACATCCAAACAGGTATATAAAGGGGAATTCTCCCCCAGCACATCGTGAGTGGTTGACCACGTTAAATGGCGCTGCCGTTTCCACTGAATTATTTAAAATAAAGGGGAACGTTAAAAACCCCTGAGGACGTAAACACTCTGGCAGTGACCACCCTCAGGGTATTTCGGCTCCATCTTTCCGTACTGCTCCCCTGTGAGTGGTGGGGGAGGAGTTTCTCAACTACTCGAACATAGAGGCTGTGCTGATTAAGCGACAGCCTGGGGATTCTCCTCGAACAACAAAACCAAACCCGCACAATCAGCGTGTTGTCCATTGGAGACCCGCATTTCCCTTGATCCAATCTCCGCTGACTTGGCCGTACCATTACAAACATTTACTAACAAAGCTTTCACACATTCAACCCATACCACGAAAACATTAATAGAGCACAAACCCCGCGGCTACGACATCTACACCCGTGAGATCTTAACATAAATTAATTCCACAACAGACCATGACGTTACACATTGTCGATACTAATCAATCCAACATTTAAGACTGTATATAGATAATATAACTCATCTTTACAAATAACAAAATTAGTTATAGTAAATTGACATTACATTTATTTTAAATAAGTTAACATCGTACAATATACCTTGTCAATTATGCTACTGACATCTGGCGGCAGGATTTAGAACTACTACAATCGGGTCGTAGACACGGCCCGTTAATCATAGAGTCTGGATAACCGTTCTTTTTCAATGTGTACGCGAGATTTGTTTGTATATTTTAACGATCATTTCCGGTGATAATACTCCACGATTCCATTATTTAGTATATTTCTATACAAAGAAGACTGATTTAGTAAACACAATATATTAAATTGGAGGTTCAATGTGGTAGTTCCCAGAACATATTTCCCGTGTACAAGCAGATTGCCGTATTTGTAGCGAAAGTTTACGTATAGGTAGTGACTTTCCCATAGTGTTTCTTCAACACACATCTTTGACCATTTATAATAATATCGAAAATGGACAAGGCAGGTGTATAAAATGGAGGGTGAATGGTCCCGTTCCCATCTAAATCATGGCTGATAGGGTACTACTTAAACGTTTGGTATTGATGGTGGGATCGATTTAATCCCAAGCCATTTTCACTCACTGTGTGACGATAGATAGCGACGGCCGCTTCAGGTTGTTTGGTGCTGGGCGTTAATTTCTATAAAGCAGTTTGAAGTAGTTTATTAGTAGTTCCCTTGTACCAGCTTTGGAATAAATTAACCCACAGTTTGTTGTAGGCCTAATCGTTTTCCTTTGGGTGGCTTCTATGGTCATTCTTTGCGTGGCCTCATTTACTGTTCCGTTAAAAAGCGCCACTTATACACGAGTATATTTCGTGGCAAGGGTCACAGGTTCGATCCCAGCAAGAGGTCGAAACGTTTTCAGAGACTAATTTCTCGGCTCGCAACATCGTGAGTGACTGACCACGTCTCCACTGAATTATTAAAAAATAAATAAAGGGGGAGGTTAAAGACCCACTGAGGACGTAAAACACTCTGGCAATGACTACTCTCGGGTATTTCGGTTCAATCTTTCCGTACCGCTCCCCTGTGAGTGGTGGGGGAGAATTTATCAATTACTCCAGCATAGAGGCTGTGCTGAATAAGCGACAACCTGGAGATTCTCTCCAAACAAGCGAGTATATCTTCAGAAGCAAATCAACATGAAGGGACAAGGCAGGACCAAGGTGTCATTTGCAGTGACAGCTTTGTGTAAAGTCATAGCAGGTATATTTATTAACTCAGAGTTATTCCAGTAGTAGGAGTAGGGTAGAGCATATAAATAAGGCATTCTGATGGAGATGGAGGGGGGGGGTAGAGAGGTACACCAGGTCATGTTTGGGGGGTGGGTAGAATGGCATTTAGCTGGAAGGCAATGGGGATTAGTAAGATAGTAATATGATTTGATGAGAAAAATGGACCTCCCCTATTTTATTCATATCTGGAAAAGCCCTACCAACAATTTAAAATGATGCAAAAAGTGAAAGCAAATCTTCGAACTTTAGCATCTGTCCAGTATAGGAAGACATCCACTAATTAATTTACCATACAAGAAATATGTAATATTCACATATCCACATATCCAGACATACTATATGAAGAGCCAAAATATATATAAATGTATCTTGATATATAAACAATTGCATTGAACGATATGTAAATAAAAATAAGAATATATTTACGTTGTGCATACTCTACAGATAAAGCTTTCTGTATGTTTCAGATCAGTGTACAAGATCCTGTTTCACAAATATTTATGTTTAAAATTGTGAACTGCCTTAGAACAATTAAAGTTAACTAAGACACTAAATAACATATTATTATTATTATTTTACCAGATCATTTATAATCATTTGTAGCATCTTTAATTTGCTGTATTTGTTATTTACATCTGTATTTACTAATTTCACTATATTATTATTTTCCTGTGATCTGATGAGTTCCTATCACAAATTACATAATTCACGTTGTCCTCTTATGATGACACAGTTTCAATCACTTTATCATTGTGTTATTCCCTTTTTATATTTGGTGATATTGTGATATTTAATACTTCTCATTGCAGTACATGGTTGTTTATATCAGTAAGATTGCTTGTCTCTTCTTGGGGTAGTCTAGAATAAGTAATATTAGACTTGGTTTACCTTGTTGGTCCTTGATCTTATCTGCCAATAAAACTAATTAACTTGAAAATCTACATTCCATATATACTGACACCTTATTTGATTAAGTCATTAATTTATTATTAACATCAAATGACCTTTTCTCATCTAAGTTTAGGAGGTAACAATGATAATATAATATGTGCACCAATTTTGCATGCACACACACACACACACACACACAAACTATTAAATATGCTCCATCTAAAATATAAACTTTTAAAGTTTTGTATTTTTACCTTTTTCCATCTGGTACAATGGGTCACTCATTTGCTATAAAATATGTTAGTTACATACTGAAAATTGTTAGTAATTGTGACAATATCATATCTATTTTATTGCATGAGCTTACACACTGATTTCACACAGAAACATCAAAATGGACTATTCAGATACACAAACTTACAAATAACTTGGTCATAAACGAAAGGCCGTATCTCAACAGAATGATCATTAGTAGTAAACTTATCCCAATCTCTTCTTCTTGTAAGATCTTATCCTAACCTCTATACATCAGACTAATGTTTAACGCAGAAATATAAAATGCGTTCGTCATAGCTCAAATTAGCCCAAACAAACTAACGAAGAACTTGGGCCATCTATGAACAGAATGATTATGACACTGGCCTAATATACTGCTGACGTTGATTTCTCCGCGGTGGTAGTTTGAGCCCGGAGAAAATTAAATATATCCCACCTTTTTCAAATGGATCGAAGATCTTTGCAACCATATCCTTCACCTGAATATCACTTATGTCATCTACACTGGGAAATCTGAACGTGAAGGACTTCGATAATGCCCTTCTCATGAACATCATTCCATATTCTGTATCATCTCCGACGATAATCACATCTTGTACTTAGCTGACATAGAGGATGTCCCTCTTCCTTTTTGTCTCAAAGTTAGCCTAGGCAAAATCATATTTCTTGGTGATAGCAATATTACATCATCTTGCATATATCTGACTGATTTGGGAATAACTGATTCGACAGTCAACTCAGAGATGTTCCTTTTTGGCTGTAGCTTTAGACCTAATTTGATCTTTACCCTTTCCCTTTGTGTTCTGAGTAGCAACGTTCTTACTTTTCTCAGCCTCAATCCTTTCTTCGACAGGAGTGCTCGTTAAGACTAAAGTGGAACCTTTTTTGACATCCTTTAGTCTTCCGATAAGGTGATTTGGGACGAGGCAATATGCTTTAAAATATTTAGATATTTGCTTCACCTCCATCATATCCATTCATCTCATGGTCTTCATTCTCTGATTGATCCACTCTGCTGGTTACAATTGCATCTTGATCATCAGCTGACCGGTCATCACTGGGGCCTTGACCACTGGTAGAGGGTTCGATTCCCTCTCCGATTATTGGTGCGGCTGTTGGCTGTGCTTCCATTGGATGGTCAGTGACGAGGGAAGGTGCAATCTCTTCATCACAAAAGACATTGCGATCGAAGTGGGATATTCCTGCTGTGTGAAACCCAGATATGATATTTCGTGGCATAAAAACAAAGGGGTAGACTTCGCCAGCCAGCTTGCAGATGTTGTGAAATGGTTATAATCTTCCCAAGACTGGAATTCATGAAGGCGTTGGCGGACTCATTAAAGAAATGCTTGAAAGGCCCATATATGGTCCTGTTCAGTGGTTGCAGCTTGTGGCTACCATGAGGTGGAAAGGTCAAAAGAACAAGCCCATTTTCGTTTGCAAAGTTGATGACCTCAACCAAAATGTGGGAATTGCATTTAACCATGTCTAACAGAATCGGCTTGTCCGTGGTTGCGCGTGTATACTTGACAACATGTCTTATGAAAATCATAATGTTCTCTGCCGTCTTCAATTCTGAAAAATGGGCAACCCCAATACTGCCGGGTGGAGCTCCTCTCAGCACGTGTTCACAGAATCTGACCATAGGAAATACAAACATCAGCGGGACAGAATTTCCACAAGTGTTGATGACTGCAAGCATTGTGACTAATGTTCCGCGCTCTGCTGATGTTACCTTTCCAACTTGTTTCTCCTGTCTGCGATGTATATCCTGGACATTCCATATACCATGAACTGTCGTGCAGCCGGTTTAGTACAGGTTATAGATCTCTTATGGCAGAAATGTGTTCTTTTTGTACACTGAATTAAGGTTATCATAGAATTGCCCAACATTATGCTTGTTGAAACTCATTGCACGCGATAAGCTTAAGTTGCCTCAGGTCACTGAAGTGACAGCCTTTGGAGTCTCTTCACCATATAGCCTGAAAACAAGTCATTACCAGCACACTTGTTTGTTGATCATGAGGAATTGTGATGCTATTTGCTAATGCATATTTGTATATGAAACACTTAATAGTGACAAGTGTCAGCCCATAGCACATGTTCTTATTGAGTAGTTCTCAAGCATGGTCTCTTGCTCTTCAGAAATGATTCGTCGCACCTCGTAATTTGAACTAAACCTCTCAATTGCTCCAGCTTTTGTTTTGTCGACATACCGTTGAAGAGTAGCCCTTGCACTGACCCTCCAGCATGATTCTATCAATGGTGTTTCGCATGAGTTGTTTGGGTGTCGTCCTGATCTTTCGATTGTTGTGCCTGTTTCGTACTATGTTGAGAACCATAAATAAAAGATTGTATGCATTTTAGAAACTCAAAGGCGATGATAATTGTCAATTTCTAGATTCCATAACGTGGTGATGACAGTGAGTCACTGTGTACCACCATCATCTGGCCCACTGTGCCCCATCACTGCCTGACTAGCAAAAATTAACATGGCCACTGTCCACATGCACCAAGGTGAAAGACAAATGCACAGCTGCAGTATTACATGGAATCATAATTCTTTTTCAATCTAGGTATGCTAGAGTGCAAGATGATCATTTTTAGCAAATTACCTGGAATTTACTCATGGGTCAAAAAAAAACCCAGAAAACCGTTGATGAAAAAGGTCGAGTCCTATCAGCTGTCCTCCAAATACAATGGTAGTTAAGGGATTTTACACTGTTTTGTTTTCTTTGGCAGCATACATGTCTGCCACCTACTGGAAATAAATTAAACTCAAAGGCCCACGGTGCCCCATGACCCACAGTTGCCCCGCTATCCCCTATAACAAATATTTAAATTTTATAATTTCACATGTCTTGCAGTTGACAGAAAATACTGTAACAAAAATAAATTAATAAAACATGATTGCTTTAAAGGAATGTTTAGATAAAATGTTAATAAAAATAATTGAAAGATACAAGATATGAAATTAGGTATAATGGATAACTACTTATTTCATATGTGAGGTGAACATGTAGACAGAAATAAATTTCATAAAGAAGCAGAAACACATGACTCAATTTAAATTTATTATAAGATTTGAATTTATATTGATCAATTTTGATGAAGGTTTTACTGTTATATCTGAATAAGTGAAGTAATTTGCCTGCTAAATAAGTAACAAAGCTTAATATGCATAGTAGTACTACATTTTATGGTTATTTTAATTAGCATGGATTAATCTCTCTCTCTCTTTATATATATATATATATGTGTGTGTGTGTGTGTGTATGTGTGTGTGTGTGTGTGTGTGTGTGATATTTATTAATATAAATTCATCTGAAGCATAAGAGCAAATTATAAACATTATGTGATATTTGGATATGTAAATATATTCTATTTGTCCAGTATGTAAATGTGTTTGACAGTGTGTATCAGTGTCTGTGTGCAATATGTAAATGTGTTTAACATCTATGTGTAAATATGAAATGTGTGTGTTTGACATATATATATATATATATATATATGTGTGTGTGTGTGTGTGTGTGTGTTTCATTTAAGATTTATCAAGAACAAACTTTGTTTATAACGATTCTTCTTCTGACATTTGCCATTTCTGCATTATACTAGTTTCCTAATATCAAGATATGGCATCAACATACTTGTATAGGAAAGGCATTAAGGTAGAAGTCAGTTGAAAATTTGGAATATGAGAAAATAAATATTACTAATTCAATAGTTAATACTAATACAACTTAATTATTACTATTATTTAGCTAACATTAATTAAGTTAAAGGGAAAGTCCACCCTCAGAAAATATTTTTTAAATATGTAATGCTTAGAACAGTAACCAAATATTCCACAATAATAATAACGAAATATACTTGATATCATAGATATAGGGAAATAATACAAATTACTGGAAGGCCACCATTACGGCTGCACCGGAAGCCAATTTCGAAGGTGGGAAGGAGAAAACTGAAATGTTCTAACATCATTATGGTCGATCTCTAGACTGACGTGGATAATAGTTTCTCTTGAGTGTTAATTTCTGTGCCATTTTGAATCATCTTCTTCTCTATAGTTCTTTCTGGCTCAAACTGATATGGTTGTATATCATTCGTGACGTATTTAAAAAAAAGATAATGCCGTTTAGTTCTGGAATAATACTTCGCTCACACCTGTCTACATGCTTTTGTATGGGCTCTACAAATTTCAGGTCAACCGGAAACGCTGAAGCGACGTCAACATTCCGGAGCTTCCGTTCTCTGTCTAGCTTCAAAATGGCGGCGCCCACAGGCCATTAAAAGTCAATTAATCAGCATTTTGAATTGGATTATTTAATATGTGGGTGATCATTTACACATTTTGACATTATTTATGATATTTGTGAGTATAGCTTTATTAGTCCTGACAATTTGAAATTAAGGTGGACTATCCCTTTAAAGCATCTATTGTTGTTGTTATAAAGGATAATTAATTAACTCATTCTCTATAGATACAGTGTGTTGGGAATTGTAAACAGACCTTAAGGTAATAATGCCTTAATATTTTATAAAGGCAATAATCAACCACCTGGACTATTTAATTTGTTTTGAGGTAGTTGTTTTTGAAGAAAGATAAATATAGTTAAACACTGTACACTAAATAATTAAAGTTAATAAGAAATACTAATGGTAAATAAACATAAATACCTGGTCTAGACATTTTAGATTTATTGTCATTATGTCCATATTCTTTAGGTTTAGGTTGTACAAATGGTTTAATATCAGGTTTCTTTCTAGTTGTATCAACATCATTATTCTCAATTTGTTGTGTCTCAGATGAAGTTTGGGGTTTTTGTTTGTTGACTGCAGCATACACATCACCAGTTACAGGGCCAACTAAGATTAAAGATAATTATTATATTTATTTGTTTGTTTAGACTAAACAAATAATATAAATAACAACAGAAAGGTAATGGAATTGATTATCTCGTTTTATCTTAAAACGTATACAAATAAATGTCATAAAATAAGGTTGGCTATATTAATTCACTGCACCACGTATTTAACATGTATTCCTGAACATTAATTTTACATTAACCTGATATTAACAAAATTATAAACTTATCAAATTGATGTTTAAAAATATCACCAGAATAATATATTCATGGTGAATAGAAAAATTACAGTAAGAAAAACGTACCTTTTCCCCTTTCAACAGATTCAGTAGGATGGCCAGAATCACCTTGATCTACTGATACGGTGTTTGAGTTGATAGTAACTGTCGTACCATATGGATTTATATCATCATTAATAGAATCTTCTACATCAATTGTTGGATTAGAGTAAGCTGAACTATCATTGTCTGTTTCTCTGTTAGTTACCAGTCTGTTGATTATAAAATTATATTACATGTTTGTATATGAAAACATAAATGTTTTTTACTAAGAGTATAAAACTGCCCAACATATTAGAAAAAAGTACAAATTTCAGGTTTTGGGTTAATATTATCTACCGAGTAGTAATAACTGATATCTTAAGAAGACAACATGAAATGTTTGGTCTTTATTAGATAATCAATATTTGTACTTAATGTTTATTTACAATACATATCAAGTTACATATTGTCTTTTGGTAAATAGCTAAATATTAAATTTGAACTATTAACAACTGGACTCAATTTAGAATGTCATCCTATTTTACCTATGTTCAGTTAAAACATACAATACAATTCTAATTTAGCAGATGTTAGTAATTTATTTGTTTACTGATCTATCAAAATTATTTGTATTTATCTAATGACATCAACTGCTAATGACATTAATTGCAACTAATGTATTACTCTGGTAATCTTTGTATTTACATTCTTCAAGTAAATAATCACTCATTAGGAACAACAAATTAATGGAAACATTACAAAATTGACATCACTTGCAGTAGGAACATTTGGTAAATATAGGTGGATTATTTATATGTCAATAGGTATATAAAATGTACCATTCTATCACAACCTTAATGCAATATAGCTTATGTACATAACTTTGAGAACACTTGTATGCCTTAATAGAAAGGTAAATCGTTCTCACTGAGTAAATTAAAACATTATATTCTAAACATGTGCATTTTAAATACAAAGTACATTACCTATGAGTCTCTTTCCTCCGTCTTTCTGAAAAAAAAGATTAATAAGTGATTATTTGTAATTATATTTGGTAAAACACTTGTTTCCACCCATTATAATCTAAAATAAAAATCATTATAAGAATTAACATAAACATTACATACAAAATAAAATGTTGGTTTAATTATTGGTCAGTAAGGTTTTTTTCTTATGAAAATCATTAATAAATACCTTTAGGGATGATCCCTTTTCTCCATAATACAATGATAATAACAACAATCACAACAGCCACAAGGATACCAAGTATACTTCCTACTATGATGACCATTGGCAGTCCTTTGGAAGACTTAACTGTAATTGAATATTAGCAGATATAAAGAAGTATAATTTTATTTTGTAATTATATTTGTCAGTTACACACAACATCAATAATTCATTCTAAGGCCGTTTTCCTTGTTATTAATGGAGTTGGCTGGTGGGTTCCAGCACCATATAGTCTTCCCCATTTAACCAATTTTACACTTCAACCTTAGTGAGCCCTACACTTTCTCATATTTTTCTCAACCACTTGATACCATGTTACTCTCAGCTTTCCACCTTATATAATATGATTCTCTTCTCTATTTTTCTTCATCGTCTCATAACACATGTCCCAGGCACCTACATTCTCTGCATCAGCTCTAAACTTAGTACCTTATCAGTCAGAGCGACTCAGCATATCCATCGCAGCATTCTCCTTTCTGCTCGGTCACATAATTATATTTGCTCTAAGTTTATGTCCAAAATTTCACTTCCAAATACCATTGCACTCCACACACCTGTTGCATACACCTTCCCTTTAATTTCATTGATAAAACCTCCCCTTGTCAAGATTTCTGACAGCTCTCTAAACTTTCCCCATGTGCACCGCGTTATCACCATGCATGTCTGATATGCTCCTGCACCTCAATCTAGCATAATCACCAAATATTAGAACTATCCAACCTTGTCCAGAAACATGCCATTTCCCATCTCTATGTTTCCCTTTTGCTTATATTTTCTACATCATCTACTCTCTCACATAACTTGTACACAAATGTACCCCAAATTATATTTTGTGAAGCTTTCACACATGAGGAGTGCTTATGAACCCATCCACTACGCCCTCTGTATTGCACTAAGTCACTTCTAACACTCTTCCCAAAGACTGCATACTGCTACATCCATATCCTTTCAACATCATCTTAATCTTCAATCCTTTTGTATCTATCGCAATACTTTCTCCTTCAACTATCTCCTGCTCTCAACTACCAGCACCAAATATTCTATATACAACAGGTCCAATGGCAATTCGTTTGTGCCCTCTCATAACAGTGTTTTCACAACTATCTTTACCTTAAATATTCACTACCTCTTTCAACAGCCATTCTTCAAAACTAACTAGTTTACACAAGGTTTACCAGACAACTTCTCTAAGTGCTCTACGGCAAGCCTTCTCAATTAATATTTACTTTCTTAAGATGCTCTCATAAAAGCTCTTCATTACATTCATTCCATGTTCTGACAGTTTTTTCGTCTGAAACAATCCGTGTTTCAATGGGTCTCCTTCCCATTTGTATATTGGAATAAGAGTACTTAGATACCAGTCCCTGCATACCTCATTCATCCATTATTACCAGGTGACAGACTTTCATCATCTTCTTCACCCTGGCCTGATCAGTTGCAGAAATTAGTTCACCCACCAGCCGTGTTTGTCTACTTGCCTTCCGACTTTCCATCTATCCATTTGGTTTCTACACCTGTATCTCTGTGATGTCCTTTCATATGCCTTAAACTATCCATTTCATACATTCTAACTGGTGTCCATATACTCCTGCATCCCTCCATCTTTAATGTTATAACTTTGGTTCCACTCACGCGTCAATTACATCCAGTCTTTTCTTTGACAACTGTTTTATTATTCTGGAAACAGATCTCTGTCCGTCCTCTAAATTAAACTTCTCTCCAAATTTCTCCCTCTCCTTCCCCTGAGTGTGCAACTGTTTTCCTTACATGTGATAGTTTACTAATACATCTTCTTACACAGGAGTATCCTCTGCATTTTATAGATTTTGTTGGTATTTGTTTTGTGTGCAATCCCTGACGTGTTGGCATTTTAGTGTCTGCACAACAGGATTACATAACATAGTGTACAAATTACATAGTACATCTGATGATATGCTGCTTGATACAATTGCATTACAATCTTACAGCATTGGTTATGAATTCTTCAAGCTCAATTATATTAAATATATGTACATTTTGACTGAGTCCTTGTCGTATGCGTGTATGGGCTATCAAAGATATTTTCCTTTGCCCATACTGAAATAGTCATTGCATTTCCGGATCATAGTTGTCTTCAAGTTAAGTTTGAAGGAGGTTATCGAAGGAGATTTGCTGATGTTCACATCCATTAAATTCCACTTCCTGGTGGTTGCAGGTATGATAGGGGTATCTCTTTTGGTTGGGTTAATTTATGGTAGAGATCACCTCGTATTTGGCCTAGGTTGAACAGAAAGATATGAAAACAAATTCAGCCCACATTTTCAGTTTCTGAAGGTCCCTAGCTGCCTTCAAAGATTCTTCGGTCGCTCTCCCCCATGTCTTCTTCATGTTATCATACGTCGCATCCTCCCCCAAGACCAATATCTCTTTGAACTACCTTTGAACAGTTTCATATTTCAGCCTCCATACCATCCTAATTGTTTCAGATTTCTCCGAATAGACCTTTCACTATCATCTCAATCAATATCAGATAGTGCTGAGACACTTTTCCCCTCTGGTAATTGCCTTCGAATTGCCATACATATATTTATTCCTGCTTATGTATCTCCAGGTAATCAATCAATTGACTGTTTTAATCAATCCACTTGATGAGTAAGTAACAAGTTTATTCTTATGTTCCTTGATATGTTTTCCACACAAAGGTGTCCACTGAATCTTCAAACTCCAAGATCCTTTCACCTTCTACGTGTTTTTTACAAAGCTAAACCCTGCAAGCACTCATTCATGCCCATAACTCTTTTGTCAAACATCCGATTCTCCACCAAGAGCCACCATCTCTACCTTCTTTAGTTTGTCTACCATATACAGCACTCCATTTATTGCCCTATCCCAAGATCACATTGATCAGACATTGGCTATATCCAGTTTCACCATTATTAGATGTTCAATCACAAGCCTAACTTCAACCCCATTAACACCAATACACTCACACAATGATTCTGATCTGAACCTGCTACATAAACGTGTCCTCTCACCATCCTTTTATTTCCATCGTCTCTCCTAGAGAGGATACACCCACTTTCTGTTACACCAGGACCTATACTACTTCACCAGATCATGTCATACATTGTGTGTGATTGATGTTGAATTTTGGAAGCTCTAACCTCATCTATGAGGAAAGGGGCCTTTGGATTTGTCTCAAAAGCCTGACTACAAGGCGGTGGGATATATTTGACCTGCCTAAGGTCAAGGATAGGACACATACTTTCCTATTATCATGTAATATAAACAATTGTGCAAAATAACACAATAAAAATTAACACCAAAAATAAAAACACCATAAGAAACAACAACACTTACTAATAAACTTTCGACCTCATGTCATTGCTCAAAATAAAGGTTTTTTTTCTTCAAATTATAAAAAACCCAACTTTTAGCCAATTTAAACTACTTATAATAAAAGTATTATAAAACATATACAAAAATAATAATCATTAAATTATAAATATTCAACAATATTTTCTGACATTGTATTAGATACATCATAAAACTAAAATAATGCCTGAATTAATCATATTATGTATCTTCATATAATTTACCTGACAGAGTGACATATAATATCTCTTATATATGATCTTGAGCTCATTTAATAATACAGTATATTAACATTCAGTCTCATAGACTTTTTACATAAAGTGACCCCCAAAACATATCATGTCATTCAGAAGTATTACTCGTGTACAATTATTACTACTTTTCCAGAATATCACAATAAATAGAAGTTCAAATGTATATGATATCCCACAAATGAGAAATTTACCTAACTTGTTGGTCCGAAATTAGTCACCCAAAACTTGTGGCTAATGAATGAGTGAATTAAGATGTTGTGAAATAATAATTCTGACTGATTGACTAATAAAATATATTCTTCTATGTATTAGCAATGATTGTTAGCTGGTTTATTGACTAACATATTGATAGTTGCTATATAACATTAATTCAACAAGACAACTAAAACTTGACTACACAATGATTAATGCCATATTGAAATCTCTAGACTTGTATAATCAATTGGACATCTTACCTTATTGGTCACAACATGATAAAGTTACAATAAAACATGTTTAGAATTATCCTAAACATAATGATATTTTTGAAAATATCTTTGTTATAATGTATTCTATTAATTACTGTTTATGATATAAAATATCATAATTTCTAAAATCTACTGATTTCACTGAATGTTGTAAAAATTAAACGAAAATCATTATTAAAATGTTTCTAAGTAAAACTTTTGAAAATTGAGAAAATAAAACCAATTAACTATCATATCAGTTGTCTTGTCTGATCTTTGAGTTAACTTACTAAAATGTAATGTGGAAGCCTTTGATTTTGAATTGTTACATCACAGCCATAGCATACAGTGATTATATATGATGTAAAAAGTACTACATACTTATTTTAAACAAATCTTATACATACCTTACTGTTAGCATATCTAGATTTGTGATTGATGTACATTTTACAATACAGACTTTTCATATTAGATTTGCCAAAAATAACTATGTGTAAATGATGTTTCTTAAATATATGCTACACATTTCTGAGATTATATATATATATATATATATATATATATGGGTTATTATATATAAAATCAACCAATTATTCCCACCTGACCACATCAGAGTATATTAATATTTTGTGTATATCAACTACCATGTATGTGGTATATGTACATGATAATAAACATGCCCCTCTGCAGAGGTAAACTATAACAATGAGGCCAAATGCTCCCTGGCATACAGAAGAACTTCGAGAAGGAAAACACAATCGTTAGAAAGCTGAACGACTGTGACGGAAAACGAAGCTGGATATCCATCATCAGCTATACAAAGAAATATGTCATGAAGTAAGAAAGCTATTGGAATGTGGGAACAGTAAAAAAATGTATGTTAAAAATCACTAAGAATTTGATGGGACATAAAGGAGAAATCATTCTGTCAAGTTGTTCATCTGATGAACTCTTGGCCAACAAGTTTAGTGATGTCTTCATGAGGAATTTTACAAACATTAGAGATGACACTAATAATCTGAAATCTCAAATAAACCATGCTGTCGTGATCAGCGCTGATATCAAATTTGCCTTTCTTACCGAAGAACCTGGAGAAGCTGGTTGGTAAGTGGTTGGAGACCCATTTGAGTAGTCAGACACTGCATGCTAATCTTCAGACCGTGATCCTGAAGGTCCGTCATGACATTGCTGAAGTTTTAGATAGGAAGTGCATGGCAGCATTAGTTCTGGTTGTCTTGTCTACTGCTTTCGATGTCTTAGATAACAAGATCCTTAAAATGTGCCTTGAGCATTTGTTTGTAGTAACCGGAGGCGTCCTCTCCTGGATCAAGTCTTATCTGAGTGACAGATCTCAGTGTGTTGCCATAGGAATGACGACAGCAGAAGGTAGGTGCCTGAATTTTGGAGTGCCACAAGGATCGGTACTTGGACCACGTAAGTACTGTTTGTATTCAAAACCAAATGGTGCGATATGTAGCCAAATTAATTTGCTCTACCATTGTTATGCAGATCATACTCAAGTTTATATGGCGATCATGCCCAAAACAACTTGGTCCGACGCTGCAAATAAATCGGAAGCTTGCCTGGCTGATATCAGTACTTAGATTAGTGCAAACATTCTTAAGTTAAACGAGGAAAAGACAGAGCTCATTATCTTTAAGTCAAAAAATCAGGTTAGGATAAATGAGGAATTATGGCTTCAGGTAGGTAATAATACTTTTTTGTAGCATCGTCAGTCAAGAACTTAGGAGAATATTTTGATACATCTCTGACCATGGAGAGGGAAGTAAATACAACATCCAAATTCTATTATTAACAAATTCGTAATATTGGGCATATCAGGCAGTACATCACATTTTATGCTTGCAAAACACTGGCACAGGCCTTATAACATCTCGGCTAGATTACGGCAACGCTTTCCTGTATGGTCTTTCAAGTACACTGATGACACAGCTACAGAAAGTACAGAATTCTTCTGCCAGGTTAGTCTCTCATATAACACCAGTCGTCAACTCAGAAAGTGCAAGACCCTTGATACCTTCAAAATCAAGATAAAAACGAATATTTTTGTTTCAGCTTTTCCTAGCTCAATGCATTATATATTTGGCTGGAAAGAATTTTGTATTTTTAAAGATGTATTGTCAAGCGCCTTCTTCTTACAGGTAGGGTGCTATATATATAGATATTTTGTATATTATTATTATATGATGAGGCCAGGCACAATTTCTAACTCTAATTATGCCGCTTTCAAAATTGTGCTTAATTTTAGCCCTCTTTGAACCCCGATATTTTTGTTATTTATTGGCCCAGTGACATGGAACCTTCAGGATTGAAAACTGTTTCCAAGCTCTATCTAGGCAATTATAAATTATAAACCTTCATTAAGTTCATTTAATTTTTCTACCAACTTTCCAAGTCAATATATTCAGAATCATCATAGTTAGCAATGTTCAAACTGTACAATTCTTTTCTCTAATTTATAAAATAAATTGTATATACAATTTATTTGATACATAAATATGTTGGCCTTCATGGCCAATAATATCAAAATGATCCATATAAGCATTTTCAAGTTGGGGTATTTAAAACATTCTCAAAACATTTTATAATTTGGTCAATTTCATTATTACACAGCTTATAGTTATAATATTAAGTTATACTGGCAGCTGGTCTCGTGGTCAGATTACTGACTTCCATGAGGATATATTATGATGACATCCAACATTGATCCTTATTTATAGGCCAAGTAAAGGATATTGCATGTCCTTTTGACTTTGAGAGTTCAAGAATATTTACAATGAACCAGACATTGTCATATACTACTGCAATATTTTCTTTTAGCATAAGATGATATGTCTCTCTGACTGACTTTACTAAATTGAGTAGTGTAAATCCAAGAGCTGTAGCAATGGTGTTCAATACTGAAATATTATTAACTGGTTCATAGTCAGACTGGTTATCAATACACAATCAACTGCCATCAATAATGATAATTGACCATACATCAAAAGCAAATTTTCTGACCTGGTTTGATGTTAGTTCCTGTAGTGAGACCGCTGATCCGCCCTGCTTTTGGAATATCAAGTGTAACTAAACAACTTTTTACTGATTTGGTATGGACTGAAAATGGATCACAAAAGGTCTCCTGACGAATTTCATATTTATACAGAAACAACTTCATGTGATATGAGCAAATTGTCAAGGTTCCACTGTCTTTTGACAAGTCTGTCACAGAACATAGTGAAATCAGCTCCTTGTCATCCTCAGTAACACCACTGAGTTATTTTTTTTTCTGGAATGTGAAGTCATGTTTAAAGTATTCTCTATATGTTGAACAATTGCACAGGGTACAAGATCCATTTTCGTATCTCCTTACAGAAGAAACTGCTATATTTATCTAAAATGTTTCTTAAAGGCTATATATATATATATATATATATATATATATATATATATATACATATATAATGTAACAATTTGCCGACATCAGCAAGTGATGAAAGTAACAGGCATTGCATTAAGCATGAGGCAAATATTTAAATTGTTAGTCTTACAATTAAGTTTGTTTGTATTAACAAGATAAACCCGCAAAAATTGTCCCTGTCAAAGTCTTCTACCTCTTTTTTATTTTTAAGATGTGTGAGAATTAACTTGACTAAATTATAAACTGCTTTGAACATTTCTTAAATACCTTGACTTGAAAATGTGCATTAAACATTTTGATTTCATTGGTTATTAATGAAACATAGTGATGTATCAAGTCAAAACACTTTTTATTTATATATAAGTACAATTAAACCAAGTGTTGTTGTTTGTTTTTCAATTTGTATGAAGACAAATAGTCATGAGTCAGAAAATATGCATAATTTAAAACTTAAATTTGGTGTGGAAGGACACATGGCTAGACATTAAGTCTGGTATCATGTTTTAGAGAGAACTGAGATCTTCCAGATGCCATGGCATTTACTTATCATTTATACCACATAATGATATGATCCCACAAAAATAGACAAAACATAACTTTTTTAAAGATTTATGTGATTCATTTCTGATAACAGGTTATATGTGAATGTTTACCATCCAACTTGTTATTACTCTAGGATACAGAGATTTAAATTGTTCAGTTTGAACATTGCTAACTATCATTGTTCTGAAAATATTGACTTGTAAAGTTATACCAGTATAACTCAGCTTTACTTTTGATGACACCCCTCAGTGGTGAATTTATTGCGCTCATATTTGGAATAAACTTAAGACAGGTATTGCACTAATCCAAGGAATGGATGGGTATCCTTTTCTTATTTTGAGGAACAGGTATGTGACCCATATCATTTAGTTTTTGATGGATCTGCTTGTAGGCCACTTGAGGTGACCAGGTGGTCAATCTGACTCAATTTCGACTTCTTTATCTAAGACTTGTCAAAGTTGAGACGCAGATTCCATTCAGTTGATCTACGTACAACTTTTTTTCAGAATTTGATCCTGTTCCTCTGACGTTTTTCCTGTGACAAGAATGTCATCGTTGATTGCTCTTGCTCTAACTATATCCAGCAACATATAATCCATTATGCACTGGAAGATTTCTGGAGGCTATTTGATACTGAAAAGTAAACATAACCAATGGAAACGGCCAATTGGAGTGTTGACTGTGGTTAACAGACTGGACTCGTAGTGAAGCTTAATTTGCCACAATTATGATTTTGCATCAATCTTTGAAAACGCCTTTGTTCCTGGCATTGACGATACCACCTCTCCCACTGATGAAATATTCTGATAAACACGGCAATTGGCGTCAGAAGCCAGAGATGCACTATAGCCACATTTGGAACACCTTTGAAGTTTCCTGTACCTATGCTATTCATCTTTACTTGGGGTTCACCCCCTCCACCTCTGCTAGTTGGAGGCTCACCATGTCGTCATCTCCCTCTGCACTGCTGTGTGCTCTGCCCACAGGACCTACCACGTCCTCATCCCCTGGTACTAGTCACAACATCCAAATTTGGGATCTTTCTTGTGAACATCCATGAATATTTCTTATGCTAATCACCTTCTCCAGTGTTAGTGCATCTCCCTTGTTGAGGCATTTCTCTCTGACTTCTAAACTCAGTTAGGAAGCAATATTGCATCTCGCAGCAGGCGATTCTCATCATTATAACCACAGTCTTTGACTAATAGTCAAATTCAGTTATAAAGTTATCTAACCGTTCCCCGATTTCTTATTTCCTTTTGTTGAACGCTACTGTTGAGCTTATCTCATTCCTCTTTTGGGCGACATATGCACCATATTTAACATATACACTTTCAAGAGTGTCACTCTCTGCTGGGTTTTCTCCCACAGTTGGGTTGAACTTAAATGTGCTGTAAATTTATCTACCTTTATCTCCAATGTACGTACTGGGATAGTTCACCATCTGTTTTTCACTTTTCTGTGACAGGGGTGCGCCGGATTTGAAATGGCAATGTTGTTTAAAACACTTCAAATCATTGTCTAAGTGTTGCATACTCCAGTTCATCGATGGCTTGTTGTGTATCTCTGCCATTTTTGTTTTATTTTACAATGTTTTACACCACCGCAACATGAATATTGATTTTCGGGGTGTCCGCAAGAAGTGCAAACCCATGAGGTTCGCCGGCCGATGTGCGCGATCACATGACAGCGGGAAATCTTGTCTTTCAATTTTCACTAGTTATGGTCAGCTTCGGTGTCAAATCATTCACAGACATGTTATTTATCATCGGATTAGTAGTTTGTTTCCCCTCAAACGACGTCTTAAATTGATCTTCAGGCCACCATATGTGTGGTTTATTCCTCAAGATACGGTATACCTAATACTGACTATTATCATACAATTGCTGCAAGATCCCGAAACTATAAAAATATTTCCATAGGTCAGTAACAGGCTTTGTTTGGGAATAAACTTCTACATCTACTGTAAATTATTTAGAAATGTTCGAACCAGTTAGTCTACAATGCGTAGCTGGAAATAACAAAGTACTATTTCAACTGACTACTTTTATTTGTAACGAAGTAGTTTTATTTGCAGTAATGCTACTTTTTGCTTCATTACTTTCATTTACCTCGCGATATTTGTGTCATACTTAGATCTGTCTATTATTTAATATTACACCTAGTATATATTGAGTAGACGTTTTGTTGTATAGAAAAAATAAGATTAAATAGTTCAATATATCAAAATATTCGGAACCATCGAGAAAATTTTAAGAAGAATATCAGGAAAGTTGTTGACATTACCTAAAAAGATTCCTCAAATCATCATCTATCAGGGTCTGATATAATTACATACAAGTGAATAGGTGTCTGTATTTATTGCTTACATGATTAGTTCGGTAATTTGTATTTAAAAATGGATGTAAGGATTCTGATCCTAAAGTGAACTGAAGTGTCTAATTGCTTATTTGATATATTCAAAATCATATGTGATTATTTATATTAGAGGTATGCTTGACATTTGAGCTCAGTAGGATTAAAATTGATTTACTAATTAATTCAGGAAAATGTTAATTGGCAAAATAAAGGAACATCAAATTAATTTTTCTCTGATTCAAAACATCACACAATTAATATTAATTATTAGCCTTCATCATCAAAAACAAAGTACATTTTGAAGTTCAATCGATGCAGATGATAAATTATTGGTAAAAATTACATTTGTTTTCATAATTTGTTGGTATCTAGCTTTTGTTTGAATTTTGATCTGTATGAGGTTACTAGTTTAACTTTCGGTGAGTGTCTTCCATTATTAATGTTGTAAGTGAAAACCCAACTGGTGTGCTTATTATATATATTTCCTAAATTTTCCAGTTCCTTAATATATTTTGGAATATAAAAAGAAATAAGACTCTTTATTGAAATAAAGTGAGCTCCGGTGGCCTAGCGGTTAAGCACTCTGCACTTGGTGCCAAAGGTCATAGGTTGAAACTTTTCCAGATTAATTTATCGGCTCACAACATTATGGGTGGCTTGACACGTTAAATGGCGCTGCCGTATCCACTGAATTATTAAAAATAAAGGGACACGTTAAAGACCCCCTGAGGACATAAAATACTCTGGCAGTGACCACCCTCAGGGTATTTCGGCTCCATCTTTCCGTACTGCTCTTCTGTGAGTGGTGGGGAGGGGGGCGTTTTCTCAACCACTCCAACATAGAGGCTGTGCTGAATAAGCGACAGCCTGGAGATTCTCTCTGAAAAACAAATCAATCAATATTGAAATACTAAATGGGTCCAAGAAGAATGGTTTAACTATTGTTAACCAAGAGAAATAAACAGTGTGTTATCATGGGTGACATGAACATAGATTTGTTGAAATGCTAAAACCATGGATTATCTACATGGATAAAGTGGTACAACAACGTTTCCCTACAACATGTAATGAGTAGGAGTTATTTCCATGGATAACTTATTTAATCTCTTTAGTATATACAGTAGTCAATGTTGTTTCATTATATTTGTTATGACTTGGACTAATTAATACGTAGTTTAGAACTAGGCAGTATGGATTCTTTGTTAAATCAACGTTTTAACTCCAGCTCCAAACAATCTTGATAGGCCAGTAGTTGGATAACAAGCAGCCAATTAAATTAACGCATGCAATAGTGAAAATAAACAGGGCTACATGTTGACCTCTTATCCAGATGGGATGACAAATGTGGCCATTAGATGGAGATCAAAGGTTGAATTACGGAGTTGGGAGGTGGCTGAGAAGAAAAATATAATTTAAAGCATAGCAATATTTCAAGAATGAAAAAGCAGTCCATTTACAGAGGGGGTCATAGTTGGGGGTTTGACTATATTCTAATTATTATATATATTATATAGACCTTGCCTGGCTATAGTCACGTCATACATGATGCATTTCATTACTAAATATAGATTCAAACAATTCCATTGATATTATTTGCACTAATCTGAGTTTGCACTAATCTCAGTTATCTCTATAAATACTCGTGTTTTCAGGGCAAATGCATTACTTGCTCCTTCACGGATTAAGAGAATGATAAATATAATTCAGTTCCGGCTAACTTAGAGGCGTACTGTAAGCCCAAGATAAACGAAACGTATGAGAGATTTGTGTTTAGAATGAGAATGCAAAAAAAAACGGATGAATTGTTTGACAATTGGTTGACAGACATTACAAACTTGACAAAGAACTGTCATTTTGGAACATTGAGGGATAGTTTAATTTGTGATAAAAAAACGTTATCGGAACTAACGATCCAACAGTTCAGAGACGATTGCTCCGTGAAACTGAGTTAGACCTTCCCAAGTCTATTCAGATATGCAAAGCTGCAGAAACGTCAAGTAGACAGTTAAAACTACTCCAGTCTACATTATAAACATGTTGATTACGTTAATCAAAAGAATACAACATTCCGCGCAGGTGCTCTGCGTAGACCTGCATACAGAAACGGTACATATCGTGGTCGAGGGCAGATTCAAGTTGGTGAGCGTGGTGGAACCGTGACACAAGTCAAATGTTACAGCTGTGGGAAAGTACATGAAGCTCGTAACTGCCCAGCGCATGGTAAAACATGTCATAAATGTGGGAAGTTAAATCACTTTGCAACCTACAGCCCTCACAAAACAAACAAGATCAAGCAGGTCCATGCTTTTGATGAACATGATGAACAGGAAGTATATACAAACACGTTATTTGTTGGATCCATCAACAATATATAACTGCCAAATGAAACGTTAAACACAAAGAGTGATGACATGCCACTTTTGATTGATGCAATTGAAGCAGAAAATTACGATGATTGGATTTTGCCAATTGAAACGTAAGATGTTATCATCCCATACAAACTGGGCACTGGCTCCCAAATGGATATACTACCATTGAAAGACTATGAAAACATATGAGCAAAGAAAAGAATCATAAAGAACAGTGTCAAATTAGAAGCATATAACAACCAGTCAATACCGTGTGTAGGAATGACAAGGCTTATCCTCACACTGAAACACAAGACATATAAAGTTATGTTTACAGTCGTAGACACAGATAACATTGCACTTTTAGGATAAAAAAACACCTGTATTCACCTAGGATTGGTGAAACAAATATGTGCTATAAATATTCCAGGAATTAAACAACTGGTCATGGAATATGATGATGTGTTCAAAGGCATCGGATGCCTACAGGTGAAACATCACATTGAACTTAAAGAGGAAGCATCTCCGGTGGTTCATGCGGCACGAAAAGTTCCAATTTCATTGCGCAATAGACTTCAGAAAGAGTTGAACAAACTTGAAAAACTAAACATTATGTCTAAAGTGGATGAGCCTACAGATTGCGTAAATTCATTGGCGATCATAAAGAAGAAAACTGGTCAACTTAGATTGTGTATTGATCCACGTGACCTAAACAAGAACATTAAACGTGAACATTTTCATCTACCAACAAAGACAGAGATTACATCTGAGAAGGCTGGAGCTAAGTGGTTCACTTAAGCTAGATGCTTCAAATGGATTCTGGCAGATTGAGCTGGACAAGCTCAATGCCAGATTATGTTCAATCGATACACCATTTGGACGGTACTGTTTCAACCGAATACCGTTTGGAATATCCTCAAGTCCTGAGGTATTCCATAAAACAGTCTCACAAATGTGTGCAGGGATAGATAGCATGCAAGTGTTCATAGATGACATAATTATCTGGGGCAGAAAACAGAAATCAACATGATCAACGTGTCAAAATCGTCCTGGCTCGTATACGAAAGTCAGGACTGAAACTAAACAGAAACAAATGCCAATTTCATGTACAAAGCATCAACTTTCTTGGAGACAAGCTGACAGCTGAATACAACCAGATAATGACAAGGTAGCAGATATCAGGGCTATCCCAGCACTAAATGATATTGATGAACTATCCCTAACTTGTCAACTGAAACAGCAAACATACATCATTTACTAGAAACAGATGTGGAATTCCGTTGGACATCTACACATGAAGCTGAGTGGAATTATGTTAAACAAGTGATTGTGTCTGAGCCTTAAATGTTATGATCCATCGCTACCGACAATGATATCTTCAGATGCGTGTATATACGGCATTGGAGCTGTCCTCCTACAAGAACATGATTCTCGCTGGCACCCAATATCATTTGCATCGCGCACACTAACAAGTGCTGAAATGCGTTATGCACAAATAGAAAAAGAAACTCCTGGAATTGCATTTGGATGTGAAAAATTTCACAAGTATATTTATGGCAAAGAAATATTACTAGAGACAGACCACAAGCCACTCATCATTATTGCAAGACGTAACCAAAGATTATTACTAAAACTTCAGCCATACACATTTGAACTGATCTTCACGCCTGGCAAGCATTTAGTATGGGCTGATCTATTGTCCCGTGCATCAAACCCGAATCGTGAGAGTTCGACTGAAGTAGATGTAAAAGTACATGTAGACATGATTGTCAACTCACTTCCTGTCAGCGAACAGAAGTGGGACGAAATATCTTTAGTGAATGATGTATTCCTGAAGGGCCAGAGGATAATAGTACCCTCCTCTATTCTATGCAATCATTCATGCTAAGTCGTTTGCATGATGGACATATGGGTATTGAGAAGACAAGATGTACCGCCGGGAGGTCATGTATTGGCCAAACATGAACAATGATATATCAAACATGATCATGTCCTGTACTCCATGTGAGCGACATCAGAGGTCTCAGTAGCATGAGCCGATCATACAACATTACCAGACAAAACCATGGGAGAAGATTGGTATGGATCTATTCCAGCTAGGAAACAATACATATTTATTAGCAATCGATTACTACTCAAAATACCCAGAAATCGCATTGCTCACAAACATAACATCAGACACTTTAATTACACATGTTAAATCCATGTTTGCACGTCATGGAATTCCAGAACAAGTGATCAGTGACAATGGTCCCCAATTCAGCTCGGAATGATTTTGTTTGTTTGCAAGAGAATATGGTTTTAGTCACACAACATCAAGCCCAATATATCCCCAGTATAATGGTATGGCAGAAAAGGGTGTAGGGATTGTAAAAAATGTGCTTACTAAGGCCATAGAATCAGGAAACGACCCACATCTTGCACTACTTAGTTGCAGATCCAGTTCACTCACATTTGGATACTCCCCTGCTGAGTTACTTATGAGGAAGAAAACTCCGCAACAGGATTCCCAGATTATCGGACCACATTACTATATGTGGTGGTGTGTTGTTAATGCAAAATTTCAAAATAGCACTCGTAGCTATTATAATAAAAGTGCTAAGGAGCTTAAACCCAGCATGATTAAGTGTTGGAGTAGATTGGCACAAGTGGTCAGTTATTCTGAAAGCCCAAGATCATATAATGTTATTACTGAGGATGGGCACAGTTTTCGTAGGAATAGGAGACATCTCAGGAAGACCTAGGAGCAATTTCATGGCAAAGATGATTATGCCTCACACTCAGATGACCATATTACAAGTACAACGCAACCAACATCCCAAGTGGCAGATCCTATTATGTCTGCAGTCACTCACACTGCTGGTCCAGAGACTCTAGAGCAGCCTGTAGCACAGAGACGTAGCTCCCGTCCAGTGAAAGTGCCACAGAGACTTATTGAACAATGTTGATAATGACATTGAAAATCACATGTTAATTGGTTTATTTACTATGTATTATATTGATTGATTACATTGCATGATATCCAATTATCTGACATTATATAGATTAGATGTATATGAATGTTGTGAATTAGATGTAAGAATAGATATTCATAGTTTATGTGCTAGCAAATTATTTAGCCATTTATCATTCAATATCTTGCATACATTATAACAATTTTAGCATTGGTATGGATAAACTTTGGTCTCTATATTTTGATGAAATTACTCAAATCTTTCCTAATTAAGATGATTATAAATTGTAGATTTTTGTTACAACAAATAGAGTAATTAGCAACAGCTAACCAGTTAATATTTAAAACAAGGGAAGATGTATTGATAATAGGAAAGTTACTTTTATATGTATTGCCACATAAGTCACCGCAGATACATTGTTATTGTAGGTGAAGTTAAGTTAATAAAATTCGGCTGGAGATATACGACAAGACCAGATGTTGTTCATATAATAACACAAACCTATTGTATTTCTATTCATGGCACTGGCATTGATAGAGATGTTAGACACAGAATATTATAGAAATATTGAATGTTCTGTTATAAATTGGTTTGGGTGCAGTTACATAGACTCAATTCTAGTCACACCTAGGACATATGGGAGAGGAGCAATATGGATGCGAGTTGGATTTCAACCCACAACTTAGATACCCATTATTGGTATGTGATATAGAGATAATATGTTATACACTTACACACAGAGTCTACCAGTACTGGGACATAACTGACGTCAATTAAGAAGGGTCAATATTTAAGAAAAACTATTTATTCATCTTTGGTTTATTGATATAATGTCATTTAACGAAGATGACATCTGATTTCAACTTTGAACTCTTATGTTATCTCTATTCATGGCACTAACATTGATACTTAAGCTAAAACAGATAAAAACCAAATGATAACTAAATAATATCAGATACAATAATAAATATTCGGCTATTTAGTACTTTTTGGGGTATATGACCAAGGAGATGAATGGATAAGAATTGGATTCAAACCCACAACAAGGAAGTTTGTGGCAAAGTGCTCTAACATCTGGGCCATCAGAACACCCATACTATGTTATAAATCTAATTCAAAACAAACTATTCAGGAATATATCCTTACGGTAGACATCAGATGTTATAATGTATTGATGTCCTGATCATATTTAGACAAATAATAATACCAATATATGTGTATTTTATCATAAATGGTCATTTCTGTGAAATTAAATATCAAGCCTGTAACTGAACCATAAACTTTGAGATATTTCAGATATAACCATTGAACACACACACACACACACACACACATATATATATATATATATATATATATATATATGGCATTTATCAATGAATAGTTAGATGCTACTATTTGCCTCCAAAAAATATAATTGTCTGAACAATTACACTAATTAAGAAGACAATTATCAGATATTTAATGGGATACAGGAGTAATTAACATTTATTATCACTGTACATTGTGTAAACACTTATTTATATTTCAGGAACATAATTAAAGTAAACAGCAATTAAAAGAAATCAGATGATTATTTTATTTATTTTTACTGGTAATAAATTAATCTTCTTAAGATAACTATTTTGGTTCAGATTGAATTAGTTAATTGAAATATAGCACCATGATGTTTACATAAACTATTAATCATTTGAATAAGAAAGAGAAAAAATAAATACACTTTAAATTATAATTAAATCTATTATTCAGATTGATGGGAATATGTACAATATAACTTGTATATAATTATATATAAAGAATAATATATTTGTTAATAGTAGTAATATGAAAAAAATATGACGAAATTATTGACTGTTACAAATGACTTAAAGCTCAGACTTTTCTCTCAGACTCTCAATAGAACTCATATCTACATGATATATAGGAATAATAATACATTTTAAGAACAGTTAGTGAACCATTTGGAATTAAATATAGAAAATACATCTAGCTCTACAAATATAACAAGATAACACTCCCATAATATTTATAGATACTACAACAATATTATAAAGACTGTCTGTTAAGACTTACCTTCTGGTAGTAGACTAACGACATGAGTCAGTTGTTGAACATTAAATCTATTGTTTACTTGTAGTGTGTAGGTACCATAGTGACTCTCAAATATTTTGGTAATCATCAACATGACATATTTCTTAAATGGATGATTTGTATCTTTTACTGATGTCAATACTCCATTAGGTAGACCATTAATCATGTAATCACTCTCACTAGATTTAAATCTCCAATTACTGTCAGTGAGTTGTGTGAAAGGATTAGCAGTCAGACAGATGGATATTGTCATATTAACATGTAAAGGTAATCCAATATTTGGTGGTGATGTCTCACAAAGACTATATCCTCCTGAAGTAAAATTATATAATCTGATAACTTGATAATAAACTAGTTAATATATATATGATGGACTTAATATTTGTTTTATAATAAATCATCCAGAATATGCTGATTTTTATAGTGTCAAGAGCTTCACACTTATTGACTCTTTACAGTCATCAGGATGGTATATCTGTTTAAACTTTGTTACACTATGTTTTCATTTTTGAATTCTAATAATTAATTTATAAATTAATTAACAAATATAAGAAAAGTTCACATTATATATTTATTATTAGTATATGATTGTGTGTGTGCAGAGGGGGGCTGATGTGCATGTGTGGAGGGTACAGCCAGTGTGTGTGTGCAATTTAAATGTTTTCATATAACAATTTACCTTTATCACACACATCATCCAGTAATTAGTATTCTTACCTTTAATATAAAGTGTCATCTGTTGAGTCACATCTGACATTGATCTGATTCCATTAGTAGCAGAACATTGATACACACCAGAATCTAATACATGTATCTTGGTAAATGTGTATAAAGCTTGTTGTGTATCACTGACAGATACAATAATATCTGATGTATTGATATTAGTTAATGTGATATTAGAATTAGGTCTACTGGATACTTCACATGTTATAGTTAATGTAGATCCCTGGATTATATCATCTGATTGAGGTTGAAAAGAGATGATCTCTGGAATAACTGTAAATAACAAAATATTAAAAAGAATCACACACACACACACACACACACACACACACACACACAGAGAGAGATAATCAAAAACACTCACACAGACACACACACACACACACACACACAGAGATAATCAAAAACACACACATAGACACACACATATTACTTACAATTTACTGTTAGCTTAAGATATTTCTTCAATCCTGTTTTATTATGTTTGTTCCAAGCCACACAAACAAAAGATCCATCATCTAATTTCTGTACAGGATTTAGATCCAGAATTTTACTATTTTCAACAACAGATCCATCAGTCTTCACCCATTTATAACTACAGCTAGGCCTACAGGTGGCAGCACAAGCTATTATTATCCTATCTAAGTCAGCCACAGCTATTACTGTATCACTGTATAATTAAACAGCATAAAGGACGTCTGGAAAAAAAATAATGCTGTTTCAATATAATAACTCAGAGATAAAATAATTGTAAATATTAATTATATATATATATATATATATATATCTGTGTGTCAGTGAGTGAGTGAGTGAGTAGTTGTTTCTCAGGGTTTTAATTAATATATTAATTATAAATAATCATATTAATGTAAAATAATTAAATAGTTTATATCAAAATATGTTACCAACAGTATTTTACTTCTGGAAATGCTAATCAGACGTTGCTTTTTTCACCATTAAATTTTATCTAATTACTAATTAGAAAATTAATAGAAAATATACAGTTAGAGTTAGAGTAGGCACATGATGATACCTGTTAAACCAGTAATTTACATCTCATTTACATAGATTTCCAAAAGCTAACAAGAAATAGTCCATATATGGATTCAGTCTAAGTATTTCTACCAAATTATTCTAGTACATTATAAGAATATTTCAAGTTTATCAATCTATTCTTGCATTTTGGCACCTTACATTTTACAATAGCAACCAACATTTAGTTAATTGATGTATTTAAAAAAAAAAGATATATATGTTACTATTTTCTTTGTTAACTAAGTTTCTGTCTAATAGTACATGACAGATCCAAAGCCATCGTTGACGTCGAGTAATAACATTCTGATTTTTGAAATTATGAAATGAACATTGAATGGGTTAATAGCTGTTTCTCTTAACTGATGTAATGCCTTCAAATATGTTACATCTTCTTGTTAGGTCATTCACTCAATTCATACTTCATGACATCCCATTGTCTTGTGGGGCTTGAACCAAGAATCTGAACAATGTTTGTACTATATCTTAAAAGGTGTGCAATAGGTATCCTGATGTCAAGATGATAATAATATTTTAATGGGACAATCAAGGTCATATTATCAAAATATTGTCCGTAAATTATCAAAACATCCGTTAACTTTTATCTTGGTTGAAAAGTACATAGAATGATCAGATATTAACATTATTATGAAGATCTATAAACAAATAGTGATACTATACATTCTAACTCAGTAAAGAATAATAAGTTATTGTGTTATAAAGACTACGTATGGACTTATGTCAGATAGATTTGAAGATGTAAATATATCATCTACAAAGATATTTATATACCTATCTGTGATACTTAAGCCCACATCACTAAAGGGGTTTCCAATGAGTAATTATTTATCAACTGCAGTCTTTACCTGCCCCAATTATAATTATAACATCAAATATATATGATCTTTAATATTTGTGTCGTTAAGAAATATAAAGCACAGAAAGTTTATCTTTTTCTGATTAAGTGCTAGAATTGTAAATTGTATAAAGCTGCTAAAACTTTAGATATAAATAAATATACCATACACATTACACACAGGCCTACAGTAACTGATAATTAGGGTAACATTGCCAAATGATCCATTAGTAGTACATAGTAATGTAATTAAAAGCTGGTGAGACATTAGCTATCCATACTGCAGATAATCCCCATTGTTAATTATTGGATTAAAGGGGAATAATAAAAGGGAGAAAAACAAAAACATTGTCTTGAACATTCATCTAATTATTTATCAAAATCAACATACACATTTCTCTATAGTTCCTTTTATACATATTAACACATTAGATACCGCATGTAGATTGCTACTGTAGGTGCTATTGTAGGTGAAGTTGAGATGAAATAATTTGCTGTAAATAAATGGCTAAAACTGTTGGTAGATGGTACCAGAAAAACAAATAACCCACAGAATATGGATCAGATCAAGCCTCGTTGTCATTTACAATGTATGGGCAATATTTGGTGAAACTGGAGACTTATGTTACAAGCATTTGAAGTTTATCTGATGGCGATTGATGCAGATTCTAAATGTGATAAACCACATTGCCATCTGTTAGACTGTGGCAGGACAGGACACAATGATGATGATGATTGATGTTTTACAGCCACCTTTTTGTACTAGATAGGCTAAGTGTGCCAATCGACCTCCAAAGGTAATGAAGCGAAGTCAAAGATGAAACACCCTTCAGATGACAGGACACAGATGACATTAAATATATTTCATAAAAATAATAAAAGTATTATATTAAGCATGCCCTAAAGTATGACATAAGTATTAATAATTATTAAAACTGTTCCAGTCTACATCAGATAAACATGTTGATTTCATGTTTTAAAATAATATAACATTCCACACATGTGCTCTTTTTAGATATACATGCAGAAACGGTACCTATTCTGGTCGAGGGCAGATTAAAGGTAGTATGCATCGTGTTATGGCTGTGTTAAAGCATATCAAGCTCATAACTGCCCAGTGCATGGTAAAACATGTCATAAATGTAGAAAGTTAAATCACTTTGCAACTGCCTCCAATGCCCACAGCCCTCACAAGAGAAACAATATATATATATATATATATATGTGCGTGTGTGTATATGTCTTTGTGTGTAAAACATGCAGGGATTGAGAGTATTATACTAGATGATTTCTAAATAAGACAAACAAGGGTGTAATTAGCCTATTCAGAACTGAAAATTGCAATCTAGGAACTGTTTGGTTTTGTTTTGTTGTTCGGGGAGAATCCCCAGGCTGTCGCTTAATCAGCACAGCCTCTATGTTGGAGTGGTTGAGAACCTCCTCCCCCACCACTCACAGGGGAGCAGTACGGAAAGATGGAGCCGAAATACCCTGAGGGTGGTCACTGCCAGAGTGTTTTACGTCCTCAGGGGGGTTTTAACGTCCCCCTTTATTTTAAATAATTCAGTGGAGACGGCAGCGCCATTTAACGTAGTCAGCCACCCACGATGTAGTGAGCCGAGAAATTAATCCCTGGAAAAGTTTCGACCTCTTACGGGGTTCGAACCTGCGACCGTTGGCACCAAGTGCCGGGTGCTTAACCACTAGGCCACCGGAGCTCACTCTAGGAACTGTGAATCTAGGAACTCTTATTCAATTTTCATTACACTTTTTACAGTAATTAATATTTGTGAATTTTTGTAGATTGTCATCAAGTATATTATTAATAAATCATAGATACAATCTGGACCATCTGGTTGATTCTCTAAACTGCTTCCGGTCCGTTACAATTCTAAATACCAACATTAAGTCCTCGATATAATTAATTGTGACTGTTATGGATTGACAACATTACAATATTTACCCTAACTATCATATATTTTTCAAAAAATAAACGTGACAGCATATTGATAACAATATAATCACTAATATTAATTACTTATTATTAGTAATACTTACATTCTACTTTAAGTATCATCTGATCACCTTTTTTAGTGTCTACTCTTCCTTGTCCTAAGTCCACAGTACCTTTACACAGATATACACCTCCAACAGATCTTCTAGATGATATGTCCGAGTTAGGATTCCATAATAACTTATGTGTTACTGTTGACATTTTACCACTTGATGTAGTTGTTATTGGTTGAGTTATAACACCATCTGGTAATATATTATTATTATTATAGGTCCATGATATAGTGACAGAAGGTTTAGATATAAAGCCACAAGTAACATTGAAGGACTCTTTTGGATCAGCTACAACTGTTAATGTTCTTGGTAAAGATGGACTGAGATGGGCTTTAGCTGAAATAACAAAATATAAAATGTTGAAATTAAACAACATAAAATAATGATACATTATTAATATATAATACTGAATGTTATTTAAATGAATTATTATAAATAAAGAGATAAACAATATATTAACATTTATTACACAAATTCAGTTAACTAATTTAAATTATAAACCTTCTAAACTGTAAAGGTTATTGGCATTATAAACAAATCCTTACAAATAAGTATATATAAATATTAATTAAAGTTAGTGTCTAATAATACTATATGGATAACAAATTGTTTACAAAAATAAAAGAAACTTCTATAAGTTATAGATTTTTCATGTCGTTTAACATTAGGGTGGCTGACTAAGTTACTCATAGACCATATTATATAGGTAATATATTTATTTTAATATTAATGACAACAAATTAAAAACATAATATCCTGCTATGTTACTATCTATAACTGCATCCTACATTGTGTCTGTGGGTGTTTGCTTTGGTATGTTCCAGTGTATGTAAAATGTGCCAATAATTTAAACATGACTGCAAAATAAACCTCATAGTTATACCTCACCATTTACAACAACAGATATGTCAGCACCAAGTCCCTCTCCTTCACTATTACTTGGTATACATGTCCATATACCATCATGTTTACTGACAGTAGCTGATCCTTGTCTTATGGTGATAGTTCCAGCTTCTCCTCCTGACTGATCCTGATTATCTTTTGACCATTTAAATGTAGCGTAAGGATATCCTAGATCACTAACACTACAAGTGATATCAATATTAGGATTCTCTCCTTCAACAATAGGACCTATCACAGACATAACAATTGAGGCTTTGCCAGGAGGATCTATAACAAAACAAAAGTTAAATTTAATTATTTCGTAATTGAGATAATTAGTTTATGAATTCAGTAATGTTCTAGGCCCTCTTATAAAATATGAAAAACTCAGCATAAATATTATATGAAGTCAGCAGTTGCTGAATGTCGATATATTTAAATATGGCTGAAAATATTGTTAGCTGTTTGCTTTGGTAAATGAGTCCTGACTATTAGTTGAATAAATACCAACCTTTAAATTAATCTAACTACCTTTAAATCAATTGATGTTCTACTGTAATATATATATATATTTTTAAACTACAGCAATGGGAATATGACATATGTACCTGTTATATCTTTTGAAAATTTAAATTATATTTGTTCACGTTTGCAGATATATTCCATCCAAGAGGAAAAGTGAAATGTCGTCAATTATAATTTGACTCCTTTACAAAAATATATATTTATTAAATCTTTGATTAATTTATGAGCCTTTAGAGCTAACACGACACCAAGATCCCAAATACCTTCAACATTTTATTGGCCAGCAGGGCTAGTAACCTAAAAATAAATGTTTACTGGCCTTTCTATATTTTCTTCGTTTTTGGGGTTGGAATGATACATTTATCTACAAATAACAACGGTATGTATGTCCTGTTGTGATGGCATTACATTTCAGTGCATGTACAAGAAGATCGAGACCAATATGTATATCCAATATGTATATCTTATAGTATGTATCTGTTGCCAAATAAATGTTTGTATTTATATATAACCCAACATTAACCTCCCTATGAAGACATCAAGATCATGTTAGATAATTTCTTTATTTACTTCATGCACCACATTGCCAAACGCTAGTAGATCCTATCATCACTAAGCAATATAATTGTATTTTTCAATGAGCTCAGAGTTCTCATCCTCCAAATTATCTGCTGATTCAGAATCTGGTGCATCATCTGCATCAACTAACTACAGCAGAGACAAATTCAGTGGATTCGCTAGTTATAGTGACTGGCTCTGCTGCATCAGCAACTATATGAGCTGGTTCATTGGAGGTCTCACTATCAACCAATACCTGTGACTTAAATCCATCATCACGCAAATTTGGTCTTCGTGGTTGGGATGAAGCTCTATTCCAGTGTTCAATTGTTGGGACTGGATCAAATGTCAAGAGTTTAATTGACAGCAGATCAGTTAACTTGCGCTGCGTGAGTTGTGTTCTTAGATTGGTTTTAATCAACTTTGGTTGACTAAAACCTCGCTCGACTTGAGCGCTGGATGCTGGAAGAGTTTGCATCAAGCCAGGAACATTGATGCTCTTTTCTTGATCTTTATGTCATCTCAGAGTTTTTCTCTTAAAACTTCACTTATGTGCCTACTAAACTCCTTTGCTGATTCCTCATTCATATATGTTTTGCCTAGTATAACACCCTTCTGTCTATCTAACTCACAAAGTCAAACAAAATCTGAGAAAGGGCGTCTTTTCATGGCTAGTGCGTGGCAGGTTCTAAACAGGTGTAATCATTTCTCTATATAATCCTTGCGCAAAATGGTTAGCATTTTATAAGCCGGTTGTTTTTTCAATGGACCTGAAAATCTCTTTAGCAACAATATGTTTGTTTGACGCTTCATGGATCTTTATGTTCTCCAGCTTAAATGACTATCATCACAACGCAAACGAATTTTTTCTTCCCAGATGTGCGGCACGTTGTGCATATCATCGTACATGCTTGGCTGGACGTGGATAGAACGTCCGATCTCGAACTGCCCAGCTCTTGGTCTATTATCCCCAGCCATAGGTTGCCAACTTTCCAATTTGGGTTAAACGCTCGTTTCTGTTTACTGATCTCATAAAACCGTTGTATCGTCAGCTTCTCCTCAGAAGTCTTCATTTTGTTGCTGGGTGGCCACATTTTATCAGTTATAATTTTGTTGTTGTTTATATAATCTTTGGCACATGTGTCAATCAAAATATAGGCATGCTCGATTGTGACAGAGGAAACATTTCTGGGAAATAATAAATTAGTTTGTGAGCTTGATTGTTTTGTAGAGGGAATCCAATGTTTTTTCTGTGACTTTTTCTAACAAGTCTCTGCTGCCACTGGATATTTTCCAACATAATTATTTTTCACTTTCCAGACACCCTTATGCCAGTGCGAAACTATAATAAAACAGCTGTCCTTGTTCTTGCCAATTTTAACTATGAGATTCGTAGGCTGTCGGATTTATTGTGTGATGATGCACAATCTATAAGTTAAGCAATGCCATTCGGAAATTGATATTTCCTCAACATCCTGCAAATATGAACTGAAACTCTGACTATGGAACTTCCCAATATATTATCATTATATATTTGTGCTTAGTGATTGAATCACGGAAAAGAATGGTTGAATAAAAAAAAGGATGTGCGTAAAACAGAAATGGTGAAGTTGCCTGCAGGGCTAGTTGTTAAAAATATGTAGTCGCCCTTCACTAATTCGGGTCGCCAATGGAGACCATGCGACCAGGTATTTGGGACTCTGCGACACACATGTCTGCCATGAATTATAACTATATTACTGAATGCTATGTTCTATGGTACATTGTTGGTTGTACTTGATCACTAAATAAATGTTAACCACATTTGATTACTAAATCCCTCACCATAATATTATCAACTCCAAAATTGCACTTTTTAAGATTATCAAATATGGAATTAGTACAGAACTAACAAATATGTGAGCTGTGAAAAGGCAGTTAAACACTCTATTGGTCTATTCTCTGCTATAATTAACTTTATAGGTAAATATCTAAAATAGGCAGTTGGAATACTGGTTTTACTAAATATAAAATTGTAGAGAATTGACCTAAATATTAGGTTAGAAATCACAATAGTGTATACATTGGCAACAAAAGTATATACATATTATGAAGACTTTATTTTGATAAATACCTAGACAATAACATAAATATCAAAACATAGAGAACAATGGCACAATGGGTGAAGAGGGTTGTATGCAAAAACAATTATATTTTCATGCATTTTAGTCCGATATCTTTGTTAATGTCATTGTTGTTGTAACTTATATTGTCCATCATTCGAAATCCTGTATGAATGTAGTACAATCTTAGGGTTTAACAGATATTCAATTGAAGTAAAACCAAACTTGATATAAAATGTGTGTATAATTCAATAGGTATGGGTATCCCTAAGTTGTTCTGTTATTAATCTATTCTTCTTTAAATATATGTATCTTTAATTTAATTTTGTAAATACCTACACTAAAACAAGACTAATTTACAGTGGATACTGAAATTGATATAGGACAAGACTAATATTCAACTGTAGAAAATGTTGTTTGTCTGACTGCAGCAACTAAAACTAATTACATGTTTACCAGAAGGGCTTGACCTTTACTCTATCTTTGTGTTATAGTATTTTTGTGTCATTTCTTACTATTGAGTTGTTATATTTCTCAATAAAATAAGGGCTAACCAATAACCAAAGCCAAAATTATATACGAACATAAGCTGATTACAGATTAAAGTTGATTAAAAACAGTTTTAAAATTGCAAATGCCATTTAGTTGTTTACGTGCAAATGTTTAAATATTCAGACAACAAAGTTGTAACGTTTCGGAATCTATACCAATAAAGACCACTTTTATAAATATAATAATGATATTCACCTCCATCGGGTTTAAAGAACAAAACTAATCAAAATTAAATCCAACAAAGCTGACAGTCTTAACCTAATTGGTGTAAATTTGATATAATCGATATAATGTGACAACTTATATCTCATTATATCGTCTCTTTAGTAATGTAATTCAAATAGGAATTGACAAGATTCAGTTATATTTTTCTTAGACAATAAAACGGTTTTCACTAACAGGTTCTGAGATTGGATATTCTTATAATTTCTAGCTTCCTAATTATTAAATGGTTTAATTTCAACAAAACACAAGTACTCAAACGAGGGAGACATATATTGTCTGAAATTTACAGCTTCACCAGTTGTCTGGTAAGATGGAAACCCCGCACAGGGAATTGAAATTCATGACTCGATGAACTGTTCAATAACCTTCATGACATATTCATGAACTACTCATGAAAAGTTCACATGACTGGTTCATGAACCATAGTTCAAGAACACTTCATCATACAATGGTTGAAGAATATTTCATGAATCTGGAAAGGTTCATGAACCATTCCTAAAGAGTCCATGAACCTAGTGAACCAAGAATTGTCGAAGAACATTCCAAGAACTTCATACACCATTCATAAACATTAGAGTTCAAGAATAGCTGAAGGATATTTATAGTCAGATTTGTTTACCGACAACAAAACATATGAAACAAGTAATTTTGGCATATATATATATATATATATATATATATATATATATCATTTAGTTTCTAAGATGAAATACCAACATTTAAGAGCATTAATTGTCAGACATGGGGTCAATTCCATTTTGTCAATTCCAATTCCACTCAATTCCATTTGGTCAATTCCACATCAAATTGATCAATTCCAATTTTTTCAATTCCAAGACTCTTTTTTACCTACTACTTCTTAACATGAGTAAGTACTATGAGTAGGATTGTCACGGAAGAAATATTTCTGAATTAAAAAATTAACAGCTAAATTAATTTGTGGATTTCTTTTATAGGAAACTTCAATTCCAATTCCAAATTTATCAATTTCAATTCAATTATTTTAAATTATGAATTCCAATTCAGGAATTGAATTGACCTGAAACCAAAATATATTATACATCAAATAATATTTGCATCACAATAATAAGTAAAAGCTTTAGTGGTTTTATACTTGGGCCAATAGCTTTTTTAGTTTAGTTTTTATATTTACTGATTATGGGGTTTGTAGATGGGGATTGAGCCATTCCAGATCAAATTCTAAGTCAAACATTCATAATTAAACTAAGAATGCATTTTCTATCTCGGATTGTATGTGTAGAAGTAACAACTGGACCTATAAAGCGCATGCAAGAACTCTCACGCTGATCGTTCCAAACTATGGCATATTTTCCAGTGATGTGATTGGTCAACGAGATAAAAGCTATGGTTGTTTTTTTAGACGGTTGAGTGGTTTAAGAGCAGAGGCATACAAGTGTTTGTTTAGAACAGCTTTGTTGTGTTTTCAAACGTGACCATCTTAAAGCAGCATGTATCTTTTAGTGTTGGGTAGCCTGTTGAGTATTGTTAAATACACAGGCATTGTTACACCAAGAAAGGAGTTTCAAATTATCGCAAATGAGAGCAGGAAACAGTCATTACTCATACTGTTAGATCCATATAGATCTAATTCTAAGTAACATTCAGATTTCTATTTGACTATTTTACTCTAAATGTTTGAAACAGATAGCATGGTTGATGTTTTAACACCTAGTCATGTTGATCTAGTGCCATCAATTGTAAATATATTTAGGCAATACAAGTAATCAGTGCACCATCTATATATGCATCTAATGGTTGGTTATATAAGCACTGGGCTAATTATCTGTAAGTCCACTGAGACTGAAAGGTCTCAACTTTTTTATCAGATGAATAGTTGAAAATATGTAAATTTCCTTTTACAAATATTTAAGATTGAAACTGAAGCAAGGCAGGCTTTAAATGATTTTCACAAGGAAATCCTAGAAGTGCCCAATAAGGATACAGCAAGTAACAGTCAGTAAATACTATTACCATGTAGTCCAGTGACAGTCTGCCCAGAGCTGAGCTCTCAATTTTAGTTGGGTTAGGAAATGTTTAAACCAGGCAAGTGTTCATATGCTGTTATAGTTTCATGAATAGGACCATTTCATGTTCAAGAACCATTCATGAACTGTTCATGTGTTATTCATGATTTCTGTGCATGAACTGTTCATGTTCGATTTGTGAATAGTTCACTATCTTTTCACCAGGGGTCCTATATTACCACATTCCGAATTCGAACCCCCGACCTCCTGCACAACATGACCATAACCACAGGTAAATAGTCCAACACTCTAATCATGAGGCCTCACAGGTAGTAAACACACACGTATATATATATATATATATATATATATATATATATATATATCTTATTTACATTCATCAAAAGGATTTATTTTTCCCATCATTATATATCATCCACAAATTAGAAGCATTAAATCTTGTTCTGGGTTGAAACAATTTCTTTTTAGATTACTTGAGACAAAAAGTATTTTTGCAAAACGGATTTTCAGATCTGTTTCTATTATATGACATCCTTTGTATAGTTTCTTCCAAAACTAAACTGTTTATTGAAGATACCATATTTTCAAAGCTGTGAGTACACTAAGTGATTGCCTAACAATGTAGACCAACCTCCTATATAGTCAAGACTAAAGCCAATGCTATTAGTTTTCAGCAACAGCATATGGGATGTTCTTTATATCAAATAAACTCAGGAATTTTATTTCAGCTTTAACTTTTTATCATATTGTAGTACAATCCTAAATATATTCAAAACCGTTCCCCTTTTATATGTCACCGTGTTTATTATGTGGCTGGAATTTGTTTACAACGAGCAATACAACAGACAGACTTAAATGTAACTATTTTGAAAAGCCTACTTGGAACTGCCCACAATACCTAAAACAAATGTACATACTTCGTTTAAAGCAAACCCATTTTTTTTCTCCAGATTTTCCTATCGAAAATATTATGAGATAATTTTGTATTTACTCATTTTACCATTATTAGGATGTGGAAATTCACTTTGAATTAATTAATTCATCAAAGGTAAATGTTATTAAAGAATGTTCATTAAAGTATCTTAGAAATTAAAACTAGTAGATATCTGATGTAAGATATATAATGTCATCAAATATCTTAATATACTTTGTGTTCTATCAAGTAATTTGTCTGGAGTTTCTTTGTATCTCAGTTTGTAATTTTACGAGGTAAGATGTATATTATTATTGTTGTTGTTGTTGTTGTTATTATGAACAGGCTTTAAGTACGGACTTGTAAGCGCAATTGTATTGTTATTACCACATGTTTAGTTTTTGTGGTGTATATAAATCATAATGAAATGTCACAATATTCAGCTCCAACTCATCAACTAAGCCATGTTTAAATTTTTAAAATATTACTTAATAAATAAAGAGTGATATGTAATTATTATTGTACTTATTACTGATTTTCTTTTGTTTCATGATCTATCAGAAGAAAGAAAGTGTGAGCATGTATTTCCAGTATGGACTTTTTTTATTGAGTGGCTGTATATAACCCCTCCCCCACCACTCATAGGGGAGCAGTACAGAAAGATGGAGTCGAAAATACCCGAAGGCGGACACCACCAGAGTGTATTACATCATCATGGTATCTTTAATGTCCACCCTTTTTTAATTAGGTCATTGGAGACAGCAGAACCATTTATGAGATATCGTGTTAGTTGCATGTTACCTTGAAAGAATTGCACAAAATTACGGTTAGGTTAGGCAGTACCAGAGCTAATTAATAAAGTGTCCGGTAGCCTGAAGTGTGTTCCAGACCAATAGCATCCTTATTATTATTATTACAGGCTATTGATTCCACAACCTGAATGTCTACATTGCAGTTAGTTTACTGACTGCTAATGTGATATGGGAATGTCCTCTAGTAAACAAATACAGAAAGCTGGTATATATTTCCAGTATATTTTAATTTATTTGTAATCATCACATGTAATTAACATTTGAACGTTAGATCTAGTAAATGAAACAATCAATTATGATAATAAATGTACTATTATTGACAGAATACTATAAAGGGAATTACAAATAAACCTCTTCTGATTAACTGCATTTAAATATTATCCCATTCTTCATACATTAACTAGGAATTATTCTAGCATAAAAATATAGAAGTAGATAATGTACCAGTTGACAGTTAGGTAGTTTTCCCAAATGTTCGCTAGGTGAAGCACCGTTTTCGCAAAATCCTACAGTTTAGATCTAGTACGAAATATATAGGCATATATTAACCTTTTTTCTCACCAAACTGAACCCACATATACATCACATGATATAGATAATAACTTGAGTCGGAAAAGGGGAGTTTTACTAAGAATATTCTTGCGGCCCTGTTTATAATAGAAAGTATATAGGACCTACGGGGGATGCTGGAGATGGTGGACAACCGTGTTTGTTTACAATTATTAATCGCCCGTTAACATCAATGACATGCACTTAAAACGAAAAGGAAATACTCTTTCTATTCTATTGCAAACAAGATAGCTAGATCTGGGAGGTGGGGCGCCAGAGATTGACCTCCCAGGAAGTCGGGACAGTGCCCCCAGCAAATGTTTGTCCAGATCTGGCAACTGACCCATTAAATTGATTAGTCTTTGTAATATATCAGGATTATTTTGGATTTTGAGACATCCATAGTCGATTACCAGCAATGCAATGTTCTAAATTATTCAAGGAAGAAGACAAATCTGGCTTATTGTCAGGATTCAATGATATATATAGTCAGAGCTAGATTCTAAATTTATTTAGAATTAGTCTCCACGAAGAAGTTATAAATTAATACCATATGCGTCTCCCTCATTTGAGGTTCCCAGCCAAAATAAAACTACCATTTCGGCAATTATATTATAGTTGTTTAATTTATATAAGAAAAATATGGTTTTCAAAAATACTGTATTTGTATTATGTTTCATTTAGATTGTTTTATATAATTAGTGCATTTATTTAAATTATTAATTATTTGTAAACATGTGATTTATCTTGCAATACAAAAAAAGTTGTTTTAAAATCAATCAATTCTTTATGCTGGATAATTATTTTTACATATATTTATCATTTCATTTCTAATTAGATATCAACACCATATACATAGCTGCCAACATTTGAAAATTGGAGAGTAATGATAAAACCAGGTAATTTATTATATTTAATGATATCAAAACAATTTAACATCATTGGTGTTCTTTTGTGAAAGGTTGAACTGATTTTCCTCCATTTAATCAGATTCTCCCCACATTTAATTGCAATTAAGTCATCACAAATCTGCACTTTCACTACATGATTACTCTACATATTCTGCACTATGCTACAATCTTCATAGGATTGCTGTATTATGTATCAGTTGATTAAGTTTTTAAAATGACTCAGAATTCAAATCACATGGTATTTACTGTTATTTCGCTTCTAATATTCAAGGTCTAGTATGGAGTGTCACCTTTTCATGATTGTTTGATATGTAGCACATTTTGCCTGAGCCAGGAAAGTATTGGAATGTTTCTGTTGAGAACCTATTGTGTGTTGGCATTAAGGGATACTATGTGCACAGTCATGCTACTGAGAGTTTTGGTGGATATGCTGTGGTAGAACGCTGTCATAGTTTTGATGACAAATGATAATTCTTTCACAGTCTGCACTGCTGTGAAGCAAGATAAAAATGGCAACCGAGGCAAGGATATCAAACTGTGGCTGTCAAGTGTCATTCCTTATCTGTTTCATCGATACCAGCCAAATAAACTACCTTATTCTATTAAAATATAATTAAAATTAAGCTAGATCATCATGAATTGATCACAACAAATATACATCTCTATGTATTATGAATGATGCCTACAGATTATACTATCTTGTACTAGGTATTTTAGAAAGAAAAGAATAACAGCAAGGGCAGGTATCACATATATTTAGGTATATATCACCCATGTAAAAAAAGTAAATAAAGAGATCTGGATATAGTCACTGGATATAGCTTCGTGTTATCGATGTCATTGGATTCATTAGTGGCTACAATGAATGGTTGGTTTTCTATCTGAATAGCAATGTAATTTGAATCATCATTGCCTAATAGGGTGGCTATTTCCAATTTTGTGAAAAGCAGGACATGATGTTCCGAAAAGGAGGACATGGTCATAGGCTACCAACTTACCATGCGCTCTCTCACACACACATACAGGCACACATAGTTCATTTTGAAACACCTTTTATTATTACACATAAGTAAAACGAATTAATTTCAATATTTATTTTTAACCCAACTGAAGCAGATCTGCTAAACCTTCTCTTTTTTCAAAAATACAAAAAAAAAAAATAAGTTGTATATTTCTTATATTTAGGTGCTTTACTTGCCATCTTCAGGACCTATCTGTTAGCTAAGAGTGTTCTGTATATGGCTGAAAATTGTTCTGAGAAATTAGTGTCCTGTTACAATATGGGAAGATAAAAAAGGTACCCGGCCTCCAGCTTAAGTTGGCACCAAATTGAAGCTGACCGACCGATAAACCTTACAGTCCGGCACAAAGCCTGACATCTTGCCACCCTAGTGCCTAATGTCTCCACAAGAACATTTGTTTTTGTGTGACCACCGCCATATCAGGTAACAGTGGACGAAAGAGGGGCTCTCCTGCATACTAGACAAGTAATATACATCACCCAAAAATAATTCTAGGCTGTCCTGGAAAACTGCACCATTCCAATTTGCTGGTGCGCCAAAGCTTTCAAGCCATCCAGGCTAGGGCAACTGCCGTGTGATACAATGTGCAGCTAAAGCTTAGTACCCCTACATATACGTGGTATGAAGTTACGAAAAAATTGAAAGGAATATTAATGGACGCGAGCACTTCCATATATCCGGATATGGCACACAATTTGTCATATGGTTGCTTATGCAGCAAACTGAATCGTTCCATGTAGCGATTCATACAGGAACAGCAAAATGTATCCAGATTATGATATCAGAGATGAGTGTTTTCAGAACAACTTGGCGGACTTTCACAATGAAAGACATCAATCTTCCTCATAATATAACCACTGAGTAAGCTGTTCTACAGTCAACCTAAAGTATTGTTAGAGTTTCTCTCCATCAAATTGTAGTTTCTAAGGTGTTTTCTTGGCTTATTACGTTTCCATAGTTTTAGCTGTGACCTCATCATAAATATGCAGTGTTGTGGAGAAGTTTAGTTTTATGTTGGGTGGTTTGAGGTTAATATTATATATACATCAATCCCCGCTGTACCTGATGAGTGTGTATGATAGAACATATCAGAATGGTTAGTGTGACTGCCTGGCATGACTTCGAATATTATTGCATAATATCTGAGGGGGATACTATGTCAATAAAAACAAGATGATGCTATGGAGCAGTTGTACAAAGTTACAATTTGGACTGATTAGCCATGTTTGTGAAATGAACATCTTCAGCAAAAGATAGTGAAAAACAACAGGAAATATTTATATGGAATCATAAAAATCACATGCAGCATATATGGTATCTTAGCTTGAAGGCCTCGGACATTTAATTTTTTTAAAACAAATTCCTTTCTAACTATGCTTTTTATATTAAAAACGAACACCTGGTATTATTTATCTCATCTGTGACCTCAATGCGCCCTAGTAATCTCTTGAAGTACCTGACGATAGTGCACGAAAACAGGTGGAGGCACAAAGCCTTGACATCACAGCAAATAAAGCGCCACCATTGCTTGTTTCGTTGTTCTTGAGGTCGAAACTTTTCAGGGACTAATTTATCGGCTCATAACATAACGAGTGGGGAATGTGTTTTCCTTCTTCAACCACTCCAACATAGAAGCTGTGTTGATCAAGTGACAGTATGGGGATAATCCCCGAAATACAAATATCTTTGGTGAACATAGTGTAATTAGACACCTCAAATCTGGAAAGATAGCCCTCAAAATCTTCACTGGGGAACCACATATTTGCCGGGATGGACAGGAGACAATATCTTCACTGGGGAACCACATATTTGCCTGGATGGACAGGAGACAATATCTTCACTGGGGAACCAGCAGCCGGGTGAATATTGACCTCCTTATTTTATCTATAATAGTTCATAGAATCATTTTGAAAAATGGTTTAGCTTTGCTTTGTTTGGATGTGGGAATATTAATTTAGAAAATGTAATTTTCATTCATGGATATTATCCCGCCATATTAGAAAAAAAAAACCTGAGAATGGCTTGGAAGCATTTTGTCCAATGAACATGAGACAAATAGCACCCCACGAGCACATCATACATATGTAGTGAATATTTTGTCCGTGATAACTACCATAACAAAATGCAATGTAATTTGTGGCTGCCGAAGAAGCTGGTTTTGAAGAAGGATGCCGTTCCTACTGTATACCGGCAAATGTCAACATGACATGCCCGCTTCCTATAACAGGATACACTGTAGCTGATCCAATGAGACCAGTTCTTCGGGAAAGAGAAGCACACAGTGTGAGCACTTATGGTAACTTGATGACTAAATGATTATTAAAATATAAAAATACTAACATTGTATCAGATAAATAAACAAATAGAGTTCTTGGTTGGTGTTATAATGTTACAAGTATCATAGTTAAAGAGGAAATAGGAGATGTTGATGAATAATTGGCTAACCTATCAGTGTCAGATGACAAACCTGAGCAAGAAACAAGCACAAAATATGTGTCAACACAATAAAAAAAACCTTTGTATACCAATAATCTAGCATTCCAGATACGTATGCCAAGCAAGAAGCCTGAACAATGTTGCAACGGTAATATTTCACACTTATGCAGTGTGTTCCTAATTTATATAGAGTATCATTAGCAGGGTGTTTAGATTATGAAAGCACCCCATTGAAATATAGCTGGTACATTAAAATTAAGCCCAAAACATATTCTACTTGATCTAGATTAACTAGAGATGCATCATATGATGAATGCCATTATATCATATTGTGGCTTGATTGAAAAACTTGGAGCAATTATTTATCCGAAACACACTCAGACTGATCAAAGCTGTACACCCCAAAATATCAACTCGGTGTGATATGCATCATATCTGGGTGGGATCTACCATACATGGGGACCAGTAGCATCCACACCAAAGAAAAAGGGCCATGTTTCCCAACATGAGGGTCTTGTTCTCGACTCGGTCTCATCAAGATCCAGTACATAGGATGGCTATAACGCCAATATTGAGCTCAGTGGTGCACCTATTACATGGATTGGGCAAACTCATAGTCTGGGTGTGATACAAAGTTCATCAACAATGATCAGATGGCAAGGAAACTTAATACGAATATGCAGATCTGAAAAGGAGAGTTTTCAAATGGTGACGAAAAGAAACAATGCTATTTGATGACTTAACATGTTCAGAGAGTGAATTCCAAAGAGTTCAGACAGCAACTAAAGAAAAACAAATCCCAGTATGAGTTTTAACCTTGGGAACAGGTAACAAGTGAAAACAAGATGAACAGAGTTCTCTGGGCTTGGGTGCTAAAGAAAATATGGACAATTGATATGAAGGTTTTCCAGAAGAAAGAGTTTGATAAGCAATGCCAATAGTGCAGAGTTTGAAAATTATGCGAAATTGAACTTTCAATTACCTAGTATGTGTTTACTGAAATATAACTGAAATATGAATACAGATTTTGTTAAAAATATAATTTAGTTTCACTATTTATATTTAATAAAGACAGCAAGTCGTGTGAGAAACTTCTGGAATTGTTAAACAAACAAGGATGTGCTGAAGGGTGTGCGGAAACTAAGCCCGGGAAAGCAAACATCTAGCGTGGAATCCTTCCATAGTTTAATTATTCAGTTTACACCAAATAATTTTCACTTTTCTTTCCATGGCATGTTGATCAGGTAAAATAAGTAACGCCTCTTGTGATAAGGAAGTAAATAAATGAATGCGAGACTTTTATATTTATTCATTTCTAGTTTACTTGTCGCAATTATTTATATCTAGTGGCCATTGTAAGTGAAATATCATTATGGCATGAAGACAATACTTATTTAAATAATGAATATACTAAACTTGTCTAAATCGATCTCTAGGTTGCTCTTGGCAGCCATGCATTATAACGAGAATGCCAACAGGAAACTGACAATCAACAAGGCTGGAGTTTACTATTCGATTTCAAAAATTTAAGAAGGGTGGTTACAGCCATCAAAGCAAGAAGGTTGATAACACATTCTGTTAGTATAGTTTGAATTCAGTTTTCTTAATCGTGTTTTTGTTTTATTATATAGTTTATTAATTAGTTGTATCACCTTTTGGTGTGCATAAAAAGGGACAGTTGGTTACATGTAAAATGTGTATCAAAACACCTGTACAATACTTGAGGCACTCAATGGATGTGTACATTTTAAAATACATCGATTCTGCCCGCCTGGTCGAACTTCCCCACTTCTATATCTTTTTGAAACAACAACAATATACTACCTACAATTAGGTATTAGCACAATGGTTTTGCTTATGGCATACATGAAAACAACTTTCTTCAGGCGTCACTCAACAAGTCGACAGTTTTGTCTTCCTTGACCGCACACTAAACGGCTCGTGTAGTGGGCGTTGTTAAGTGGGATATATATATATATATATATATATATATATATATATATATATATATATATATATATATAAATATTAGATATAGCTTACTAAAATATGATGATCAATTTGCGACAGTGCTAGTGTCAACCAATCAACTACTGCATAAGAATCCATTGGAAAGATGGTGACTCATGCCGATGCTGACTGACATATGTCTATTGTTTACTTTCACTGACGATTAACGACAAACAGAAAGTAATAAAGGCTGGAAAAAACTATTGTAGAGACTGTCAAATCCCAACTACCGGAGGATATATATTTTTTCGACTGACCGACCCCATGTTTTCATAGAATTTTCATTTAATTTTCCCGACCTACAATGACCCTAATTTTCGGGAGGCAGTGTCCGTAAAATAAGTATTAAAAAAACACTGGCTAATCATTCAATTTCTACATTAAAAACATCAAGTGTCTGAGGCCTTTAAGACAGCAAGAAAACTGCAGCGCTTGGAACTATTACAGGAAAAGGCAGATTTATCATAGTTACGGGTGTAATGGCGTAATACAAAACAGAAATTGTAATGATTCTGCAGAAATCATAATGGTTGACAGCTATGCATGTAATCTTAACAAGTCACACAGATTAGTGACAAGAAGATGTTACTAATCAAAGCCACTCTGCTTCAATGTGGTCAACTGAATGAATTTGGGATGACCAGACATGTGATGTCACATCTTTTCTGTGCATTCATAGGATTATTGAGTCAATGTTTAAGTACTTCGTGTTTAGCCAGGTTTGGTGAATAAGGTGAATATTCACATAGATTCACTATTGATAGTAATATCATGCTGAATGCATACCAGATACAAAAGCTGACTCGGCACATACTTGTTGCTGTAAAATGTGGGACAATTGTGTGTAAAATCGAGTCTACAATACTATATTATTTACAGCTGGTTAGCATATATTCATACTTGTCAACTTCACAATGTCTGGCAGAAAACAGGATATTGTGTGGTTATACTTTGATATCACTAAAGATGTGGGGAAAGCAGGATGTCAGGCTATGTGCCAGAAATGTGCCTACAAAATGCAGGGACTTGTCACTAGAATAAAGCAGCATTATGATGCATACACTGTTGATATTAGAACCAGTCATACAGCTCCATGCATGTACCAGATTAAGTCAAGGGTATTGTATCTCCAAGCCCATTATAACAGACAATGGTGCAGAAATGTGATGCAGTGATCCTCGATAACTTTGTAAGGTAAACAAAAGCAAGTGAGAAAACAGCCATCGACAATAAAATTACACACTTCAAACAAAAATCTGATTTAAATAAAACAATAACACCATATCACTGCACAATCACCCCAAGAGGGTGAGTACACATCATGAAAACCAGAGGAACAAGAACTGAACCCTGCGGTACACCAGATAATACAAATTGAACATTATATAAAATACAATGAACAGACACTCTCTGGGAGCATTGTTCCAGATAGGATAAAAAAACAAAACAAAAAACGTTTTTACTGCATATGGTTATTACCATCCATGGAAGAAACATGCCAACCCTGGATTCAAACGATTTACCTGACAAACAGAACAGTCTTTCAAATGTAGATTATTGTCAACTATATCAAATGCAGTAGACAGGTCCACAACAACTGGACAAGTAATACTGGCTTATCTTAATCAATTGACATCATAATATTAATTTTCACTGGAACTAAGACCACTTTTATATGCAGACTGTGGTAATTCATTAAGGTTATCTGTCATTAAATATTTATATAGAAGGAAAGCAACTGCCCTTTCAATAACTGGAGATAAAATGTAGGCTGTTGCTATAGGTGCGGACCTGGACCTACACTAAAATAGCCATAGCTCCGGCACCTCAACTGCGCACGCGCAGCTTCTTGAATATCCGGTAGAATATCACACACAGGACACCTTACGAATATACTAAAGCTCCAACACTGACTACCGGACTACTCAGGGGGTCTTTAATGCCCCCCCCCCCTTTATTTTTTAAAAATTCACTGGAGACGACAGCGTCATTTATAACGTGATCATGCCACCCACGATGTTGTAACCCGAGAAATTAATCTCTGGAAAAGTTTCGACCTCTTGCTGGGATCGAACCTCTGACACCTGGCTTCTCCTTTATTTTCGGGGAGAATCCCCAGGCTGTCGCATATTAAACACAGCTTGCTTGCTGGCCACATGCGCATTAAATACCCACGGAAACCGGAAATTACACACTATTGTTATTCGCCGGGTGGCGGTCGTTTTGTTGCCACTAGCACTCAGTACCAGTTAGTCGCCAATAAAAACGGTCGTTTCAGCGATAATTAATATACTCCCTAGATATTACCTTGAATATCGCTCTCTGACTCTGGTGGTCGGGGAGAGCTTGACCACTAGATCTATCATCTAGACTACCTTTGGTACCTATGCTAAATTGGCGAGGCTTCACTTCGCCTTATTTCGTGACGAAATAAAAAAGTTATGTTATTTGAATAACACTGACATTTATTGATTCAGCGGGACATTTTGGTTCACGAGATCGCTCAGCATAACACTAATAAACGCGAATTTAATAGGCAGTAACTCAACAGCACAAACATCGGTTCGCCATCTTGGCCGCCTGTCGTTTGATCACGTGACATTGAAAATACAAATACGAATACACCGTCGCACAAAATAATGTTCTATGCTACAATTTAAGCACAGCATAATAATATAAGCCTTATGGTTGCTATATTAAAATTCCATAATATTGCTGAGGTACAAGCCGTTAAATTAATGATATTATAGAGATCGATTAACACATGGTGCTACAAACGCGCCCTAGAGATTTTGCCGCAGGGTGTATTTATTTTGGATTGCGTAATCAAAGACTATTTATAACAAGACGTGTTACTTCGCGTTTTAACATGGGGCGCCATTTTGAATTCATGGAGCGCCAGGGCCCTAGCGACCGGAGGTAGATTGTCAAGGACAGCTCCCTTCGTTAACATGGCGCCTAATGTCACTGGTTCATTCTGCGCCGCTTTCGGCTGCAGTAACAGAAAAAGTATGCACAAATAAAGACATTCTCGAAAGGAAAGGAATTCTAGTGTAAAAATTTGATATGATCTGGCTTTTAAAAAATAAACTTAATAAAGGATATTTAAAAAAATAAGCATAATAATTTGAAGTAGACACGCCCCTATTTGACAAGACCCATTCAATAGGGCTAAGCAAGATCTATCTAGATCTATATTTGTTTCAGACAAAATCTGATTACATTTTATTGAACAATATCAACCTATTAATCACAAAATGGGTATGTAAGATATACATAAGCTTACAGTTACATGTACTGGAGCCACTGAAGATGTTATGGGCGGGAAGAATATTTTACTTTGTTATTGTTAATAATATAATTAGACTTCTAAAATTACATTACTATAATCAGATACTTTTTCCCTAATTACAATAATTATAAGTAGCTGAGTATTTACTTATTGATATATATATATATATATATATATATATATATATATATATATATATATATATATATATATATATATATATATATGGACTTCTATTTATAATTTAAATGTTATGAAATTAATTATTAAATACATCAACTAGTGGTAGAAACATTCATTTTCTTATTTTTTCTATTGACAGCAGTAAAAGATGGGTTATTAATTGTTGTCGTCCAGATATATGATGAGGAAAGAATTAAATTACTTGAATACTAATTGTAGAATGTATTTCACTGAAACGGAATTCATGAACCAGCCAACTTATCTAGAATGCTATTCAAATTAGTTTTGATGTACCAAATCTACCGCATGCATCCAATGCAATCAAAGAGGAAGGTATTAACAGATAGAAGACCCTATACAGGAGATAGGACCAGCTTTGATGGTAATTAATATTTATAAATATTAATGGTGAAAATTGGTATTATAAAATTAATTAAATAAGAAACAAGGCATCAAACCCATGAAATTTTGTCAGCCCATTTCATATCTTTATTAATTAATACAAAATAGGATTACCAGCATCTGAATTAGTACTTGAATGTTCAGCTCAGGTGCTTTAATTGGTATATTTCTCTTCATAACTTAAATGCATATCAAATCAAATTCTTTAACCAACTTGAAACAATGGAATACATGTGTTTACACATTGTGTATGCACTTCGTTCAAGTCATTATTTTACAAGGTATTGTTTTGTTTCAGTCCTTGAAGTTCTATGATGATGAGATATCATGTAACAGGCCAATCTATTGGTTACACATTTACTGGTGTTATCTGTTACAGTAATCAATGCATGTGTCTATTACATCTCTGGGTATATTCTGTCTAACTTTAAACAGTTCACTGATCTTGAATAAATGTCATATTTTTGTAGTAGTGGTTGTTTAGCGCTGGAAGCAATTTGGGTTATTCTGTCCATTTGATAACAATTAAATGATTCATTGTAACTATAGATGAACCCGTGGCACAGGAGATTTTATGCCGCTAATTGTATGGAAGTACTAATTTCTCTATCTCTAACATGTTAATGCAAACATAAACATTGTTAATATTCCATGTATATTCTTTGTTCTCAGCTGGGCAGGCTTATATTGCATGGTCTATATTACTGAGGTCTAGACTTTAAATGAACTTATAATTTTTAAAGTTAATATATGATAAACGGACATGATGAATATATGGTGAATTGTGTTATGGGAGAGTTATAATAGCTGTATATATCATTATATGTATATATCCAAATAAATAAAACTTTATGGACTATGATAAACTGACATGATGAAAGTATGTTTGTATGCATTTACCTCATATATACCTAATTGCTTTCATTTAAAAAAATTGTGAAAATTATGCCTTCCACACATAAAGCTGTGAAATAACCTAACCCACGTTCAATTATTTTCTGATCAGCTGTCAAGTGATTGCATATTGTAGGCTATGAATTAATTAAGTGACTGGGCTGTGAAATCACAAAAATTATATTTACAGTTTCATAGCTTCGTTTCCTTCGAGATCATGTCTGCACAATTAAAGTGTTAATTAATAAAAGAGTATGTGATCATGTAACATATAGTACTAGTATTGGCAATTCATTTCAACCATGCGCACACATGTACACGATCACATGTGGACAACCAGATAGCTTTTGTTTATCTGAGAAATACCTCCGGTCGCTGGAGGCGCCACTGGTTCACAATTCAACACGGCGTGGCAAGAGTAACGGCTCTCTATATTTAAGCTCTCTGGCGTAATCAAATGAACCTCGATTTGGTCTTGTCCCGATTCAGTTATGACCGATTTAGTCTTTTCCGGAAATTACCTGTATTCCTTCGCCATGATCACTTAATCTGTCTAATGCACACACATACACACCTCTGCATGCACCCAAACGCGCATATTTATAGAAAAATTGCACCATTCAGATAATGCTAAAATATATTAATACATTTTGATCAACTCATAAATACATTTATTTTCCTAAATATTTTTCTTTATAAACCATATATATTTTTCTATTATATATTTATCCTACCTATACTTTTTGTTTTCGTACAAATTTAACAGTTTGATAATATATATATATATATATATATATATATAATATTCTATTTCTGAAGATTGTTGCTATTGTATAAAGTTTTCCCCGTTGTGTTGTTGTTATAGTCACTGAATGTGTTAAACAAAATGGATTACGTCATAATAATTTCTATCACGTTTAAAGAATCGAGATTCTCTGTTAAACTATCACATTATAGTGAATATGGGGGACTATGAATTCGAGAGCGTTAATTATAAAATACCATTAGGTTTTACAAGACCAACGTGATACCAGACTAACCAAAAATAAAATATCGTTGATAATGAAAGACACCAAGATGATTATTTTAATGCTATGATGGGTAATGACAGCTATTTTACAGGAAAAAGTTCTAGTGAGTTAATTGGTGTCTTTTAATACGTTCAACGAACACTTGAGCATTTTGACAGTTTGATTGATCTTTAATATTAACTATAAATCAATAGTTACAAATCTCTATCGGTAAAAAGTTTTAAAATTATTAATATTATTGGTGAGCGACTATTTGCTATGTATGTCATCTGATTGGCCACACTTCATCATTTCTGATAATGTAGTACGTAGGTTGGTCGTTGTATCCCGTTTGATAGTTATGTGGCATTTAAATTTGTTCATTTTAAGTCTTGACAATATTATGTAAACGTAACCATAAAATAAAATCTTAGAGTGTAACCAAGTCGAGTGTACATGATTAGGTTATTAACTCACATATATAGTTCTCAAACGATTTTATTAGCAAAGATTCAGCTCATAAACTACCAAGTCCAGATATGGACACATTTCATTTAACAGTTCTGAAGGTTTTTTTAATCATGTTCTCATTCGCTTAAACCATGGATTCCTCGTTCTTTTGTTAAACAAGGAACTAAATAATTCACACACATCACATTTGTCACACTTAAATGATTCTTATTTTGGTGTTAAAAACGCGAATTACACACATCGCCGAAGAATCGGAGGAATTTTGTATATTTCTTAACTGGGATGTTAAACTTTAATTCACCAGTTTTGTCTCTTTCATGCTAAAGATATACTAGTAATGAGATAATAATTTTCCTGTGAAATAACTAGGATTTATTGTATCTATCAATCACAAAACCTTTGTATTAATATGAACTTAAATGATATTTATGTAATTTATATTCAGATATCATATTATTTATCAGATAATTAAATAGTAGTTAAATTAAATCGGACTTCATTCCTGACTGTACGTACATGTATAATGGCTTGGTCAAGCTAATTTTAAAATAATGAGCCGAATGTACACAGGTGAAGTAGAGTTTCTGGAAAGTTTTAATAGCTGTAATTTCCCATAGGGATCATCAACCTCTTATGGATCATTCATTAAATACATGATAGTCATAATTTAAAAGGTTGATTTTAAATTACCTTTTAAATGTAGATATTGAAATCTGGACACTGAAAGGTTATAATTTCAATAAATATTCTAACTTGCTTTCTGGTTGTCTCAAGAGTGATATCATTTAAACACTCATACAGTTTTCTAAACATATTAAATCAATGTTTTACTTCTTAATAAAATATCTTTAACTTAGTTTCACAATGCCATATCAATTAATTCAATGTACCTTAAAGTACTTAAATTGTTATAGGAAGACTAAGTAATCATCAAACAAAGATCTAGTTTGTTATGTATTTATAATATTTATATAATTATTGATAGTAAATATTAAATAATCGTTTATATTTTACAATTCAGAATTTATAACAAAAACATGTTAAAAGTATGGGAGACAACTCCATTGTATTCAAGTAATTAGAAACAAAGTGTTAAGTACATATTAACATTAACCAAAATATAAACATATTGTAGATGATAATAAAAGATAAAAATACTTACATAATACAATTATCTGTGTGATGTCACTCTCTGATGATAAACCACCATCTTCTCCAGTAATACAAGTATATTGATGATTTCTATCATCTCTCATCACATTAGTTATTGTCAATTGATGACCATTAACTCTATGTCTAGATGATGATGTAGTTGTTAGGTTGATGTTATCTCTTGTCCAGGTGTATCTCAAAGGTAATTGGTACTTAACGGGTATGGAGCTAGAGGATGATGTACACATCAAAGTGATGTCTTGACCTTCTTTGACTCTTTGTCCACCAGATAATACAGGTTTAGTTGGCTTACCTGTTGTATTTTATATGCACAAAATTAAGAAGATATAGTTAGTTATGAATAATATAATTTCACAAGAATGACAAATAAGATAGTGTGCAGTAATACAACTGTTGTGGATAAAATAAACAAAATATTGACACATTTATTACGATGCAATGGTACTGGATCCATATTTTCAAAATACATTAAACCAGATTCATATTTCTCAGATCTTTCCTTTGGGATATCTAAGAAAATTTCAGGTAATATACCTTCCGCAACCTTTCCTAAATGCTATTTTTATTTTGAATTATCTTATAATGTATTGTAAGCCTCAATAATCACTTCTTGGAGTATTACAACTGTCAAATCAGACTTTAAGTCTCTGCATTTATAAAGTTATATATAAATATGGTATATATATATATATATATATATATATATATATATATATATATATATATATATATATATATATATATATACACATTTATAGCCATAACCACTAATTGCTACAGCATCAATATTATTTCTACTATATATTTTCTATTACTATATTTGTATTCGTCACTGAAGCCAGATTTCTCATTATTTGAGGAAGTTGATGAGTTAAACACTCTCTATGGTGATATAAAGCTCTCTCGAGGTAAATATTTTTAATTTATTTCTTCTTCTATTTTACTAGTATTCTAGTAAACCATATTTATCTCCGGACACAAGGAAGACACTGTAAATAAGTGTTCCCATTGTTATTGGTTATCCTTCCTTCATCTTCTTATAATATCAATTGAAAAAGGTATATATTCATGGCGTGTATTATTTACCCTACTGCCGGGTCTCGAACGATATAAAACAGTCTTATTTACCCTACAGCCGGGTCTCGAACGACATAAAACAGTCTTATTTACCTTACAGCCAGGTCTCGAACGACATAAAACAGTCTTATTTACCTTAAGGCCGGGTCTCTAACGACATAAAACAGTCTTATTTACCCTACAGCCGGGTCTCGAACGACATAAAACAGTCTTATTTACCTTAAGGCCGGGTCTCTAACGACATAAAACAGTCTTATTTACCCTACAGCCGGGTCTCGAACGACATAAAATAGTCTTATTTACCTTACAGCCGGGTCTCGAACGACATAAAACAGTCTTATTTACCCTACAGCCGGGTCTCGAACGACATAAAACAGTCTTATTTACCCTACAGCCGGGTCTCGAACGATATAAAACAGTCTTATTTACCCTACAGCTGGGTCTCGAACGATATAAAACAGTCTTATTTACCCTACAGCCGGGTCTCGAACGACATAAAACAGTCTTATTTACCCTACAGCCGGGTCTCGAACGATATAAAACAGTCTTATTTACCCTACAGCCGGGTATCGAACGACATAAAACAGTCTTATTTACCCTACAGCCGGGTATTGAACAACATAAAACAGTCTTATTTACCCTACAGTCGTGTCTCGAACGACATAAAACAGTCTTATTTACCTTACAGCCGGGTCTCGAACGACATAAAACAGTTTTATTTACCCTACAGCCGGATTCGAAAGTATCGGCGACCCGGTAGCCGGATATACAATGCTCATTTGGGTTTTTGTTCAGCCGACATTGTCAGGTGTGTGTGTATGTGTGTGTGTGTGTGTGTGTGTGTGTGTAGTTTGGGGATTTAAGATATTATATATGATAAATGATTTTAATGGGAGGTGTATGGATCTTTCTTGTGTAAAGGGGGAATAATGTCTGGAATGATGGTGGCCTTTCTGATGAGTAAGACGGCAATATTGTGATCAGCCCAGCTGTGTTGCTGGAGGGGGGGGGGTAATTGGTCGTTGTCGGCAGGTGGGATGAGCTGGGCAGTTTATTAAGTAGTGGATTGGGGTAAAGTGTTGTTGGCAGAGAGGACATATTGCGTTGTGACGGTTATTTGGTCCATATTTTTTGGAATAAAAACCAAAAACATAGTCTGCGGAGCTGGGAGTCAGCTTGTCTGTTAGGGAGGAAGTTGAACCCTGGAACTGTGGTCTTCTCATACAATTTCTGGAGAGGGGGGTGTTTTCCGTTGCTATGCGACGGAGTTTTTGGGCGAAATGATTTTTATAAGGTGACTGTAGGTTCCTGGTTCTTGCTCAGCATGGAGGACTTCGTTTAAACTGGTGGCGATATTCGCCTGTCTGTCAGCGTGTTCGTTTCCGTCTAGGTCGACATGGCATGGAATCCAATCGCTGGTCTGTTTGTTTTGTTGTTCGGGGAGAATCCCAAAGCTGTCCCTTATTGGGCACAGCCTCTATGTTCGAGTGGTTGAGAAACTTCCTCCCCCACCACTCACAGGGGAGCAATACGGGAAGATTTTAACGTACCCCTTTATTTTAAATAATTCAGTTGAGACGGCATGGCCATTTAACGTGGTCAGCCACCCACGAAAAATGTATGAAAAAAAGATTTTTGATGTTATTTCAAGGTAGGTTTTATATATTCAGTTCTCACGAATGGTAAGGGGGGCCATTGAATCTGAATGAATGATTATGTCTTTTGTGTTGTGTCTGGAGAGTTTCCAAACTAGATCAAGATAAGCCTCAAAATCAAGGTATTTAGTAAATATTTGGCCGACAGACAGCTCCTCGCCCTCAGCGCTACTTGCCGCCATTTTCTGTCTCATGCTAATATGTAAACTTAATAAAAGGTGATAAAAAAACTAATTACTTACCAAACAGATATAACTCAGCTTTGTTATCATTTAATGATGAACTCGTCCCTCCAACAACAAATACGACTGACAGTCTATATACTTCATAAATGACGTCATCATCACTGACATCTTTAAGTATCAACTTGATACTCTTATCTAATTCCTCAAATGTAACACGATCTTTATAGTTTCCATCAATTGAGACTTGTCCACTTATTAATCTCTTTACTATGATGATGGTGTTATAAGTTATATCTATTGTTATGATCCTCTCCGGTTTGTCAGTAAATGTCCAAATAAACGTGACGTCATCTCCTTTATGGTATCTCATTAATCCTGGACTAGATTGAAGAGTAACTGCGGCATCTGTAATAAATAACACACACATACGCACACACACACAGAGAGAGAGAGAGAGAGAGAGAGATTTCCTTTAACTAAACTTTCCCATAAAAAGTAAGTTAAAGTTAACTTATCCTGTTCTATTACAAAAGGTCCTTGTTCACTTTTGACCAAATTCAAATTTTCCATCTATTGTGTTATAACTTTCATATATTCTCAAGACCCAGTTCAAAATACTATCTACAACTTATCCAACACAAGAACCTATAATCCAAACTTCTGTTATATGTTTAATCATCAGAATAGAGGTTAAATACTGAACAACAGCAGCGTCAGGTTGAAATAAGGGTCAGTGGAGTATTATATAATGACTAATATATAAGAGTGGTTAATGTTGAGTTAGTACTGTGTTCCTGGTTTTGACTTAGCCAACACAAAGATCCTAGCAATGGTAAATTATAGGATGCTTTGTGAAGTGACTTCAATTAACTCGATGCAAGCATGTTTCTAGATAGTTAGTCTGCTGCATTATCTCACTTATAAATAGTCCATATGGTTTATCTAGATAGAATTTGTACCTATTCGAAACACCTATTCTTTTGACATATAGTAAATTGATGTCGACTGTAAACGCTTTTATTTGAATGTGCCACTTTTATTATGTATTAAAAGTTTATTGCCTGAGACCCAAAAAAGCTGAAGAATAGCGAGGATATTTATGAATTTTTAATGTCTCTGTCTCTCTCTCTCTCTCTCTCTCTCTCTCTCTCTCTCTCTTTCTATATATATATATATATATATATATATATATATATATATATATATATATATATATATATATATATAATCAGAAACCACATGATTGACAGAAGATAATTCAAATATATTTGATAATTAAAATATACATGTAAATAATCTTATATACTTACAGGAGACAAATATCATTGCAAACATTTCTGAGATTAGCTAGAAAAAGGTAAGCATGTACATGTGTGGGGGACTTTTTCATGTGTTTTTAACAAATGCGTGGAATTAAATATACATATAAAATATAATACCCCCCCCACACACACACACACACACACGCCCATACACAAACAAACCCCTCCACACACACGGCCTTTAATTTGCTCCTAATTATGTAGTTGGATATTGTAATTCTATCATTTTCTTATATTTCACTCGTACAAGCATTCCAGTTTGATGATGGATAAAGACTATTGATGATGAATAACTAAAGCTAAAAAAGGAAATACATAGAATATCTTAAAATTTAAAAAGATGTTTAGAAATAAGAGATTTGAAATCAATTGTATATCTAGATTATTTTTTTGTAGGAGGCTGAAATTATGATGATTAAAAAGGCAACATGTCCTTATAACATTATTAACAAGCCTAGTTCTTCCTATATCGTTGACAAAATTAGAAGACCAGCAAAGAAACTAACATTTATAGACTTAGAGATTGATAAAAAAGAAAACAATTGTTGGTTTTCAGGGTTTTTAAGTGTATCTAATTAATTTGTTATACAATATACTGCAGCATGTAAACAGGGACACCAGTTAACACAACAATTAAACTGGGCTTGCTAAAGCTTTATAATGTGGTAGATATTACTTGCGAAGAAGCTATATTTCAGCACTTCTATCAGCACAGAGATTAGCGTACAAATGATTTAATTCTACTTCTATTTTTGCCATTGACAATATAAGCTTGAATGATTTACATATGTATTAAATTAGTTATAACTTCAATATTGAGGCAATGTAGATGACAGGTATCAATCATTACTTGGCATATACAATAAGCAGAATGCGCTACCTCAATTCACAAAAGTTGGTTTACCAATTATAAATATATAGCATCCATATTCTACACATAACTAATTTATGCTACCATATGTCTAATACATTTTTCCTTTCCATGTTTTCAGGGAGGCTAGAAGTCATTGTACAACGATATAACTAATATTTCTAATATTTTATGATTAATTTAATTATTGTTATAATGTCATATGTGTTGATAACAATTATAATCTATACAGTCTCTTTAGCTGACTTGTCATAACGGTTAATATTAAGTTATCTTAGTGTACTCAAGCTGCTACATTTAGAATATGATGTTCACAATCCACAAGCAAACAGTGATCTTTTATCCACATTGTTAAAAGGAATTAAACCGGAAAAAAACATTGGACCAATCTTATAGCATGCACACTTTTATATCCTCCAACTCAAATCTTACGAATTACATGTATTATTTTTGTTTAGTTTGTAAAATTTCCTCTGCCTCTAAAGTAATTGTCACAACTAAACATTGTATTGTCAATGTTATAATATCATTGGTCTTCTTATAATCCCCTTCATTGCAATATTCATTAAACATCATTCACAGGGAAATAATATATTTCCTGAAAATACCCCCCCTCCGGTATAGGAATTTTTTCGTTCCAAAAATAAACTTAAGCAACATATTAAAGAAATATCGTGAATAATTAATGTATTCACCAAGTCTGTATAAGTTTGATCATAATTAATTCTGGGAAGGTTTTGAAATATGTTTCAAGCCAAAATATATATGAATATGAAAATTAATACATATAAGACTTTTACGCGCTTAACTAAATATTTGTCTAGACTGCCAATATAATTGGCTAACATTAATTAAGTATATAGTCAGAACTCATTAATCCGACCAGGTTTGTCACATGATAATATGTTGGGTAAACGAGAATGTCGGAATATCGAGTCCGTGACATACCGGTAGTCTGGGTGACACATATTTAGATATGCCGTTGTATGTAACAAAATAATAGGCAACATCCATTGTAATAACCAATAATCTTGTGGTGTATGTATTTCTTTTCATCAATTATGACACAATAAATGACCAGAAACAAAATCCAACATAAAGGTCTATTTAGCGGAACTAGTTGATAGATGTATAATGTCTGTTAGTGGGTCAAGTAGGGGATTTAACTGTTTGCTGGTAAATTGAGGATGTGCTTCCATGAACATTAGCGCATCTTCGATGTTGCTAGCTGCCATCTTCGACAGAATAACCCATCTTTCTTCCTGCTCTAAACAACCACTACTACAAAAATATGACATTTAGTCCAGATCAGTGAACTCTTTAAAGTTAGACAGAATATACTCATAGATGTAATAGACACATGCATTGACTACTTTAACAGATAACTCAAAATCATCTATCACATCCAACACCAGTAAATATGTAACCAAGAGATTGGCCTGTTTACATGGTATCTTATCATTATATAACTTCAAGGACTGAAACAGAACAATACCTTGTAAAATAATGACTTGAACCACATGCACACCCAATGTGTAAACACATGTTTTCCTTTTTTTCAAGTTGGTTAAAGAATTTGAATTGATATGCATTTAAGTTATGAAGAGAAGTATACAAATTAAAGCACACGAGCTGAACGTTCAGGTGCTGGTAATACTTGCTTGTATTAAGATATGAAATGGGCTGACAAACTTTTAATGGATTCGATGCCTTGTTTCTTATTTAATTAATTTTATAATACCAATTTTAACCATTAATATTTATAAATATTAATTACCATCATACCTGACCCTGTCTTCTGTATATGTCTCCTATCTGTTAATACCTTCCTTTTTGATTTTAGTGAATGCGTGCAGTGAATTTGGTACATCGAAAATAGTTGGAATAGCATTCTAAATAAGTTTATCTCTTGTCTGGTTCATGAATTCCGTTTCAGTGAAGTGTATATCATCATACACTCTACAATTAGTATTCAAGTAATTATATCTGAACGACAACAATTAATAACCAACCTTTTACTTCTGTCAAAAGAAAAAATAACAAAATGAATGCTTCTACCACTAGTTAAGGTATTTAATAATTAATTTCATAACATTTAAATTTTAAATAAAAGATCCTATATATCTTTAAGTGATCATGTAAATACTGAGCTATTTATAATTACTGTAATTAGGGAAACATCATCTGATTATAGTAATGTAATTTTAGAAGTCAAATTATATTATTAACAAAAGACCTGGGTCAATTACTTTGAAATGTAATATATTACTATTACTTCTGATTACTGCTATTACTATTATTTATACTATTACATTGACATTGAATGTAATATATTACTATTACTATTACATGTTTGCTTATGCTATTATTATTATTAGTAGTAGTAGTAATAGTAGTAGTAGTAATAGTAGTGGTAGTAGTGGTAATGATAGTGCTGGTAGTTTTATATGTTACTGGGTCACTCTCATCATAAAATAAAACAAAACAAAACTTCATTTACATATTAAACCGACACTGTTCAGTTGACCTTACCTAGTTACACTTAACAACTAGTAAATTCACAATAGGTGAAGAATTTCTTTATATACCTGTCATGGCTGAATGAGCATGATTAACAAGATGGTGTATACAACAATACCAGGTAATACAACAATTGTCCCTTGGATAGTAATGTGAATGAGCTCTCATATGTCTATAATAGTACATTACGGTATGTGTTTACTGTTACATTTATTTTCTTGTCTTTTTTAAATGCGGTATATAACAATATAATAAGAATATATTATAATCTACAAATAAATACTGTGGTAATGTTGGATATAGTCTTGGCTGAGCCTGATATGTTTAAACCACAATGCCTACATTTGGTTTTGTAGTTGACGTCAGTATTAGTAGGCATCTCAAAATGACTTAGATGTGATACCTTAGCCATTGTGATTTATACTTTTTTTATGTGGATGTCTATATTATTGATAATATCCTAGATACAGCATAAAATATATTAAAAATCAGATTATGTGTATATCAGATGTAATGCAGTGATAGCAGGTGTAAGATATGGTGTGAACCTGTAAACTAGGGAGCTTATATATGAACAGTGGCACAAGTAATGCCAACATTCACTAATCAGGGATGCCAGATATAGATTTTTAATTGGGAGATAATTGGGAGGCCGATGGTAATCGACTTAGATTCGGTTAAGTACACAGTGCTTAGTCTGTTTCAAATGGAGTGGCTTCTCAGCTACAGAATCAATAACGAACAATATTATAAATGATAATTTGATTGAGGAGCCAATCAGGTGACAGTGAGATTTGACTGTGGGGTGACATATCTGGCAAAAAGTATTGTGTGTCTGACAACATGTAATAGTAAAGTAATAATGGATTACTATTACTTTACTAACTATTACAATTACTATTACTTTCAAAATGAGATTCACTATTACTATTACTGTGAAAAAATGTAATCGTTATTATTACTCTTACAATTACCCCAGGTCTGATTAACAATAACAAAGTACAATATACCTCCCGCCCATAACATATTCAGTGGCTCCAGTACATGTAACTGTAAGCTTATGTATATCTTACATACCCATTTTGTGATTAATAGGTTGATATTGTTCAATAAAACTTTATCAGATTTTGTCTGAAACAAATATAGATCTAGGTAGATCTTGCTTGGGCCTACTGCTTGGGTCATGTCAAGTAGGGGCGTGTTTACTTCAAATTGTTATGCTTATTTTTTAAATATCCTTTATTTTTTAAAAGCCAGATCATATCAAATTTGTTACACTAGCTTTCATTTCCTTTCGGGAATGTCTTTATTTGTGCATAATTTTCCTGTTACTTCAGCCGACATCAACGCAGAATGTACCAGCGCCATTAGGCGCCATGTTAACCAAGTGAGCTGTCCCTGATAACCTGCCCCCGGTCGTCAGAGGCGCTGCGATCCTTGAATTCAAAAAGGCGCCCGATGTTAAAACGGGAAGTAACACGTCTTGTTATAAACAGTCTTTGGTGTCGGTGCGTATGGTCAAGGACGGTGGTAATTGGTCACGATATAACAATTATCGCGAGTGGGCGGGTTAATTTACTATTGTTGACAAGATGTCGGTGTCTTGCTGACTGAACTAGTGGAAATATTTGGCAAAATGTTCGTGTTGTCGGATTAACGAGGTCATTTAATATTAAAATGTCACATTCTGTTGGCGAAATGAAGTGTCGGAGTTAGGACGCGGTGCACGATTTTGTCGGATTAAAGAGTCATTTATAATGGATTTGTGAATGAATGAATGATTTATTTCCAAACTCTACAATATTACCATTACAACAATAGTTATGTACTATATACACATATATATCATTTAAGATTGTAATTACAGTAATGGAAAAAAGTTATATATATATATATATATATATATATATATATATATATATATATATATATATATATACATACATACCTACACATATATATATATATATATATATATATATACATAATAATATACATACATAAATACATACACACACACACATATATATATATATATATATATATATATATATATATATATAATTTAGTGAACAAAGTAAAAGTTTGTAAATATATGCGTTTTGTGTGTGCGCGTGCGCGCTTCAGTGCAGCCAGGAGGCAGAATCCCGACCCCAGATATAACTAATATAAGTAAATGAATTTAATTCATGTAATTACAGAATAGTAGGTTATGTTTGAACACAGGACAGGAGACCACTTGCGTAAAGTAATAACTATAAATTGATTAATATTATGTTAGTTATAGTAGAAATGAATGAAACTAATTAGAAGACAATTGATCAAATACAATAAAAAAACACTCAAAAGAAAGTAAAAATATCAGAGATGACAGTATTTGCAGTGTGGGTTGGTACATTTGACACTTGTTGGGTATAAATCAAATATTTTTATTTTAAGCTGTTTTTTACACATTGAGTGAGAGCCACTTTGATCGATTAATTTTTCCCATTTATTCCACATTTTGGATAGTTCACATAAAGGTAATTTATGAGCGAATAGCGATTTGCACTGTGTAATGTGTAATAGATGCGATTGGCGAGTGCTACGTGCATTGGGAATATCCTTGTTAAATGTAAATACAGTATTTAAAGAGGCAGGAAGTTTATCATTGATAAAATCAAAGATAAATAATACGGATTGGTATTCATATATATCATGCAATTTCAAGACGCGAGAATGTCGAAAGAGGGGATCAGTATGACTGTTAAATTTTGCGTTGTGTATTATACGACGAGCCCGTTTCTATAAAATGATTGTATGATGTAAAATAGATTTGGCAGCATTTTCCCAGGCCAGAATACCATATGATAAGTGAGAATGAATCAGCGAATAATACAGGGTTTTGAGACAACTATATGGTAGTACTCGCTTTACTGGTTTGATTGCGAAGAGAGCATTTGAAATATTGCTGTTAATGTTAGTTAGGTGATATTTCCAGGTAAGGTTTTCATCAATGTATATTCCTAAAACATTAATGGCCTTTTCATCGCAATCATTACCAATTCGATTGAGTTTAGTGTTTTGTATAAACAATATCATAGCCAGTTAGGTTACAGCGCATATGTTTAGGACGTATTATAATATAATTAGTTTTACCAACATTTAGTGACAATTTGTTTGCACAAAACCAGTTAAATAACTTGTTTATCTGAATATTCGCATTATGGTATAAATGATTTAAATTAGAGTTTGATGAATATATCGTGGTATCATCTGCAAATGAGAAAATCGTTCCACTACAATAATTATATATATATCATTGACATAAATTAGATATAACGATGGCCCTAGAACTGACCACTCTGGAACACCACATTCAATCTGAACACTATGTGATGTAAAGCCGTCCAGTTCAACAAATTGAGTTCTTCAAATAAAATAATTTTTGAACCAATGATTGGCAATACCACGGATGTCATAAGAATTTAGTTTTCGTAATAGTATGTCATGGTTATGTACATCGAAAGCTTTAGATAAGTCACAAAATATAGCAAGGGTTAAGTTAGAAGAATTGTTTGAGATTGAATCAGCACAGTGATTTAAAAAATGGAGAACTGGGTGCATAATAGAGTGTTTGTTTCGAAAGCCATATTGGTGTTTGTAGAAGAGGTTTTTAGCATTAAAGAAGGATGATATTTTATTATACATTAATTTCTTAATTAATTTGGAAAATGCTGGCAATAAGCTAATGGGTCTATACTTTTTTAGCAATGACTGATCCGATGATTTGTGTATGGGTATTACCTTGGCTCTTTTCGTTTGTTTAGGTACTATGCCGGTGTCAAACGACCTGTTTATGACATGCGTAATGGGTTCAATAATGTGTTTAATAGAAAGTTTTAGGAATTTAGTGGATATATTATCATGGCTACAACTCAACTTTGGTTTTAATTTAGTGGCGACCGATAACACATCAGATGGCGACACTAGTTCGATAAACACACTGTCAACTACAGGGTTAGACATGTATGATGAAAATGTTTTATTTGAATTTGGAACGTTATGGCTCGTCATGACCCCTATTTTGGAAAATAAATTATTAAAACCTTCAGTTGTTTCCTGTTTGTCAGTGATCGACATGTTATTAATGGTAAAACTATTAGGGTAGCTGGACTTGTCATTTAGCTTACGAATGGCTTGTTTTAATATTGACCAGGTCTTTTTAATATTAAATTTATTTTCAATAAGAATATCTTTATAATATATATATATTGTTTTCATGTTACGCTTTAGTGTGTTGTACATATTATTATATGTTTTGTGTGTTTTAATATTATACTCAGTAGGCTTTGATAGTTTTTTTTACAGAATAATTTAGCCTTTTTCTTGGCTGATGTTAGCAGGCATGATGTGTACCATGGTTCCCTTTTTATTAATTTAGACCTAGGTTTTATATCACGTAGTGAAAAGCACTTGTCAAATATATTTAGGTATACCCGTAAATAATTATTGTATGATTCATCTGGGCAAGTGCTCTCCAGAACATCTCTAAATTCTGCATGGTCAAGGCTTGTTTTAAATAAATTTATGTTATTAGCAGAACATAATCTGTTCTTAAAGACACTAGTTTTATGTTGGGCTGCTTTAGTTGAAATAATGTGAAAAATGCCGAAATGATCTGCCACGTCTGTGATAATTATACCAGAATGTCTCCGGGATGTAATATTGTTAGTATAAATATGGTCGATCAAAGTGGCTGAAGAAGGGGTTATCATAGTTGGTTTAACTATTACTGGAAGATATCCATTGCAGAATATACTATCCAGATAAATCTCTGTTTTCGGGTGGGTTTCAAATTTTAGCAAATCTATGTTTATGTCCCACATTATAATACATTGTTTATCTTCTTTATTTATAATATGCATAATTTCACACAATGTGGATTCAAAAATATCAATGTCAGCGTGGGGGGGGGGGTTCCGTGTTTGGTCTGTATATTATCCCAACTATTTCATTTTTAGTTGACTGATTTGAAAGTTCCAAAAAAATTGATTCAAAAACGTGGGGAATAAATACACTAATATCGTCACGGATCTTATGATTAATGTTATCTTTAACAAATATACCAACACCACCTCTCGGACTATCATCTTGACAACTGGATAACAAATTATGATATCCTGGTAATTTTAGTCGCATATCTCCAGAGTGTTTAAATATTTCACCGATAGCAATAAAATCAATGATAAACGTTTCACTCTGTAAGTCACACACCAAAGACTTGAACGATTCCCAGTTAGCGGAAAGTCCACGACAGTTTAGATGAAAAAATGACGATGAGTTGCGTATATCTTGATTTATCATTGTTCTAAATTCATCAGGTTCAAAATAATTGCACGTGTGACTGCCATAGTGAAACGGAGAATATTTGTACATAAGCTCAGTATCGTGATCGTGATACAGTGATACCAAGTCACATTCGGTCCCTGCCCTGATCTTGTCAAACGATATGATTATACCCGGACTAGAACCCGCCCCGAAGTCAAGACAAAAGCGTGCACACAAACAATATAAATACACATATCACATAATAACGGATATGATAAACTAAATTGACAAAACGACAACATCTTAATTTTCCAAGTGAAAACCAAGAAATTGCCGGGAATAAGCGTGAATGATATGTGATCAATAGCTCTGCAAAAATACAGATAAATATATCTATGCATATATATATATATATATATATATATATATATATATATATATATATATATATATATATATATATATACATACATATATACTTACACATGCCTCAGCTAATTTCTTAAATAAAACAAAGAAATGAGCTATTCGAACCATCCATAACAAAACATATAACAGTCACACAGATCCTCGCTCTAAGCATTGTGGTATTCATAAATTGGCCGATGTATATTACAGGGAGGTTATGTTATATATGTACCAGTACACTCGTAGTAAATTTCCCAGGTCTTTTCAAAATACATACAACATCAATCGTAATATACAATGGCATATGCAATCAGACAAGCTAATTTTGTTGTTATTTCAAAGACAAAATCCACTGTTTAATTTCTCACAAAATATGGAACAAATTAATTTAAGTTAATTTAAATTGCATCAAAGGTTTATTATGTGTATAGATGTGTGTGTGTAAGTGTGTGTGTGTGTGTGTCCAAGCACGCGTGTGTGAATATGTGTATGTGTGCCTTGTTAATTTCGTGAACAAATTAAACATATTCCAAGGTAAAGAAACGAAATAAATTAGATTCTCCACTTCGGTTCATTGGTCACATAAATTGCTAAAGATAAATAGGGTTGTGGTTAGATGAAAAACATATTTATTAACTTCAGATTGTTTTGTCTGGTAAGTAAAAGTTAGTAACATGTCAATATCCTGGTGTGTTTTATATTGATACAACATATTCACATACTAAATCCTTATATGATATTGCTGAATTGCTTGTTATGGTGGTAGCTTTCATTAATTTAGTGCTGTACAAATATTGCTCGTCGAATAACCAGAAAACAGAACATTATAACAATTTTTATTTTTAATATGATGACACATGCAAAGATGATTATTTCAACTTATCAGAATCTTATACATATATTGTATTGTTTATATACATTATTATTAAAATAAAACACGATATTATTCAATCAGACTGACTAAAACTACAATGCAAAGTAGTTATCTTATGAATGTAGTAACTCGCCATTGAACCAGACGCAGGTGTTGTTAAAGGCCCAGTCACACCGGACTTGCAATCAGGTTATGACCTAGCTTAACCCATAAATGTTGCAATCGTGACCAAATCGTACAAAGAGCGTGCGACTGGTCGCAGAGGTCGTGGGTCATCGCCACAGCAAAATCAGTCGCAGCAAGGTCGATGGTCATGATCAAAACTTCTGACCTACAATTCCAAATTGTAAGAGGTTGCAGACAGGTCTTACATTGTCATACCATCAGTCGTGCATGCTCGCACCACCAGTCGAAGATAATCGCAAGTCCCAAAATCGCACGATTGATTCTGTAACTGGGCGTGCTACCTGACAATTGGTGGTGCCATCTGTGGTACGACTTCTCGATCTGTAGTGCGACCAGTCACGACCTGTTCCGACTGGTTGCATGACCTTATTATTGGTGGTGCCACCTGTCTTTATCTGCCGGAGTATATATGGATCGTTTCTGGGGATTCAGGTCACTCTTCGAGCTTGATCCATCCTCGTCTATCTCAGGCTCCGGACACGGGACATGTGGATAGGGAAAGGATAATAATAACAATTCTATCCATGCCATGTAAAATGGTAAAGGTAATAAATGTATGGTAATTGAATGGAAAAAGTATTATTAAGTTTGCAAATGGATACCTCGCCCAACTGTTTGATCATGGTGTGGACAGCGATGTGGAACAGGAGGAAGCTAAAGTTCCTCGGGTTCCATTTTTGACGCTCGGTCATACGTGTCGCCGCCTAGCCACTCTTCTTCTTGAATAGTCTCCCATACATGGTCCTCTGTGACTTCCACCAGATGGCCAGCGCTCTTCCCCTTTAAGTATAAGACAAATAATTCATAAATGGATGGAAATACAAGGAATTTCATAAATGTAACATTCTTGGAGCTAGCTATTGATCATGATGAACGACTGTCCTTAATTAATTTCGTTCCAATTTATTGGTAACATGACATGTAAGTGTTAACGTGGAAAACATTAGCAAAAAGGCTAACCACAAGACGCCTTTAGCTAAAGAGATATTTGATGATATCAAGTGGTGGATCATGATCTTGGGTGCATCCCCATGTACATGTGTGTTTTGTAATCATCAAAGATCTGTTGATATTCCACTGCCGGAGATTCCTAATAACCTATTGTATCCAGTAGGAGCCAAAAACGGATATTTTTGCTTAGTTCCGCCAAGATCCTGCATTTACTTTCACAACCCTGCTGAGTACTAAACCACTTACATATAGTAAGTTCACAAGAGATCTCAAAGGGCTATTAAACCAGTTAGGTCTGGTGTCAGGCTCTAATTAATAGTCACAGTTTTAGGGGAGGTGGGGCAATGTTTTATGCTCTAGATTGGCATTCCCGGTGAGATGATAAAATGAATGGTGGATTGGAGTTCTGGTTGCTATGAAAGGTATATTAATGTATCAATAGACCGATCCAGGCGAAATGCGTTGCATCGGTTCCCAACTACGGTATCGGGTTAGAAACAGCTATGTCTCCCACTGTTAATAGGGGATGCCAATTTTTCATTAACGGTAAATACTATAAATATTTCAGCAAATAATTTCATATTATATGGAGACTGAGACTATTATTTCAGCTGAATTATCGTATCTTTCCAAAGGATTTAACACAATACTTATCAGGATATAACCCAATGATTGAGCGGACCGATTTTTCCAGATGAATGACACAGCTAAGCCTTAGTTATTCATGCTGATTTGTTGGGGATTTTGTAGCATGGGTTTCATTGGTTTAAATAAATGCTTTTAAAATTAAACTTTCAGCTGAATGTAAAACGATTTTAATGAAGATTTTAAGATATTCAATGTAGAGTTTTGGAAGTACTATTTTTACTTTAATCATATATATTTATGGAGTGAAGTCATTTCGGTACAAGACCATTTCGGGACAAGACCGTTTCAGGACAAGGCTGTTTCGGGACAAGATCATTTCGGGACAAGACCTATATATATATATATATATATATATATATATATATATTATTATTGATATACCTTAGTTATGTAACTTTGTGTGTTAAATAATTTTTCATGAGTTTGAATGAACTTGTTTAGATATGTATTTATTGTTATTATTGTGTAATTATGTCTGCTCTTTGGTGTAATATTTTCAATTAAAAAATATGTGGATTGTGAATCATTATTACATATTTTATATAAATATATATGTTGCCCTTATATGGCCACTTTTGTGCACAAGATTGGTTAAATAGGCCGACTTGTTTTATATAAACACAACACTTTGATATAAAACCAACATAGGTACATAATGATAATTTTAGAGAACTTTATTCTCAGGAAAACCCCTATATAAATTAGTCTAACAGTTGCTTGTCAATGCGTAGGCAGGTGATGTGATTTCCTGCCTCAAATAACGAACGTGCGCTCAGCGTATTTTCCTCAGACCCTCAGAAGTTGAATAGTTTTGCCGTCATAAGGCGACTTCTTTTTCGTTGATTCCGGTTTAATTTTCCCTCCATGACCAGTTTAAACTGCAAAAAATAAAGTCTGGGCGACATAAAAAAGGAGTAACAATAACATGATTTATAGCTTCATATATGATTTTTAAATCTTTATAAAGGAATCATTAAATAACTACTCGAGAAAAACGAAATAAATAAGGTCTAGCCTGAATGGTGACAAATTGTGACTCTGGTCAACAGATCAATCATCACGTAGAATGGTAGATCACCTCACTTTCAACGGTGATTGAAGTGAGTATGCTAGCCTTCTACACCATTATTTGTTCTTATTGCCATATTGTACACCGACCAATCCCTTGGCGTCCACACTTGACATGTATACTATTAAATATTTTTTTATTACATTAGAATAATAACACCACTGATATTTAGATATAGTAAACATTGCACGAATGACTGATTCAGAAAATAAAACAGTTAACCTTCAATACAATATATTATGCATAAATATCTATGTTACAGTAATAGGAATCACCCATTGAATTATAATATATGTGATCATTGATTTGATCCATTAACATCGTCTTGTCAGATGAGAAAATATACAAAAAATACGTTTGACTTAGGCAGGCGCGACCATGACAGCCATTCAAATCGCGCCGAGCACTAGTTAGTTTAGTGGCATATATCTATTGGGTGAAGTCTATGCCATTCGTATTAAATGCAAATTTATGTTCTGGCGATCACATACGCTTAATGGACTTTAAATAAAATCCAAATATAGCTGGTAAATGGCCTATATACAGCTTTTCAGTAAGACATTTATCCGCCACTACATCCGTAAATCGCCATGCAACACAGTGATTCTTGGACTTCCAACCCGAGACCGTAGTGTGAAATCTAGCCGCATGGGGTGCCAGGGGGTAATTGAATCGGTCTATTCCAATGAGACAAGTAATGTCAACATTTTATAAAAGACTCTTTACATCCTACTAATAACTAATCTCTATTAATGGTGATTGGAAAAGAAATGTTGTAAATAAAATGTGTATGTAATGTATACTATTTCATAACGTAAGTTGGTTAAACAATTTAATTTTTAACTTGTACACATAAATGTTGTGTTTTGTTGAATTTATTGGCAGTTCTAAACACTGGACTGGAGTGGGGTATTCATAAATATCTTTATATAAATTATAGATATGCTATGTGGTGGTGTGACAGTGTTGTGAGCTGAGCCCCGGTGTCCAAACCATTTTAAATCACGTGGGGTGCCACGGTCGATGTGCGTATCATAATAATATATATATATATATATATATATATATATATATATATATATATATTCGGTCAATCATCATCATATATTAATATCAGGAACTGTCTATCAATCTACAAAACATTTTCATTACAATAGAAGAAATATATTCATATGGTAAGAAAAGGAACTTTTAATGTAAAATTTTGTAAGACGAAATTAAGTTAATGCCAATTAACATTATGGTGTTAAATTATGCAATCAATTAGATAGAAATGTTCGCATTGGTAAACCAATTAATATAAACCAATTAATATTTTAAGCACATAATTAAGGATATGTTCAATTATTTATATGACTGACACCGATGCTGAAATATGTTCGTAATTTTATTTACTGTTCAAATAAAACATATATGATATAATATGTACAATAATGTGTTATTGCTACAATAATTACCATAGTCATTTCAAAATTAAACTTATATGGATTTGTTGTTGTTTTATAAATATATTATTATGTCTATTCCACATCTCTTATTTTTAAATTTGTCATGAATATTTTAATGTTGCGTTAAGGAGGGATGCATTATATAAGCACTGCTTTAAGCATCCTCCTTTTTAACATTCTATATGCATTTGCTTTCATTAAGATGATGTATTTAATTATGACTGTTGAAGTAAGCAATTTGATTTGAATTGAAAAATTGAACTATATTAAATATAACATGTAAAAGTTCCAGAAGACCAAAGTCTAATATCACAATAACTAATATCAATACATGAGTTATTATTGTATTTGTTAGTGATATACAACAAGCTCGATAGACATTTAACATGTATTAGATTCTGGAATGTATCAATATTTGGCTACTATGATGTAATCAGATCAATGACAGGTGTGACACAGCAAATGACACTTAATATTAAAGATAAGACTACTAAGTATTGATTAATGTGTATGATGTATGTAAATTATTAAATAAAATATTCAAATTGCAAACACACACACACATACATACAAATACACATGCACCCACACATTCGCACACACAATCATATACTTCAAATAAATTAATTAACACTATTTAATTGCATAATAATTCATTCTTAATCACATATTTTGTCAACATTTTTATGTTTGTTAATATGAAATAAATTAATAATTAGGATTTAAAAAATTAAACATATTGTGACAAAATTTAAACTAACAGGATTTAATGACGGACCTGATCAAACATTCTGGTTAAATGTCTTTGATAGAGAAACTTCTTATTAAAGGTCAAGGTGGTCTATTTGAGTATAAACTGACAACAAAACAAGGTCTTCTTCCTGGTCACAAATATATCATCCATGTTGGTGCCATAAATAGTATATCTAATGTGACAGGAACTTCTGTGGTGGCTCATATAAAACGTAGTGCATCTGTTTATATCTTTTATTAATTACAATATTATTAACCTTTTTTTGTTATAATATGGATGCATCTTTACATGTTTTACGATAATGAGGAACCGTTTAATTTATTTTTAATATAAATTTAGCATTGTCACAGTTCTAATTGAGACAGTAAACCACAAATGAGTTATATTGATGACAAAGCAGAGATCACATGGCCTATCACCAATCTGGATTCAGTAACTAATATCCTGATAGGTGTTTGTATATCAGATAACAGTGTATGTCAACCTATAATTAGCATTACATCACCAGAGATACAACCTTATTTCGTATTACTACCAGATGGAGACACTAATGATTACTAGCATAAGTAGAGTGTATTGTACACGAATGATTTTTGTGCACACTGTAGGCTAAATGGGCCGAGCGACCTCCAAAGTTAATGAACGAAGTCAAAGACGAAACAAACTTCAGATATGCCCACGCCGAGATTCGAATACGGATGGTAGTGATCTGTGGTCCAAAACTCTACCGTTATACCACGGAGACGCCCCCCTGATGTACAGGAAATAGAGCTGTAGATAAGTTGTGCGCATGCGTGTGAGTGTGTGTGTTATTTCTCTCTTTCCGATACATGATTATCACATGCCGCTCACAGTGATTTATATTTGATCATAATAATGTAAAAGTTAATGGTACATTTACAGACCCGATATGTAATAAAATAGCATTCTATGATAAAGTCACATGTATTATTAATTAATATTAAGTCTAAATGTGGAGTATAACAAATGTCCATTTAATCGACAGAGTATTAAATATATAATTTTCTGAAGATATCTATTTTGTTATTTCGCCATCATTTATGTCGCAAAGTCAGATAATAAAATATTAATATTTATTAACATTTATTGATAAGATATTAATGTATGTGATGTTTATCTAACCGATATATTCCTGGATATTTTAAAACATAATATGGATGTTCTGATTGAACATTATTTAGATAATTTTGCCCAAACCTCAAGGTTGTTGGTTTTATAATCTTGTCAACTAATTAGAAGTATATAGATCATTTGACAGTAGATAATCGGTGTAAATAACAAATACATATTTAAATATCCTAAATAAATTTAATTCCTGTAATGATATGATGGATAAAGTTAATTAGTTTTGGAAGAATATTAGCTTTCCTCATATTGTAGTAAGAATGATCTGTTTGTTCTTTGGGATACATTTAAAGCTTCCCAAGGGAAATATTCTCCATTAAAATATATTTGTTATCAGTAAATAAATTGTTGAATATATGAGTATAAGATGACTTAATGGAGGTCAATGTTGTGTTGTAGACTGTAATCTAGGAAACTAAAATATATTAAATGAAAGTACATGTAATTTGTTCAGTTCGGCTTTTGTTACACCTGAAATATATGACTAAGAGGTAATTTCACTGACACTAGTCAATACATTATTGCAGTATAGTACAATGTACAGTGCCACACACACACACACTCTAAAATATATTAAATGAAAGTACATGTTTGTTCAGTTCGGCTTTTACACCTGAAATATATGACTAAGATAATTTCACTACACTATCAATACATTATTGCATAATACAAGTACACCACACACACACACACACTTTAATAAATATAATTTATATATCTATATATATTATTTATATATATATATATAAACATATAATATATACATAATAATAACAATCACACAACATACAACACACACACACACACACACACACTAAATATATTATATATATATATATATATATATATATATATATATATATATATATATATATATATATAATACATCATATACACAACAAACACACACACAATGCACACACAACGCACACACACACACAATAATATATATATATATATATATATATACATATATATATATATATATATATAATAAACATACAGAGTTGCAGATATTATACTGTTACAACGAAAATAATTAAGATTAAATATATATACAAAAGTCATAGATAAATAAATATATGTACTGTATCTTATAAAAGGATAGTTTACTTGTACTGACAATCTACTTGATTATTGGTAAACGTTTTTTATCCACGGCTACAAATGTCAACAACATTAGCATATAAAGGATGGCTTTATCCAATAGGCGACAGTCAGGGGTCTCTACCCCAAACTTCAACAAGACAAGACATATAAAAGTCAGAGTGCAACAATCAATAAATAGCTCACCGTCTAGTGTAGTTTTCGCGGTGTTTCTTTACTTAGTAAGCTGTTCAACCAACTCTTACAACTCCTCGATTATGTGGACTAACACCACCACAGTGCTGACACCTGGTAGTTTCTCTTCACGACTTTAATTCAATGTTCAGACAAAACTGAGGAATATAGGTTTTCTTCATTGTACTGATATCTGGTTGTGTGTTTGCATAACAGAAAAATCAATAGCAATAACAATAACAACATATGACATGGTGTAAAGACATGAAGATAATAATGACCATATTTGGAGTTTATCCTCCCATTTGATATTCTGTATAGGACATTATTCCTGTGTTGTTGTTTTTTTGATATAATGATATAATGTACATAAAACATATTTATCATTAGTGGATTATGTTTATTTCAACTTGTTTCTCCAGCTTGAATCTGTTTTATTTTTAACTAAATCAAGATGATTGTTTGCTTGTAGTTCGGGGAGTATCCCCAGGCTGTCGCTTGTTTGGCACAGCCTGGTCAAGATGATATGGCGGTTCCATATATATATATATATTCCTTATTTGGGCAATATAAACAAAGTGTAATACTGTCATATGAACTTCTAGAATGTCTTAAAACAGTTGTTACTACATTATGCCGACAAGGATGATACAATGTTGAAAGTAGTTGATTATATAATATATTGAAAGAAGGCATTTCAAGCTACCAGGATTGTGGCAAAAGGGAAGCCTTTCTGCAGAGTGCTTATAGCAGAAGCATTTAAAACGGCTACGATGATGATATTATATATTTGTTCAGCAAGCATTTACACAATATTATTTTAATAATATAATTTGTTCAAGTACATATATACATAGTTATATGCTTGCCGAGGTGTCACATAGACACTGGAGCTGCCTATCTGTGACACGTCTGTTGTAATTAGTGATGCGCGATGACAGATGCCCTGTAGTTCAACAGGAGAGGGGAACATGTCACAAGATAGCAGGATATATATACTACAGCTGAGACAGTCGTCGGATTGGACTCTAGGCTCTGCTCAATGGCACCCCAAACACTAAAGCATATTTGTAACAATCTATTTAAAATTATTGCTAAATTACTTAATTGTTTTTTGTAAGTAATTTCTTTTGTAATCAAGTACCATATAGCGTGTCCCTTGTGGCGTAGATTTTTCGATGTTATTAAAATTAGTAGTTGTACTACTTGCGGATTTTGTCTATTTTGGGTGTCATGTATTTGTCTTTTCATTTGATGTAAAGATAATTGTGAGCGGGCGGGAGTGTTCAATGAAGAAATGTATAGATGTATTTGGGTATTTGTAATCTATATAAATCATCAAGTTTAGCAACTTTTAGATTGTTTAATAATGGATTAGTGTGGGCATCGTACTGTGTGATCCAGTCATGATTATAATTGCATTTTTTGCTTGATGAAGATTTTATTCACATGATTGTTCTGTGCTGAACCCATTGACCTAAAAGAAAAATAGAACGAACACGGCCACCGAGTTGATGGCAAACAGGTCCCAACTTCCGGTCGTAGAAATAGGAACGCATACTGCAAAATCAGGTTTATAAACGTGGCGAATTATTGTTGTGTTGATGGTAGTATAAGCCGTTGGCGTGTAAGTAATACAAACGGGATATCTTTTCATCGGTAAGTATAAAAACGCATTTAAAATAGCTGTTAAAGCAGGGGTTTTGGGGCGGGAAATTAAGCTTAACTGTTATTATTTTTAGCCTGTTCGACAACTCCCGGCCTATCTCTGGCGTTTGATCCCAACTCAACTCGATCTACGGACTTGCATCAAACCACATTTACATGTTTCATGTCATATAATAGGATAGGAGTAATACAGATTGTTTGCACACACAAAATTATAATGCATGCATAACAATAAATGACCGTATTCATAAGTTCAAAACTCGAAGCGCAGCAGTTTCAACGTTGCTTTTATCCACTACCGAAAGTCAGCGCTGTTTGGTCATGGCGGCCCATTAATGCATCACTGACTGCTCGGTCTAGATTTCATTTAGGTCAATGGTTGAACCCCATAGAGATAAGCCATAGTCAATATACGTATATATTAAAGAATAATATAAAGTAGTTAGATGGTTTGTATTTAAGATATTCTTTGCTTTTTTCAAGACATATAATGAACTGTTTAATTTATTTTTAATGTATTTTATGTGATCATTCCATTATAATTGATCATCAGTTTACAAGCCAAGGCATTTGATAACATTATTCTGTTTAATAGTGTTGTTTCCTATTTTAATCTTCAGGTGTTCATCTAATTGCGTAGTTATTTGTTTAAATGCAACATAATTTGTTTTCTCTGTATTTAGTGACATTTTGTTTGTTGGAAACCATTATGCTAATGAATCATTGTCAAAGTTAATTTTATCAAATAAATTTGGAATATTTTTGATGTAAGGTAAACTGTTGTGTCTTCAGCAAATAGGATAGATTTAGAAAAGTTGCGACAATTTGGAAGATAATTTGTATATGTTATAAAGAGGAAGGGGCCTATCTAATTTAAATCCCGAAAGTTAACCATTCTGGACACTAGAGAGAAGAACATTAGAGGCTCAGAAAGAGAGTAGATGAAATCATGAGGCTAAAGTAAATATTATTAATAAATTATTTAAAGTATTTAAAATAAGGATAATTTTAGATATGACTAAATTATTTTTTAACATTTTAACATTATTTTTGTCATCAAGTAGGGGTACTAAATAAACACAATCAAATATCTGATTAACAAATTTAATCTCTAGTGTTTTCGTAAATGTCAAATTACAATACCTTGCATTTTGTTCCAAATATTGTCTAAAGTTTCCAACCTAAGTAGCTTCTATTATTAGAAATTATGAAACTCTTGACATTACAAACTGTACGCAAATTGAAAATGGGAAAATAAATGTTTGCCGATTGTAAAGGAATATTACCAAACTCGCTCATTAATATTATGACAGATGTATCCATAACACAATAAATAAACAAAACCCAAACGTAAATACACTGATAACAAACATAATCTTTAAACTCATAACACATAACGAATGATTCATCAATACGATACAATATACCACACACAATAGAAGAAAGGAAATACTCTAAATATTTTACATTAAAAATAAAACTGAATATTCACAATGTCCTTAGAAATATTCTTAACTAGACGTGATCCATAACCGGATGACTCACATTTGGACATTAGATTTAAATAATTATATTTGTGTATAGCCACCAAGAGCCCAAACTGCATCATATATTTAATTTAATGAGGTGCCAGTTTCGAGCTAATATGACATCTAGGCAACATACAACCATATTGCACCTATTACTAATTGTATTTACGTATAAAATATATTATCTATGTTGCCGAAAAAAATATCTCTATGTAATCCTCCATCCCGACCAAAGTTATCAGGTTGAGATAGTTTCGCAGCCGTGGATTTGTCAGCAGATTCATAGTCTTCAGATTCTTCTCCAGATATGGTAGCGATATATCCAGTGTACTCCAAATCACCCCCCCCCAATAAACTCAATAACCTCATCATTACTTTTCGATTCTATGATATATTCGGGTCATTCTTATCAACGACGAAATATTTAAGAAATCGGTAGTTGGAAAATAAACTCCGTGAAACACTTGATCCTTTTTCTTCTGATCTACTGTTCAAATATGACTCCCTTTCACATGGCATGCCAATTCCCCATTTTGGCTGTGGTTTCTTTTAATCTACCCTTTGTGTAACTTGTATCTATTTGATGATACGCTTTTACTGACTTAAACATGATTGATCAAATGGTTTTATTTTGTGCATCAATTGAGAAAATACCTAATCGAAATTAATAGAATATGACCTGGTGTTGTTGACCGCATTTAATGTCTGGTGACTATGATATATATCTAAAACATTCACATGGGGGTGAATTTACCAAACCCTTTGTTTTTATTTCATTGGCAATGATCACCTGGAACTCGAATTAGCGAACATTCCATCATTTATGGTCAATTATGAAGAAATAGGTAATTCCATATTATAACTCTAGCTGGCACTTCGCTGGTATAATGTATGGGTTTTATTTTGGCTAAAAGGTGTCGTCATTCTTTATTATTTTCCATAACGAACGTTATTAAGAAGTTTCCCATATAGCACAACAATATTGGGCCAATAATGGTGGCACGATCGCGATTGACTTACCATAATAGCATGTTGGCATTCTATCACAGCAAGCTCCATCTGGCGGGTTATAGATGGACAGCAATACGACCTTCATCTTGTATATCAACTTCTGTAGAGTAAGTATTTTAAATTGTGAATCACATTTTTACAATTGTATCAACTAGAACAAATAGGTGAAGCACAACAAATAAATCATGTATAAGGTAACATAATTATATGCTGCATTTGAAAGCAACGAATTTTAAATGCAAGTAGTGGATATTCCATATCATAACCGCTGTCACCACTGGCAACAAGTGGAACATAATCCTGCAAAAACGGATATAAATGAAGTAAACTTATTTGCTTTAATATTGGTGTGGGAAATACTTATTCGGCACAAGCACCCAGATATATTTGATTTCAAACTGTTTCAAACTGCTATGTACGTGTCCCTGTAAGTTACTCGATCAGTGATCACTCACTTGTGTAAATCGATCATTTGTCATCAAATCAAACTGTAAACGTTTTACACCACAATACATTGTTGACAGGTGTATGCAATTCTTAGCTTACTCTCTGCAAAGCCTAGATTATTCTCATACTACCTAACATATTTAACATCATAAAAATGTATACAACGATAAAATGTGTATAAAGCAATATTTAGATTTGATTGCCATTTTCCCAATCGAATGTGCAGTTGCATTGGATTCTTGTGTTGGGGTTGAATAATTAAAGACACATTTGTGAAGGAAAGTACAAAACAAATATGCAGCCACAAATTCATTGGAATGAGTATCGGCATTACAATATGAAATAAAGAATTTCTTGCAGATAAACTAGAAGTAAGCAATTTAGCTATGCCTAAGGTCATTTATCCCTGTTTATAACGACCTGTAAAAGTATTGAACCAACATCAATTTCCAGGGCATTATATAGTTATTGCTGCTGTTATAACATTTCACTTAAAATGCTTTATTTATCTTTTACATAATTATGTTACCCCCGCAGAATAGGCTGATGCTATCTATATAAAGTGATACTTTGCGACAGAACAATAAAACGACAACCTGTTGCGAAGGTAGAACAAGTATTGATCAATATTATAAGTCAAAACGATGAGAATACTTAGCCTGCTATCTGTGTCGTGACAATTGTTGATATTCAGATTGATCAAACGAAACGAGTTCTCGAGAGTGTCATCTCAATAACTCATGTTGGCAGATTAGTATCAATATTTAGGCCTCACTTTCTATGTTTGCTGAAGGACGGCGGTACTCCCTCAGGTACTTATCGTACGTATGATATTCAAGAAGTAGCAAGGAGAAAGAGACACCATTTTTGAATAGGTGAAGGAATTAAGCTTCATCTGGAATAAGTTAATTATTTACATCATCTTGACGAGTTAATGTTGCAGCTGAAATACGATGGATTTTCTATTTTCAAAATCAGCACTGAATTGCTCAGGCCAATATTGGGTATGCTACAAGAAGGACGAGAAGCTGAACCATTTGGCTTAGATCTGTGGATAGGTTCGTCAAACCCAATTAATTCCAGTGAATTAATTGAATATTTTGTAGATGAAATAAAAAAATATGAACCTTGTATGCTTGAGAATCAAGAAAGATTAGTGGTGCATTAGATGTACGGCTTAGCAGTAATATGGTTCGCAACATATCAGACTCCACTCTGAATTTGATGTGTTGCCAAGAGGATTTGTACGCAAAGGACTATCTCTAAGAGAATATGAACGCTAAAAAAACACCGAAGTTCCAACATCTTCGTTTTACACTGCAACAATAGCTCTATGGGGAGAACAGTCAACAGTAGGACATAATAATTTTATGTTGTTATTTGTTCCAATTACAATATTATGCAATATGAACATGTGTACTGATTTTTGTGATATTGCTGAAAACCTACTTGGCCTATATGTCGATCATTTTATTAAACAAAACTATGGATAAATGCATTGCATCTACACTGTCCATGCTTTGACTCATTTAACAATGCATGCTCGCCAGGTTAAAATACTGCATAGATGTTCAAACTTCTCATTTGAACACTTCCTACAGTCCATGAAAAGGCTTGTAAGAAAACCCATTGTATCATTTCCACAAGTTATTCGAAAGCTAAATGAGAGAATAGCTCTTAACAAAACAGTGAAAAGTCACGGAACCTTCAATAAACAAATATTGTCCTGGACCTGTACCAGATGGTTTTGTTGGATGCACACAATATAATGAGTTGCATATACGAAATATATTGATATCCATAAACAATCTGGTAGTGTTGTACGAGTTAGAATAAACACATATGTCATCAAAAACATCATAACCTTCAATAGTGCCAAACAATTTACATGTCAAGTAACTACTAGCGATTTAGCAACAATTGGGACAAAACGCATTTCGTAAGATATAATTATAGACACTAAATGATTTAGTTAATAAAATATTAAAGATTTTACTTTCAAAAATCTCTCATCTTAATATATCTACAGACTGCACCACCGGTTTACCTGTTATCAGGATAAACGTTTAACAAACTATTTTGTTGATGCGACATTTTAAAATACCAGCAAATTTATCAAATAAAACCGGTCAAATGGTATTTTGCTAAATTCAATTAGGGCACTAGTTAAAGACGAACATTAGTAGTTGTTTAATGTCAGTTATGTTAACTTTGCAGCATGATCCTGATATGAAGATTTTAATACGTAAAATAAAATGATAGTGAAGTATTAAACTATTATATAACATAACTAGATAACCTTTAGAGCTAATTATCTTGTATAGATATGTTGGATGGACCAAATACAAATTCATGAGAGACAAACCGTTGTATATTATCGGGATATCTTAAAATACGCAATAACTGACATATTAAATATTCGATTTATTAATTTATTTGTTTTCCAACCCACTTATAGAAAATACATTTATAATAAGTATATCATAATATACAACAAGAAAAACGTCAAAACAGAAATACAGTGAACCAACCCAGCGAAAAAGAAAATATATATTAGACTAAATACATGTTTTTAACTTATTAACTTGGTGATTTTGCCAGATATGCCTGATATATCTCAAAGGATAAATAGGATTATATTCGGCTGGAAGTTATGGAAGGTTTTAAATATATAACTAATACTACTTATTTTTATTATTTTAAGAAAGGATGAAGTTGGTTTTTCAACTAAAAGTCTAGTGCACAAATATGGGCCATATCGATCATATACAAATATTTAGAAAGCTTAATTGATTAAAATAAACACTCTAAGTTTGTAAGCTGACTCATTTTATCTATTTTCATCTCACAAATGCAAATTTATATGTTCAAAATACTTCTACACAATAAAACAATCACCAATATATGATTATGATGTCTGAGTGAATCCAGCTTTTAGTAAGAACAACATACACTCATTTGGTTTAATTCATTAGATTAAATGATTATTGCTATTCTTATTATATTTAATACAATTATTCATAGACTTTAAAATCAGGAATAATAAATATATATAACAAATATATTTCATAGATATATTAGGTAAAATAACCTGAGCTTTTACGTATAATAATGCAAAACACAGTGAATTAAACAAAAATAATCACAATAAAAAGTTAGCGACTAGAGTTAAACAAACATAGGGCTGTGATGTGAACGACTTTGTAGGGTTATCACTCGTACGATATTAAATCAATGAAAGTGTTAATATACATACAAAATGACAATTTTGTATGTTCAAAAATATCATGGAAAGTTCGAAAGATAGAATATAGTACTAGATAATAAAATAGAACATTATAATTTTATTGAAACCAAACAAAGTAAATTATATTGGATAGTGTCAGCCCCAAATAAATGTCATGCTTGGCTTATCAACATTTTAGGTAAAGAAACATGGTGACGGCTAGAAATCAATACTAACCGTGTTTGGTTGATTCTCGGTGTGAGCATATCAGAACGTCGTTTCATCTTTACTTCGCTTTATAACCGTTGGGGGTCGCTCGGCCTATTTAACCTACAAAGTGAACAAAAGTGGCCGTAAAACATCAATCATCATCATCATCATCATCATCTAACAACTCCACCTAAAATATTAGTAAGAAGAAATATAAAACACTCCTGGAATTAACATTTAGTTAACACATCCCTGTGTCAGTTATTATCTTAGAATTATTATGTGACTGTTTATGACGTATTATACCTTGATACGGAATATGCGGGATAATGGAGACATCATCTGATTATATATTCCGGTCTTGACTGGTACATTTGACTAATCATAGCAATTATGTCAAATTGTATAATGGGCCTGAAGTCAAAACTATATTTCAATGTATTCAGTGACGAGCTTTTTCGATCACTTCAATGGGGAGATAGTTCCAGTAGTCTACGGCTGTCTGGCTAAAGAGAGTCTGCTGCACACCCAACCTTAACATGTAAAATGTCACGCCTAATCCTTGAGTGCCAGATTATATTTCCATTCCATACTCTCAGTGTGGTTGGACCATCGTGGTAAACATCATAGACATGCTAGTAGTATCCAGACATATGAAGTGGGTTCTTATCAACTCTAATCAGAGGTGTTGGTTTGTTTATTGCCTTGGAGACATGAACATTGAACATCAGTTATTTAATGTCAATTTCTATACGACGTTATTACATGACACAGTTCCATGTTATATAAACAATAACAAAATATAATTATACACAACAGAGAGATACTTTATCTATAAATCAATATATTTATATATTCAACGAACAATTATGTTAAGTAGATAGACAGAACATAATATAGCATGTTAAGTTCCTAATGACAAATGGGTTATAAATAAAATCATTTTATAATGGGTTAATTGTCACTGTAGTCTAATTACTAAATGGATTAGTTTTATTTGCTATTATCTCTATATAATGTAAACTATTAATTGGATGGGAATTTGTAATATATATTATGTTATTGGTATTTGAATTAACTGATATTACAACAAAACATTGTCATTAACATATTTCACAGAAACTAACAATACAAAAACAGCTAATTAGATAATAGCTATAATTTCATCAAATTTCAAAGTTATTGTAATAACGATTCCTATGATATGTAAGCTACAAACTGTATGATTGTCAGACTTAACTCTACAGTTGATGGATAACACGTTGTTAAGATCTATATAAATATTATTAGATTATTATTTATCTAATTATCTCTGTCTGAATATAAATCAAGAAATCAATGGCCTAAATGTTCACTTTTAACAAATAGATCACTGCATTCCCGAAAAAAAAAACATATTATAGAATTAGTACATACTTTCCCTGACTATCAGGTTAACATTACAACTGTGTATAAACAAGAAAAAAATCAACATATCAACAAATGCCATACCCATAAGCTGATATTACTTCTAATATACAACAGATTACGTTAATATTTTCTGTTCATTATACACTTGCTGATATATAGACAGCAGTAGTTGACGATGTTGCTAAAGAAATAAAAAAGTAATACATTGATTTATTTACATATTAATAAAAAAATATTAATAAATAGCTAAGATAAGGACAACAATAACAAAACACAATACAAAGGTAGACGATATTATATTTAAAGGTAAATATACTATTATTTCCTAAATCAAACCTACTACACAAAATATTAAAACTTAGAATTTGGTCATTATGAAAATCTAATAATCAGGATAATAATGCATGTTTCTTAAAACTTTATAATTAATATTCATGTATAATTATGTTCTAATTGAAGTAGATTTTCTTAAAATACTCACAGTCTAGTTTCATTATTTTAAATATAGATATATGTACTTTTATCATCTACTTAAAGTGACGGTTTACCCTAAAATAATTTTACTTGCAAATGTAATGCTTATAAAAGTAAACACAAATTTCACAGTAATAATCATGAACATTATATGATATTGATATAAGGAATTAAACTAAATTACTGCAGGGCCTCCATTACAGCCGCATTGGGTGTCAGATTTAAAAGGAAGGAATGAGATATTCAAGTTATCTGACGTCATATTGGCCAAGATTACACAGACTTCACATAGACACCAATTAGTGTTCCAGGTTCTTCCATGGTTTCGCTTTCTTAAACATCTTGAAAAAGTTCTTCTGGCTCAAACTGATATGGCTGAATGTCAGTCATGATGTAAACTTAGCGGGAATCATTATGTTTTGTTTTATAATTATTGTTTACATGTTTTGTTTACATGCTTTTAAATATCTTATACATACTTCCGGACAAATTGATTGGTTCAAGTGACGTCAGCATTCAGGAGCTTACGGGCTGTGTCTAGGTTCGATTAATCATCACTTTGAACTTGATTATTTAATATGTGGGTGATCGTTTCCACATTTTGACATCATTTATATAATTTATGAACATTTTGAAATTAAGATAAACTGTTCATTTAAGTAAGAAGTTCAATAAATTATAATTCCATCTAATTTAGTTTTATCAATTCCAAGCCAACCACTTCAGGTTGTATTGTTCCACTTATAGAAATATACTGATTTAAATGTTACAAAATAATCTTACTTAGTCAATAATCAGCTACTGAATTAATAGAAAACTATATAAGAAATAATATCTGGTCGTTTTTATATTTATTAATTTTAACAAAATGTTCTATAATATTCAATTTCAGTTAAAGAACAAAAAAGTTTCATTTGTTATGCTTCTACAACGGAATTACCTCATATTTTTTCTAACTCTGTTAAATATTTGTCATAAGTAATTCTACAATCAACATATAATAAGAAACTAACAGAAAAATATATAAGTAACTTGTTTTAGCTTTTTAATTGAGCTTAACTGTACAGAAAGAAATGCTCAAAAACCCTAAATATCAAGATAAATATGTAATTAGGAAAAGAACCAACTCAGATTATCATCATCAATAAAAGAACTAATAATGATATAGAACATGTTATATTATAATGATGTGATAGTTACTATGTTAAATGATTTGAATAAGACAAATGTTGTTATATTTATGTGTGTTTGTGTGTATATATGTTTGTATGTATCTGTGTATGTGTGGTGTGTGTGTGTGTGTACGTGTGGCGTGTGTCGTGTAGTGTGGTGTGTGTTAGTGTGTGTATGTGGGTGTGTGTGTGTGCACATATCCTATTTTCACCACAACAGTGATGAAGTATTTAACGTAAACTTGGGGTAGACAGAGAGTTAGATCAAGTGTTTATTTAAGTCAACCAATATCAATTATTGGTCCACTTTTTTGCACGGTTTGTGTGAATGTGCTAATAAATAAAATATAGCACAATCAGCTGATTTGGGGGGTTATACGTGGAAACTCAGTGATAGAAACTAAATATACTGAAGGAACATTTAGATTTAATAAAGGCCTAGCAAAATCTTACAAATAAAAGTAATTCGTAGATTCTAGGATTCGGTATTTACTAGGAAATAAATTATCTGAATTTGTAATCACACGACAATATAACGCCATTTTATGTTCTTTGTGTTCACATATAGCAAATAGTACTTTGTTCACTATCACAAGAAAAGAAATGTAGGTGCAGGTGTGTCAGTTTCGATGCTATTTACAACCGGTTTGTTGACTGGGAACCCGTATGTTGCTGAGAGTAGCTTACTGTGTGGCGTTCTTCCATAATAAAACAATACTTGGAAATTATGTAGTACAGAATGTTGGTAGATTTCCCGGGCCTAAAATGTTACGGAGGAAGTTATCTCCCTATAAAAAACGGTATTGAGAGAAGTCGAATCAAATAGAACACTCATCCCCCTTCTCATCATACCCATACACATATAGTATAGGGTGGTGTAGTTTAAATATATTTCACCCTACATACAATAGGGAACCATACCTTCTCACGTATTCATTTCGTCGTTTGTAACTGTGTTTATACGTAATGACCATCTATATATGAACTTCTATTTACATGACTCTCGATGTAATAGGTAATAAAATGTCTCAGTATTCAGATACGAATCATTGACATCTGAATGGGTAAATTAATTTGGCCAAGTAGTATTCAAGGGTAATATTGTGTTGTCCAAGTATTCATTAATATTTTTGTCGTACACATCAGCTTCTAATTCGACGAGGGTAAATGTTTGTATCAGAACATCCCGATGAGTGGAAAGCATTCAGCAAACTGGATGCGGCATGAGTAAAAAAAAACATATAACATAGCCGCCGGTGTGGGATGGAAAAATCCATATGTGGTTCATGGTAAGCTTCGGGTTGGACAAAGTCCCCCAGGTTACCAGAAGAAAGACTGCGAGGCTCAGCAATAGGTGGTTCTGGTTCTAATGGTGATTCTACTGGTGGTTCTGGTTCCACAAGTGGTACTGGGTATTGACACTGGTGGCACTGCGAATGTATTGCGCCTAAATGACATGCTTTTCTATGAACAGACCTTGTAACACCTGTGTCACATGTTTTGTGCTGTCAACGGTTACAGAAATTGCATTCCACCCCTTCCTGACGTGGCCACACCTCTGCATTGCAAGCTATATATTAATGCAAAAGTCGGATTTTGGCGATTTTTGTGGCGTATAAATTGCTATTCAGATGAATCCTGTTATACAAGCTGAAATTGATTTTGTGTGCAATCTAGTCCGCTGCTTTATTTTTGTATCGCTACTTCGGGAACTACTAATTGTATAGTAGAATGCTACCCCAATGCTTTGAAAACTACCCCAACGACTGACTCGGCATATTGATTTGATATTCACAGCAATCATCTGTCAAGTTTATAAACATTTAGTTTTCTGCAACCATTTTATGATATTTTATGTTATATGAAATTTATCATATAACTCACCCATGCTCAGATGTTATGATTAATTAACAGCTAGCAGCATCGGGACTGCTTCATCTTGTTATGTGAGTATACCATCTTTTTTTTTCAAGCACCAGTATTCTGGTTTCCACTTCAAGTACATCAGATTCATCCAAATTTCCGTAATTTTGCGGCTGTTTTTTAGCCGATTTGGTGTTATGTTCTTCTTCTTCCCATCTTTGGCTTTGACACAGCTGTCAAGCGACACGTCCAGTTGGATGTCGTTGACCGGCAAAGATATCGATCGGTCAACAATGTCAACAATAGGTCGATGATGGAGGCCAAGCAAGATGCGTCGTTTGCAAAGACGAAATTGGTCTAGTTGTAATTAGCATAGGAACAGATAACAATATCACTGACACTATCATTGATTATTAATATAGTATCACATAACTAAGACGTTATTTAAAAACCAAAACAATAAAATAATTTCGGAGACTAATATAATCTAATTTCAAATCTAAATCAATTATCAACTGACTTGATCACAGATATGTTGATGCAAAGTTTCCTAAATTATGATCTTATATTAGATATGCTTCTGATTCGAACAACTTAGATCGGTGAAGTGTTTATATGTTGTTTATATGCTAGTTTGTCGTTATTACAATAACATATTAAATACAACTACAAGGAAAACCTCACCCGAACATTGTCTCCTTTAATTTATATTTTATTGTCATCGCTCGTTGTCTTCTTTTATGTTATCGCTCGTTTCGTTGTTTTAGGCTAAATTTAACACTGACAGTCAGTATACCTGGTTATTAGAAATAGTCATGATATCTGTATTGAAATGGAGGAACATACGACCAGGCATCAGAACAATGATCAAATCAGATATCGAAACAGATAAAATATTGTTGTATATATTATGATAAATGATGTTTAAAAGCTTTCAAAATAATTATACACAACCAATTAACAACTAAACTTCACCAATTTCATACGGACGTATAGGTGTGTACTTGTACTTGAAATGTTGTGTGTTTTCCTAGTCAACAGCAGGTACTGGTACTTCAATAAAAATACTAGATCTAGACCTATCGCCCTGTGAAATAAACACTGATAATGATCTATGTTCCTTTCGCTTATGCATAGTTGTGTGTTTGTATAAAAACTAATGAGTTAGAAATGTCCATGCTACAAATGATTTGTGCCACAACAATGGTTATCATGAAGCATACATAAATTGCATTGTGATGATGATGATTGATGTTTTATGGTCACCTTTGTGCACATGGTAGGCTTACATGGGCCGAGCGACCTCCTTTATGAATCTTGTTGATCATAATCTAGAATGATATAACCGTTAATGATATATGGGTCTATAGTTGCCTGAACCTACTTCAGCAAAGAAAGTTTTAAAAATGTATTGCTCAATTCCAAATTACAAGATAAGAATGGCATGGACTCATGGACAATTTCATTTAGTTACTTAAAAAACTGAACTCTATCGTAAAATACACAATTTATAAATCTTTAAAAATATTGTTTGAGATTTTTGAGAATATTTCAATTGAGATGAAGTATGGCTACACTGTGCCAGGTGTTTATCTTTTTATTGGTACAATGGATAAAAGTGTATTATATATAACTGATTAAAAATTATGGGTAGACCATAATTTAAATTCATTTGCATTATAAGTGATTTGATTAGAGAATGTAGGAAATCAAGATATGAAGCAGATTAATGAATCAGGTTGGGACTAGATCACAATGGCTTTGAAACTCACCATATTTCCAAAGACATTGGTATGATATATATCTGAGCATATATACAGAATATATTGTAGTAGCTGAATATATTGCATGTTCTCAAATCAACACTGAGATGGCATGACAACATTGTTACAATATAGTTTAGTTCATAAATAAATATGTATATGACCAAACATATTCACCAATAGTATGTCAGCACCTGGAGACTTCATTACAAATAGGCACCCTGACACTATATCAATCTATTCTAATGAACTAATCTACTGTATTTAAAACCTACATTGTTATTGTTGAGTTAATATTTGAATATTTTCTTGGAAAACCTGCCTCAAGTGTCATATTTAATATATTTGTCGGGTTCTTAACCGAAATGCATTATGATTCAGGTGTTGGAGTATTTGCAGCTGAACACTTCAAAGCAGAGAAGTTTCTGTTGGAGTATGTTTGGGAGCAAATTTCAAAAGAGGGAGAAAACTGAGAGAGAAACAAACTGATATCCTAATTGTTTTTGTTCTACTTGAGACATGTAGAAAGGTTTCTGTGATAAGGCTGATAACCATTACGTTATTTTCACTTCTGCACAAACGCCGAAATACATAATTTTTATGGCTCATTTTCAATTCATTTTACAATACAATTAAATTTACATTTGTGACAAAATCCTTAAGTAGTCCACAACTGCATGAATATTTTCCTGTTAATACACGTATGTGAATATTCTATGACATTTAAAATAACAAGCCTCTCACTTATTATGCCAGTATGCCAATGATAATAGAAATATGTTTATCACCAGACATGGGTCAATTCCATTTTGTTAATTCCAAATTCACTTATTTCTATTTGGTCAAAACCAAATTTATCAGTTCAAATTCCGAATATATTAATTCCAATTCCGTTGTTTACCTACTCTCTTTTACCTACTACCTTTTACCATGAGTAGGTACACCTATTACCTACTTGGAATACCTATTCCGAGTAATTTACATTACAAGTAGCATTGTCATGGAATACATATTTCTAAATTAAATAAATTAAATGGTCAATTAATTTGTGGATTAAATGTGTTTTGTACCTAACTTCAATTCCAATTCAAAATAGGGAGACCACTTTGAAGGTGTTTATGCAGTAAACAGGTGTGAATGCTTGCAATTACATACATGTTATATTAATGAACTGTCATATGAGATAAATGAAACTTAGCAGTGATATGATGATTATTATTACATGTGTGGATGTAAAATCCAAATGTTGACACTAATGAAGTACTCAATAATCTGTCAAAACTAAAATATGTAATAAACAGTAATTAACTAATACCCGGATATTGGAACGAACCATTCACATACGGTTGTTTGTTCAGTATGAGTTACCACATTCTTTATTAATTTTTTATGAACTATATAAGGCTGTGCGAAATTCAGAGGCAGCCACTGATCAGACCAAAGTTGACCAAAGGAATAAGGATAGAGTTTCTTCCATTGTGAATGGTAATAGCAGGGATTCCAATTACTTACAAAAAGTGAATGTAACCATATATTATTTATTTACTTGCAGAATAATTAAAGTAACTTTTGTACTTCAAGATATTAGTTCGTTGCTATGTTGAATAGCACCTGTTTCCATTGATTTACAGCTTACTGTGATAAATTTAAATACGTAGATTCATAAAAAGTGATATTCATAATATATGCTTCTGTTTGCATTGCACAATGTGAAGAAGAATCATGTTCTGACAATGATGGTATGATAGTTAATCATATTAATATTATATATGAATTATTTCTTTTTGAAACTTATAACAAAAATACAGGTACATGTAACCCAAATTATTATCAATTAATCTGCTACAATTATATTACTTAGATATCAATATTAGTACACATGCTAATACGCATTATTTAAAATGTCTTATATGTTTGCTGACGTTTGATTTATTTATTATTCCACTCAGTATATTGAGATGTTATCTCTGTTAAGAACACCATACTTCATCACCCAACTAGTGAATTAAAAAAAATTACAATGTTCAATTGTTGTTTCATTAATATTCATTTAAAAAATATTATTCCTTCAAATTTAAAGGTATGCTTGCAATAAAGATGGAGTCTTCTTATACATTTCATAATGACACATTGTGTTTGCAGACTGTGTAGAAGAAAGTAGACCTAGCACTATACAGACAGTAGCACAACTACTAGGTCAGTTTTTCTTATATTGTAATATGTTTTTGTTTGTACTAATGAACTTGCAAAAATAAACCTTTCATTTTACTGTTGATTTGAAGCATAAATTAATGCGAAATTGATAACTGTGTATACATCTATGGGATATATAAATCTATTGTTGTCGCTGACTTGCAACTTTTGAACAGTTTCTGGATGAATACACTTATCATGAATTATTTATGAATGATATTGCAGGCTGAAAATTATTTTGTTTGTTCTTGTTTCATTTCATTCCAGGTGTTTACAACCCAGAACACACAGGTATAGCAGGTGAGAATTTTTTCTTGGAATAAAGGCGCAGATGAAAGATGATTTTGAATTATTTATCTTACAAGCAGATCTAATATAACTATTATTACTTAAATAAATTGGTTAAATAAAAGGTATTAGATAAGCATGTATAATGTATTTCCTCAGTACCACCAATCAAGTCTAAGTTCAAGATATCAGCTATAATATTTACTCAAGCTAAAGTACCTGATCTTTTGAATTTTTAATGTGTATTTTACATAAAGCATTAAATAATTTTCAATTTCACAAGAAACTCATAAAGGTCAAATGTTATACTACCATCATAACAGTAATAATAATAATAATAATAATAATAATGCATATTTAATACAGCGCCCTTATTAGAGGATCCATTCAAAGGCGAGGTAAGAGATCTAAAAGTCAGAGATCTCAAAGATAATAATTATTTATCTGTGAAAGTGACCATGAATATGTGTGTTTTTTGAACAGATTAAAACATTTTAAGAGACGACGCATTTTGAATCTCTGCCGTCAACCTATCCCAAAAAGTGGGGGGTCTGCACCACTAAAGGCACAATCACCATATAACTTGAGCCGAGACACTGGCACCTACAATCGTATCTGACTGGATGACCTGATTTTCGGGATAACTTTCTAATGGACACCAGCTCACATAAGTATTTTGGCGCCATATCATTAATATATTTATAAGTTATTAACAAAATCTTGAAATGGATACGCTGTCGAACAGGAAGCCAATGTATGTTTTGAAGAATTGGGGTGATATGATCATATTTTCGAATATTTGTCACTATGCAAGCATGCAGCACTCTTCGATATATTCGCTGAAGGCGATTAATGTTATAATCAGATATGCCATATAAGAGGGAGTTACAATAGTCTATACGAGATGTAACAAAGGCATTGACTGCAGTTACAATTGTTTCTTGTGTCAAGAATGTTTCATAACAGTGGATGTTCTTAAGATGGTAGTAGGCAGCTCGGCATACTGATGTGACATGTTCATGTATGTTAATACATTGGTCAAAAATAACCCCTAGATTTTTTACTGACCCTTTAGGGGTAATCGAAGATGCACCCATCTGTAATGCTGGTGTCTTTAGGGATGTAACACAACGTGCTGATACTATCATTCAGTCATAGAAGATTTTGAGTCATCCATAGCAATAAAATGTTCTAAATTCTTCAAGGAAGAGGAGAAATTTAACTCATTGGCGGGATCCAGTGATACATACAGCTCTATGTCATCAGCATAGAAGTGATATTTAACCCCATATCGCTGCGCAGTGATCCCAATAAGACGGGAAAACCAGAGGAACAAGAACTGAACAGTATGGTGCACCAGATAACAAAAATTGTACGTCAGATAAAATACCATGAACAGACACTCTCTGGGAGCGTTGTTCCAGATAGGATCGAAACCATTCAAGTACTTATATTTACCAGACAGACCAAACATGTCTTTAACATTATGTAATATGAGTATAAATAGCTTTGCAATATTACGATTATGAAAAGGAAAATGCATATTGATAAATTGTATTTAATTACTGGTCACTGCTAATGCCTTGCAAGATAAAAATGTATCTAAAGGATAAATGTTATTACTAATTATTAAACAGAGCAGAAATTGAGCATGTTTGTCTGCTTAACCTGATGCTGCTAATTAAAGCGCTTTTTCCACCTGAACCATGTTAGCTCTACAATGCTCAAGTCGTATCAAGGTAAGATCTTTGACTCACGCACATATCTCATTTGACAGCCTTCATTTATTTGTTGTTCTGTAGTTGGGAAGCCAACAAGTGATGATTAGCATAAAAGCTGCCTGCATGAATTATAAATGAGTTTGTATATTTAGCTAACATATTCACTTTCATTTTTCTGATAAAACTCTGCTCTAATTTATCTACAATTCTTCGGAGGTGTCACTGTCACTCTGTAACTCATCTGCAAAATTCTGTATCTCCAGCACTACTGAAAATAAAGATAAAGTAATTTTTCAGCATTTTAATGAGATTATCATAAAATACCATAATGAATAAGAATAGAAAGTATAATTTTGCACTTAAGTTTACCATATAGCTAAAATTATCCAACGTCTTATTGTACGCTCACACACAACACGCATCCCATTAACCATTTTATGTCACAACACAGGTGGTGGTTCGAAAAATACGCACACAAATCAAGAGATTTCACCAGATCACCAGCTACAAGCCTACATATGTAAACATTTTCTACTTCAAACACAATCGAAATAATAGTTCCAAACTGGAATTAATAAACACTTCTATGAATAATCCAACAAACACGCACTATTTTGAAGTATAGAGATATATGTCAAATCAGCATCAATACCCGACTCGAAGACCTTAATTATTTATTGGACTAGATCTAGTTATTGCCGCTGCATGACTACCACTATCGAACCAGAGGTAGGTCATATCGCCAAAAGTGGCCTTCCTAGATTAAGATGACTATATATGGGACATAAAGAAACACACACACACACGCACGCATGCACACACACACACACACATATATATATATATATATATATATATATATATAGTACGGATGTCATGAAAATAAACATCAAGACACTTCTGGTCTGTATGATTTGTTGTTAAAAGGTGGTAAATGTTCTTTCTGCAGCCAGTGAAACGTTTTAATAACGTTATTTTAAAATTTGTTTGTTTGTTTTGTTGTTCGGGGAGAATCCCCAGGCTGTGCCTTAATCAGCAAAGCCTCTATGTTGGAGTGGTTGAGGAAACTAATCCCCACCACTCACAGCTAAGGGAGCAGTAGGGGAAGATGGAGCCGAAATACACTGAGTGTGGTCACTGCCAGAGTGTTTTACGTCATCAAGGGTCTTTAACGTCTCCCTTTATTTTAAATAATTCAGTGGAGACGGCAGCGCCATTTAACGTAGTCAACCACCCACGATGTTGTGAGGCGAGAAATTAATCCCTGAAAAAGTTTCGGCCTCTTACGGAGCTCAAATTTTAACGTTATTATATCCATACCCAAAATATACCTACATCAGAACGTTTTAATAATATTATTATAACGTTTTTTATATCCATACCCAAAATATAACTATATCAGAATGTTATAAAACGTTAGGAAAAGGTGACGTGTTAGCTGAGATGTCTATAACATTACCGGTATATTATTATTATCTATTGATGTTTTGGTTAACATGAAGTAAATATACCTACATCAGAACGTTTTAATAATATTATTATAATGTTTTTTTTATATCCATACCCAAAATATACCTACATCAGAACGTTTTAATAATATTATTATAAGTTTTTTTTATATCCATACCCAAAATATAACTATATCAGAATGTTATAAAACGTTAGGAAAAGGTGACGTGTTAGCTGAGATGTCTATAACATTACCGGTATATTATTATTATCTATTGATGTTTTGGTTAACATGAAGTAAATAGATATGAGAAGGACTCATAACAAAACTATTATTAAAACAAGTTTTATATAATAATGAACATAAATAATATCATGTATGTATGATTACAGTTCGAAGTTAGGTTCATGGGTACAAATACATGCCAAATATGTTAATTGGCTGGTCAATAAACTTTTATGTTGTGTGGATTCAACTTTGAGGAATGTTCTTAGATAAGGGTTCCAAGCAAATATTTCCCTAAGTGTGCTAGCTATGCTTTGATAACGTGTGAACTATCAATGAGAAACTCATCCGTGTTTATCCTTCTACCATGATTAATTCACATTAGTTGAAAGATAATTATCAGGACACATGTTAATTAATTATTGGATTAAGTAAATTCCCCATTATAACCAACTAAGAACATTCTGAAGTATAAATAATGTATGCCATGTAATTTACTTTAAGTCCTGTTGTATTAATCTGAAAAGTCTCCCCTCACAAATAAAACATTCACAGCTTTAAAGTACCATTCGAATTAGACAGTCATCGACATTGGAGAAAATAGCTTTACCTAAATACATACCGTTGTGAAGACCAAATTATCTAACTTTGTAGAAGTCTAGTTCAGCAAAGGAAACAGAAGAAAAAAATAGTGAGCTTGAGATGGCATAAATATGCTCTTTAAAACTTTGATTTGTCAACGGATTGACGTGAAAATAATTGTAAGTTGAGTTGTTAAGTTTCAACGCTGGTCACATTTGGGATATATTAACTGGGATAGGGGTGAGTGGATCTCTCAGTGAGCTCCGGTGGCCTAGTGGTTAAGCACCCGGCACTTGGTGCCAACGGTCGCAGGTTCGAACCCCGCAAGAGGTCGAAACTTTTCCAGGGATTAATTTCTCGGCTCACTACATCGTGGGTGGCTGACCACGTTAAATGGCGCTGCCGTCTCCACTGAATTATTTAAAATAAAGGGGGACGTTAAAAACCCCCTGAGGACGTAAAACACTCTGGCAGTGACCACCCTCAGGGTATTTCGGCTCCATCTTTCCGTACTGCTCCCCTCTGAGTGGTGGGGAGGAGGTTTCTCAACCACTCCAACATAGAGGCTGTGCTGATTAAGCGACAGCCTAGGGATTCTCCCCGAACATCAAAACCAAACCAGTGGATCTCATATAACTTAAAGAAATATCTCATAAACATAGGTATGAACCTACAAACTAAGGGTTTGTTGGTCAATTCTCTAATCACAGAGCCATCATGCACGGGTCATTAGTGTCAATGTTTACAAGTTATATTGTAGTATAGAAAGTCACACATAGTGTATATAGAAGATTGTTCATATAGCTCTATTGTAAATGTCTATAAATGGAATAAAGATTAAAATACCCGAAAAAACTGTCAGGATAAATATACTAATTAAAAGCTATAATTATACTGAACTGAATGAACTCCGTCTAATACAATACTGTCTTCCAGGGATTCCTTTGTAGATTACAAGTCCAATGATAAAATATAGTCATTTATTGGTAATTTACGCAATATATTTATACAGCCTTCATAGAACTAACTAATAATGTGTTTCAAAATAAATTTTGACTTAAAATTTGTAAAATGAATTGACACTTAATGCATATTTATAAATGTTGGATACTGTTTTATGAATATGTTCCGACTGGTTTCAAAATTATTTACCCTAATACCATTTTGTTGAAACATACATCATTTCGAGGATGTTGCTCTTAACTTATAAGTATGATAAAGAACTCAAGTTAAGTATCATGATTTACCTACAAAATTTAACTAAGTTATAAAATTAACATAACAATAAATAAAGCTTGTCTGGATAAGATTATATTTCAAAGCAAAATATTGAAGATGAACCTTGTTTATTGTCATTTCTGTCAGATCTAAACAAATGAAAGAAATCTTTGAAACATCTGAAAAACCGTGAACTACGTGAATTGGATCAATTATGTTTTTAAGCTTTAGTGTATTTTATATATACATTCAAACATTCCACATTTAATATAATAATACATTTTATACCTGATGATACCAGATATACAAATGTGTTTATATTTAGAGGTGTACATTTTGTACCTGAAACCAATTGTTTTTAATTTTCTGTATTTTAAAAAATTTTTTAAATTAATAAACACCCAAAAAAATAAAATTAAATAATATTTAAATATTTACTTTTTGTTAAAATTAAAAATTTAAAAGAGAAATTTTTAAAATAAATTTAATGCCCAAAAATTTATTAAAAAATTCAGAGAAATACAATATATATATATATATTTTAATAATAATAATAATAAATATAGCACGGTCATATCAGATAACATGAAATATAAACATTTATTATAAGATTTATTATTAATAAGACATCTTTAACAAAACACATGAATGCTAACTAATATTTTAATATTTACATTTTGCTATAAGTTAATTTGGCAAATCCTTAAAGTAATTTAATTTACAAATATAATTATATGCTCAGACAAGTCATTAGTTAGCAATATTCTAGTGAGAATCTTGAAAATGTTTGCAGAAATATAAGATAAATAAGTATATTTAATACTGCAAAAATGAGATGCTAATTTAACAAAGATGATATAATATATTTCAATTAGTAATTAATAAGCCATAAATATTATTTAAACACATGTCTGTTTATCAGTTATATATTGATGTTTTATAATGATATTATATGTAGTGACTAATAAAAACTGTTACTAAAAATAGCAAGATAAGTTTTTACCTCTCATGATAATATCAACATTTAGTTATATTATTTATTTTAGACAAAAACATTAAAGATTATTTCCAATAGCAGACCTGTCATCTAAATTGAATAATTGCTCAAGATAATTTAATTTTTAACCAAAGGAAAGGAACAATAATAACATTTTAAATATATATATAAAACTTCAAGATTATGAACAAAGAAAAGTGATTATTTCAACTTCAACAATCAAATAATTTTGATTTCTTTTAAAATAAATAGCTCTTAATAAAATCATCTTAAAATAAAGTTACAAGGAATATACAAATATTGAATCAAAACATATCGTGATAAACATATTATATTTGATATTTCTTAGATCTTTCTATATTTTATCCTATTTGCTGAAGGGACAAATAAATGATAACTACATCTGTATTCTGAATATATTTATATTGATCTGTAATATGACTCAATTAAAACATTCATAAACTCTGCGCAACATAGAAAACTACAGCAGGATAGGAAATACACAAGAACAGTTATATAAAATAAATATTCTACTTGTACAAATGTATATTGAAACATTTATCTGAACAGGAAATGGACACCACTAAATAATTTTCAAATAAGATATGATGAATGAACATCTCCATTATGAATATTGAATTAAGTTTTATAAAATCATCTATTCTAAACGACTTCATATTGAGTGAGTTCAAGCAATTGTGACTCAACTTCTTTTACGGAGAGTCTCTTGTGCGGTAGAAACATCCAACAACTGCACATGATGTCATATCTGAAACATAAAAAAAAACATTTGATAATATAGCTACATGTGAAGAAATAGGCTATACCAGATATCTGTATGGGCTCTTGTTAAGCATTTATATAAACAATAATGCAAGCATTCATAGTTTGAAGCACACATATGTATAACTAGATATCAGCAGAAAAGTGCAGAATATAAAACATTCTCATTCAGAGGGATGGTAAGGGATTAGAAAAATATATTTGATTAGAATCCTAGTGAGTAAACAATAAAAGCTATAAATCACGTTTAGATCATTGCAAGGCACAAGGCAAATAACGCATTTGCCATGAATGTACAGGTATTTATAGAGATAACTGAGATTAGTGCAAATAATATCAACGGAATTGTTTGAATATATATTTAATAAATAGGATAATTAGAATATAGTCAAACCTCCAACTCCGACCCCTCTGTAACTTGACCAACTCTGTAAATGGACCACTTTTTCACAGTCTTAAATTATTGCTATGCTTTAAATTATATTTTTCCCTTCTATAACTCGGCCACCTCCCAACTCCAGAGTTCGCCCTTTGATCTCTGACTAATGCCCATGTTGACATCCCGTATTTGGATCGGGGCAAGATGTAGCCTTGTTTATGTTCACTATTGCATGCATTAATTTAATTGGCTGCTTGTCATCCGACTGCTGGCCAATCGGGATCATTTGTAGCTGGAGTTAAAATGACTGTGTCACAAAGACATGCACGATTTCTGGCTGTGAGGTTAGCTTGGGCTTAATTGTGTGAAATCAACAAGAGTTAATCTGAAATGCCTGTTTATGTAACTTATAATAGTGGCAACATCTGAAGGAGTGTTTCAACACATTTTCCTTTTATGTTCATAGAACCAATAAACTGACAAATTATCATGTGTATAAATATGACAGCAGTCCGTCAAAAGGTTATCAGTTATATTGTTATATTTTCCCTTACATACCAAACCACATATCTGGCATGATATAACATGGTAAATAATCAAACACTTTGTGTTATTCTGAAAGTAATCGCTGATTAAGATTACATTGCACCACTGTTTAAGATTCTTTGATCTGAATATTTTGCGAGCAAACAGACACACACACACACACACAGAGAGAGAGAGAGAGAGAGAGAGTACTCATACATACGAGCATGCGTTCGCACATAAACATAAAAACTAAATATTTACAGTTCATCAGTACAGTTTAATGGCTTTAAAAGTCTGTGTCCTCTTAATATTAACTTGCGTGCTTCGTCATCATTTTTATCAGCTAGAGGTCTTCCTCCTGTCATTAAATATAAAATAACAGAATTAACAATATATGACAATAACATTTAGTGACAAGTTTTCATTAATAGATTATTGGTCTACGTTACAAAACATAGTTACCTCCACTAGTTATTTCCCATAAGAGTACACCAAAAGACCAAATATCTGACTCCTTGATGTGGTTTAACTTTATGGCTTCTGGTGATAACCATCTGATAGGACGTGATAACTGTTATATTGGACAAACAATATATTAGGTTAGTATCTTAACTTTAGGTAATGTCTAATACTGTCATAAAACAAAATAAAAACTCTTGCATTTGATTTCACTTTTGTTTTCAAAATTTGCAGTTTTAAATTCAAATTTTAATAATTCACAAGAGCAAAGTAAACACCTTATCATGTTATTTATATTCCATGAAATAAAATAAATACGTTTTATTGCACATAAATCACAGCACATCAATTATTTTATAACATTTTTCAGTTTATATATTACTTGCACCTGTTCCATCTTCTTTTTATCTTTATTACCCACAGATGTTGTCTGACCCATCTACTATATATATCATACATACAAGTGTACATAAGAGAGCAATAGGTCAGATTTTGTTTTTATATATTTAGGTGTAAATGTCAGTAAATACCTTAATGTTGTGTGTATATGCCCTGATATTATATTCAATCACTGCATAATTTGTCTTGAATTGTACTGATCAAATGGAGAAATTCATAGTCAACTTTTGGTATGATTACTCACACACACACACACACACACACACACACACACACACACACACACACACACACACACACACACACACACACACACACACACACACACTAAATACAATGGTATCTAGGGGAGATTACTTTGCAGCTCTATTCGGTAAAAGCTATGCAATGTCCTTACACAGAAATAACCACTTCAGTGGGTAGACTATTGGTGACACTCTACATACTGCTGAAATTACACATTATGTCTGCTTATCTTCATCTGAGATACACCTTTTTGTATGAATCCAAATAACGCCCCATTAAGGCAAACATAAATATTACTACAACTGCACTTTCTCACTTGACTTGATATATTGCCCTGATATAATTTTAACAGATATGTTAATTAATTTGACACATGAAGAATGTAGAGTTTCCTGCCTGTTGCCTTTTGGGCACAGCTACGATGTAGCATGTAAATTTGCTTCCATATTTAAACCCATATGGCATAACCCGATTACATCACTGAATGACAGAGGGAAAGGATTTATGTTGATTGTTTTAATTACTGGTTGCCGATGTGTCGTTAAACACCATTCATCCATCCGTTACAATATCATCACTGGTGTTATCGCAATGTCATTGGTGTTATACATTTTGTTTTCTAAAATGTGATATCACTGGTGCTGAAGTTGATTTGTTATGTATAAAACTACCTAATATACGTCAATGTTAATTTTGGTTAGGTCACCAAATCTCTCAATTTCAGCTGACTATGTTGATTGATAGCAATTAGTTACCCCATAATATTCGGAACAAAACTGGCAAAAAGTATGTTTTTCCTCAAATAGTTCACATTTTCTTCTGAAATAAATTCATGATATTTCAATAAAAACACCTTTACTACAATTTTATCCAATTACACCAATGACACATTTTCTGCTACGATCAAGTTATAAGTAGATTTAACACATAATATATTATATTTGTAATTTATCTTAGCAAGTTATGGTTTTCTGGTTGTTAGATTTTATATTTCTTTATTTAAACAAAATAAACATTAATTAAAACACAACATCTTTGTTGATTTTGTAATGTGAAAAGATACCCCAATAAAAAATGGCCCACTTATTGATTTGATATATAATATAGTCATTGTTATAATATAAATGGAAATCTTATTTTTAGTTTTAATAATTATAACATACTTAATACAAACAAAATAACTCCTAAACTATAATCTGTCTGTGAGATCCTTTTAAGATAACATACAGTATAAGTGAATGACTAAGTCAGTAAACAAATGGGTGAGGGAGTGTGTAAATTTCATTAATTATCCATATATCTGTTTCAGGTTCTAATGATTAAAGGACATATAATAACAATATCTGCCACAAATACCTTTACAGATTCTACCTCTTCTCCATAATAAAGTAATAACGGTAACAATCCCAGCAGCCACCAGAACACCAAATGTACTTCCTATTATGGTAATGACTGGAAATCCTTTGTCAAGTAAACCTGTAAATGAATATTGTTGAAATAATAAATTGTACATTTACTGGACATGCCTTTATAATATATGACATAAAACACACACACACACACACACACACACACACACACACACACACACACACACACACACACACACACACACACACACAACCTTACCTAAACTTTTTGTATATATCTTGTCTATCATATAATGTGAAGATAAGCCTATATCCATTAGTGTATCCTCTGGTAGTAATATTATATAAGGTTGTATCTCTGGTGATGTAATGTTAATTGTTGATTGACACACATTGTCATCTGATACACAAACATCTATCAGGATATTAGTTACTGAATCCAGATTGGTGATAGGCCATGTGATCTCTGCTTTGTCATCAATATAACTAATATATGGATTACTGCCTTGGAACTGTGGCAATGCTAAATTTATATTAAAAATTATACGAAAAAGTTACTGATTACCTTAAAACAACGTGAAGATGCATACATATTATAATAGAAACTAAGTTAATAATATTTTGATTAATGAAAGCTATATAAGATGACCTACGTTTTATATGAGCCATCACAGAAGATCCTGTCACATTAGATATACTATTTATGGCACCAAAAGGGATGATATATTTGTGACCAGGAAAAAGACCTTGTTTTGTTGTCAGTTTATACTCAAAGAGACCACCTTGACCTTTAGTTGTGTCTGGTATATTGGGTACAATAAACCAATCAGAAGTTTCTCTATCATAAACATTTAACCAGAATGTTTGATCAGGTCCTCCATCAAATCCTGCAGTCCATTCTAGATATATACTGACTGCTGTAATGTAGATTATCTTAATATCTCTTGGTGTAACTGGAGGTCCTGGATATGATAAATTGTTTACATATTATAATAAATATTGCTAGTCCATGAATCTACTACTACTGTAACAGTATAGTGGATGTCAGTTTTTACATATAAACTAATTCTATGCATGTAAAACATTTTTCAACTTAACCAATTCTCAGTTTCTATAAGATAGCATGATATAATAATGTGGTTTCTTGTAAGATTAAACAGTGAAATACACACACACACACACACACACACACACACACACACACACACACACACACACACACACACACAACACATACTACATACAATATATATATATATATATATATATATATATATATATATATATATGGTATTTATCAATGAATAGTTAGATGCTACTATTTGCCTCCAAAAATTATAATTGTCTGAACAATTACACTATTTAAGAAGACAATTATCAGATATTTAATGGGATACAGGAGTAATTAACATTTATTATCACTGTACATTGTGTAAACACTTATTTATATTTCAGGAACATAATTAAAGTAAACAACAATTAAAAGAAATCAGATGATTATTTTATTTATTTTTACTGGTAATAAATTAATCTTCTTGAGATAACTATTTTGGTTCAGATTGAATTAGTTAATTGAAATATAGCACTATGATGTTTACATAAACTATTAATCATTTGAATAAGAAAGAGAAAAAATAAATACACTTTAAATTCTAATTACATCTATTATTCAGATTGATGGGAATATGTACAATATAACCTGTATATAATTATATATAAAGAATAATATATTTGTTAATAGTAGTAATATGAAAAAAATATGAAGAAATTATTGACTGTTACAAATGACTTAAAGCTCAGACTTTTCTCTCAGACTCTCAATAGAACTCATATCTACATGATATATAGGAATAATAATACATTTTAAGAACACTTAGTGAATCATTTGGAATTAAATATAGAAAATACATCTAGCTCTATAAATATAACAAGATAACACTCCCATAATATTTATAGATACTATAACAATATTATAAAGACTGTCTGTTAAGACTTACCTTCTGGTAGTAGACTAATGACATGAGTCAGTTGTTGAACATTAAATCTATTGTTTACTTGTAGTGTGTAGGTACCATAATGACTCTCAAGTATTTTTGTAATCATCAACATGACATATTTCTTAAATGGATGATTTGTATCTTTTACTGATGTCAATACTCCATTAGGTAGACCATTAATCATGTAATCACTCTCACTAGATTTAAATCTCCAATTACTGTCAGTGAGTTGTGTGAAAGGATTAGCAGTCAGACAGATGGATATTGTCATATTAACATGTAAAGGTAATCCAATATTTGTTGGTGATGTCTCACAAAGACTATATCTACCTGAAGAAAAATTATATAATCTGAAAGATTTAAACTTATTGGCTCTTTATTTTAAGAATTAGAGTATTTGTTTGTTTAATTAATATAAGAAAGTTAGATAATGATGTATTAATGCATACTTTAATTTAAGTAAGTGTTTTATTACAAAATGATAAAGGTGTAAAGGATTGTGTCTTTGTGTGTGTGTGTGTATTCATGTGTTTTATATATGTGTGTCGTGTGTGTGTGTGCAATTTCAATCTTTTTTATAACAAATTTCATTTACTATACACCTCATCCAGTAATTAGTAGACATACCTTTAATATAAAGTGTCATCTATTGAGTCACAGTTGTCATTGATCTGATTCCATTAGTAGCAGAACATTGATACACACCAGAATCTAATACATGTATCTTGTTAAATGTGTATAAATCTTGTTGTGTATCACTGACAGATACAATAATATCTGATGTATTGATATTAGTTATTGTGATATTAGAATTAGGTCTACTGGATACTTCACATGTTATATTTAATGTAGATCCCTGGATTATATCATCTGATTGAGGTTGAAAAGAGATGATCTCTGGAATAACTGTAAATCACAAAATATTAAAAAGAATCACACAATCATTTAAACACACACACACACACACACACACACACACACACACACACACACACCACACACACACACACACACATATATATATATATATATATATAACACACACACACACAAACACATATTACTTACAATTTACTGTTAGCTTAAGATATTTCTTCAATCCTTGTTCATTATGTTTGTTCCAAGCCACACAAACAAAAGATCCATCATCTAATTTCTGTACAGGATTTAGATCCAGAATATTACTATTTTCCACAATTGATCCATCGGACTTCTTCCATTGGTAACTACAGCTAGGCCTACAGGTGGCAGCACAAGCTATTATTAACCTATCTAAGTCAGCCACAGCTATTACTGTATCACTTTTGTTGAACTCAATCTGATATGGAGCATCTATAAATATAGAGACAGCAAATATGTTTATAATTAAACAGCCTAAAGGACGTCTGGAAAAAAATAATGCATCTTATATCTCCAATTAAAAGTGTTTGAATATAATAACTCAGAGATAAAATTAATATTTAAATATTATATATATATATATATATATATATATATATATATATATATATATATATATATATATATATATATATATATATATATATGATATGTGTGTGTTGAGTGAGTGAGTGAGTTAGTGAGTGATTAGTTGTTTCTCAGGGTGTTGATTAATATGTTAATTCTAAATAATCATATTAATGTAAAATAATTAAATAGTTTATATCAAAATATGTTACAACAGTATTTTACTTCTGGAAATGTTAATCAGACGTTGGTTTTTTCAACATTAAATTGTGTTTTTTATCTAATTACTAATTAGAAAATTAATATACAGTTAGAGTTAGAGTTCGCACATGACGATACCTATTAAACCAGTAATTTACATCTCATTTACATAGATTTCCAAAAGCTAACAAGAAATAGTCCATATATGGGTTCAGTCTAAGTATTTCTACCAAATTATTCTAGTACATTATAAGAATATTTCAAGTTTATCAATCTATTCTTGCATTTTGGCACGTTACATTTTACAATAGCAACCAACATTTAGTTAATTGATGTATTTAAAAAAACAGATATATATGTTACTATTTTCTTTGTTAACTAAGTTTCTGTCTAATTGTACATGACAGATCCAAAGCCATCCGTGACCTCGAGTAATAACATTCTGATTTTTTAAATTATGAAATGAACATTGAATGGGTCAATAGCTGTTTCTCTTAACTGATGTAATGTCTTCAAACATGTTTCATCTTCTTGTTAGGTCATTCATTCAATTCATACTTCATGACATCCCATTGTCTTGTGGGACTTGAACCAAGAATCTGAACAATGTTTGTACTATATCTTTAAAAATGTACAATAGGTATCCTGATGTCAAGATGATAATAATATTTTAATGGGACAATCAAGGTCATATTATCAAAATATTGTCCCTAAATTATCAAAACATCCGTTAACTTTTATCTTGGTTGAAAAGTACATAGAATCATCAAATATTAACATTATTATGAAGATCTATAAACAAATAGTGATACTATACCTTCTAACTCAGTAGAGAATAATAAGTTATTGTGTTATAAAGACTACATATGGACTTATGTCAGATAGATTTGAAGATGTAAATATATCATCTACAAAGATATTTATATACCTATCTGTGATACTTAAGCCCACATCACTAAAGGGGTTTCCAATGAGTAATTATTTATCAACTGCAGTCTTTACCTGCCCCATTTATAATTATAACATCAAATATATATGATCTTTAATATTTGTGTCGTTAAGAAATATAAAGCACAGAAAGTTTATCTTTTTCTGATTAAGTGCTAGAATCGTAAATCGTATAAAGCTGCTAAAACTTTAGATATAAATAAATATACCATGACACATTACACACAGGCCTACAGTAACTGATAATTAGGATAACATTGCCAAATGATCCATTAGTAGTACATAGTAATGTAATTAAAACCTGGTGAGACATTAGCTATCCATACTGCAGATAATCCCTATTGTTAAATATTGGATTAAAGGGGAATAATAAAAGGGAGAAACACAAAAAAACATTGTCTTGAACATTCATCTAATTATTTATCAAAATCAACATACACATTTCTCTATAGTTCCTTTTATACATATTAACACATTAGATACCGCATGTAGATTGCTATTGTAGGTGCTATTGTAGGTGAAGTTGAGATGAAATAATTTGCTGTAAATAAATGGCTAAAACCGATGGTAGATGGTACCAGAAAAAGAAATAACCCATAGAATATGGATCAGATCAAGCCTCGTTGTCATTTACAATGTATGGGCAATATTTGGGGAAACTGGAGACTTATTTTACAAGCATTTGAAGTTTATCTGATGGCGATTGATGCAGATTCTAAATGTGATAAACCACATTGCCATCTGTTAGACTGTGGCAGGACAGGACACAATGATGATGATGATTGATGTTTTACAGCCACCTTTTTGTAAAAGGTAGGCTAAGTGTGCCAAGCGACCTCCAAAGGTAATGAAGCGAAGTCAAAGATGAAACACCCTTCAGATGACAGGACACAGATGACATTAAATATATTTCATAAAAATAATAAAAGTATTATATTAAGCATGCCCTAAAGTATGACATAAGTATTAATAATTATTAAAACTGTTCCAGTCTACATCAGATAAACATATTGATTTCATGTTTTAAAAGAATACAACATTCCACGCATGTGCTCTTTTTAGATCTACATGCAGAAACGGTACCTAATCTGGTCGAGGGCAGATTAAAGGTAGTGTGCATGGTGTTATGGCTGTGTTAAAGTATATCAAGCTCCTAACTGCCCAGTGCATGGTAAAACATGTCATAAATGTGGAAAGTTAAATCACTTTGCAACTGTCTCCAATACCTACAGCCCTCACAAGAGAAACAAGATCAAGAAGGTCCATGCTCTTGATGAACCTTATGAAAAGGAAGTATATCTAGACACGTTATTTGTTGGAGCTATCAACAATATATAACTGTCAAATGAAACATTAAACACAGAGAGTGATAACATTCCACTATTGACTTATACAATTGAAGCAGAAAATAACGATAATTGGATTACACCAATTGAAACGAAATATGTTATTATCCCATAAAAACTGTACACTGGCTTCAAAATGGATATAATGTCATTGAAAGACAATAAAAACATACGAGTCAAGAAACGTATCATAAAGAACAGTGCCAAATTAGAAGCCTATACAAACCAGTCAATACTGTGTTTGGGAATGACAAGGGTTACACTCACATATAATACACAAAATTCTAAATTGCATAAAAAACATATGCACTAAAATTGATTAAAAATGTACTACCATACCAAAATATGAAAACACCATATCACAGTCTTATGCAACCATATCTTAAATATGGCATAACAAATATTAGGGTTGGAACATATGAAAATCACCTAAATAAACTCAGAGTCCAACAGAAAACAACCATAAATATGATAACACTATCAAAATATAATGAACACATCAAACCAACATGTAATGGCTCAATTTATTTATAAAATAAATAACAACTAACTACCATCTCCACTAGTCAAAATATACACAAAAAAAACAACCAACCACACATACAATACTGAAGAACACAATTGACATCAAAACAAACCACACACACTAGTCATGAAATAAGGCATAATTTTCCACAAAACATCAAGCTAAGTAGAAGTGTAAAAATACTAAAGAAAACATATAAAAAATACTTGGTACCATACATGTTAAGTCTCCCGGATTCGGTGGGAGACTCCCGCACTTTCATCAATCACTTTCAACAGATCTCCCGCATTTTAAACGAAAGTGCTCTTTTTATAAATAAACTATATGCGATCTCGATTTTTGTAAATGGATTGTGTTCAGTGATAATAAAATGTGACATGGAAATTATTTTGTTACCTTAGACCACTTTGTTTATGTATAAATCCTCGAAATCCACCTATTTACGTATAAAAACCCGATTTTCCAAGAAAAAAAACCCCCATATTCCCGAGACTCTCCAATTACGTATAAATCTCCCACGTTGGCATTTCCCAAACTTAACATGCGTGACAAAACTAGAAGGAAAAAATAAAACAACTGTAATGCCAGCTTGATTAATATGTCTCTCACTAATTTCTTGCCCAATTGTTTTAAAATAATTCACTCCTGTTACACATCCATCTCCCTCAAATATCCCACCCACCAATGTAATTAATGACTATGTCTCTTTCCTCCCCGACATATTTATTAAACATGTTATTAACCAGTGCCAGAAGAAAATAGTTATATATCTCACTAGCCTAAATGGGGCGAGTGACTTCCAAAGGTAATGAAGCGAAGTCAAAGATGAAAATCAGCTATGCACACGCCAAGATTCAAACTCAGAGGGTAGTGATCTGTGATCCAATGCCCAACCAATTAGACCACTGAGGCAATAAAGATGATAATTATATGTTTGTGGTTTTATTAATACACACTATAACACAATACAAGTAAACAATAATCAACAGTTTATAATCCATTCATTAATACATTTTGGTTATGTCCAAAATCTGTTCATTTTTCTTCCTGTGGCTTTTGAGGTGACAAGGGAAGTCCACTGTTGTTTAAATATTAAATAAAGTACAAAATATCAAACAAAGACAGTAATAATTCATACACAGCGGATCAAGGAAGAAACTCAATTAAGTTAAAAAAAACTGCATATAATTCCTTCAGCAAAGTATGAAAACAGTTAATATGGAATCCATATTTATGTTATAATATTAACATAAAATGGGGAGAAAAAAACAGTGATCAAACAAATAAACAGTAAAGGGACAGATAAATCCATGATATAAATAAGACCATGTGCTTCATTGACTATAAACAAAGACAACTAGTCAATCTGGAGAGAGTATTGAGTCATGTGACCACCATAATACAAATGGATGTTTACCAGCCAAGATCACTAGCTCACCAAAATCTCTCCCATCATCCAAGCATGCTTCTTATATTCAGTAAATATGTTACAATATGACATCTGAAATGGCTACAGCAGTTGAATTTAGCATTATTTCAGATCTGTTGGTGAGGTAGCATCGCTGGTATTTTAAATGATGATGCTTTTTATAACCGCAAGGGATTGCCAATTAGCGGAAACATTTTCTACGGAAAAGAACTTGAGACTACCGCGTGCCTTGCCTCAAAATGCCGGTAGCCCAGCCGGACTAGTGTTTTAGACTACTCACTAGCCCGAAGACAAAATTGACACATTTCGGGCGTCCGGGATACCGATTTTTCCGGCCCTGAATTAACCTTAATTAATGACAGCTAGGCCAGTTTGACTCTCTGAGCACAGACTTTCAAGCTGACCTAGGAATATGTTAAACCACTCTATTTGTAAAAACCAAATAAGTGTATATAAGCATATGTGTGTGTGTGTGTATGTGTGTGGATCCAACTATATATATATATATATATATATATATATTTGTGTGTGTGTGTGTCTTTGTGTGTAAAACATGCCGAGATTGAGAGTATTATACTAGATGATTTCTAAATAAGACAAACAAAGGTGTAATTAGACTATTCAGAACTGGAAATTGCAATCTAGGAACTGTGAATCTAGGAACTCTTTTATTCAATTTTCATTACACTTTTAATTAATATTTAACCTAACTATCATATATTTTTCAAAAAATAAACGTGACAGCATATTGATAACAATATAATCACTAATATTAATTACTTATTATTAGTAATACTTACATTCTACTTTAAGTATCATCTGATCACTTTCTTTAGTATCTAATCTTCCTTGTCCTAAGTCCACAGTACCTTTACTCAGATACACACCTCCAGCAGATCTTCTAGATGATATGTCCGAGTTAGGATTCCATAATAACTTCTGTGTTACTGTTGACATTTTACCACTTGATGTAGTTGTTATTGGTTGAGTTATAACACCATCTGGTAATATATTATTATTATTATAGGTCCATGATATAGTGACAGAAGGTTTAGATATAAAGCCACAAGTAACATTGAAGGAATCTTTAGGATCATCTACAACTGTTAATGTTCTTTGTAAAGATGGACTGAGATGGGCTTTAGCTGAAATAACAAAATATAAAATGTTGAAATTAAACAACATAAAATAATGATACATTATTAATATATAATACTGAATGTTATTTAAATGAATTATTATTAATAAAGAGATAAACAATATATTAACATTTATTACATAAATTCAGTTAACTAATTTAAATTATAAACCTTCTAAACTATAAAGGTTATTGGTATTATAAACAAATCCTTATAAAATAGTATATATAAATATTAATTAAAGTTAGTGTCTAATAATACTATATGGATAACAAATTGTTTAAAAATATGAAAGAAACTTCTATAAGTTATAGATTTTTCATGTCGTTTAACATTAGGGTGGATGACTAAGTTACACATAGACTATATTATATAGGTAATATATTTATTTTAATATTAATGACAACAAATTAAAAACATAATATCCTGCTATGTTACTATCTATAACTGCATCCTACATTGGGTCTGTGGGTGTTTGCTTTGGTATGTTCCAGTGTATGTAAAATGTGCCAATAATTTAAACATGACTGCAAAATAAACCTCATAATTATACCTCACCATTTACAACAACATATATGTCAGCACCAAGTCCCTCTCCTTCACTATTGTTTGGTATACATGTCCATATACCATCATGTTTACTGACTGTAGCTGATCTTTGTCTTATGGTGATAGTTCCAGCTTCTCCTCCTGACTGATCCTGATTATCTTTTGACCATTTAAATGTAGCGTAAGGATATCCTGGATCACTGACACTACAAGTGATATCAATATTAGGATTCTCTCCTTCAACAATATATCCTATAACAGACATGACAACTGAGGCTTTGCCAGGAGGATCTATAACAAAACAAAAGTTAAATTTAATTATTTCTTAATTGAGATAATTAGTTTATGAATTCAGTAATGTTCTAGGCCCTCTTATAAAATATGAAAAACGCAGCATAAATATGATATGAAGTCAGCATTTGCTTAATGTTGATATATTTAAATATGGCTGAAAATATTGTTAGCTGTTTGCTTTGGTAAATGAGTCCTGACTATTAGTTGAATAAATACCAACCTTTAAATTAATTTAACTACCTTTAAATCAATTGATGTTCTACTGTAATATATATATATTTTTAAACTACAGCAATGGGAATATGACATATGTACCTGTTATATCTTTTGAAAATTTAAATTATATTTGTTCACGTTTGCAGATATATTCCATCCAAGAGGAAAAGTGAAATGTCGTCAATTATAATTTGACTCCTTTACAAAAATATATATTTATTAAATCTTGATTAATTTATGAGCCTTTAGAGCTAACACGACACCAAGATCCCAAATACCTTCAACATTTTATTGGCCAGCAGGGCTAGTAACCTAAAAATAAATGTTTACTGGCCCTTCTATATTTTCTTCGTTTTTTGGGTTGGAATGACACATTTATCTACAAATAACAACGGTATGTATGTCCTGTTGTGATGGCATTACATTTCAATGCATGTACAAGAAGATCGAGACCAATATGTAATCCAATATGTATATCTTATAGTATGTATCTGTTGCCAAATAAATGTTTGTATTTATATATAACCCAACATTAACCTCCCTATGAAGACATCAAGATCATGTTAGATAATTTCTTTATTTACTTCATGCACCACATTGCCAAACGCTAGTAGATCCTATCATCACTAAGCAATATAATTGTATTTTTCAATGAGCTCAGAGTTCTCATTCTCCAAATTATCTGCTGATTCAGAATATGGTGCATCATCTGCATCAACTACAGCAGAGACAAATTCAGTGGATTCGCTAGTTATAGTGACTGGCTCTGCTGCATCAGCAACTGTATGAGCTGGTTCATTGGAAGTCTCGCCATCAACCAATACCTGTGACTTGAATCCATCACGCAAATGTGGTCTTCGTGGTTGGGATGAAGCTCTATTCCAGTGTTCAATTGCTGGGACTGGATCAAATGATGAGATAGGAGCAGTCAAGAGTTTAATTGACAGCAGATCAGTTAACTTGCGCTGCGTGAGTTGTGTTCTTAGATTGGTTTTAATCAACTTTGGTTGACTAAAACCTCGCTCGACTTGAGCGCTGGATGCTGGAAGAGTTTGCATCAAGCCAGGAACTGTTTTCTTGATCTCTATGTCATCTCGGAGTTTTTCTCTTTCAACTTTCAACTTTCAATGTGCCTTCTAAACTCCTTTGCTGATTCCTTATTCATATATTTTTTGCCTAGTTTAACACCTTTCTGTCTATCTAACTCACAAAGTCAAACAAAATCTGAGAAAGGGCGGCTTTTCATGGCTAGTGCGTGGCAAGTTCTAAACAGGTGTGATCATTTCTCTATATAATCCTTGCGCAAAATGGTTAGCATTTTATGAGCGGGTTGTTTTTCCGGGGCCTCAATGGACTTGAACATCTCTTTAGCAGCAATATCTTGTTTGACGTTTCATGGATCTTTATATTCTCCAGCTTAAATGACTATCATACCGACGCAAACGATTTTTTGGCCAAAATGGTCGGGTCTATCTTCCCAGATGTGCATATCATCGTACCGGCCTTGCTGGACATGGATGCAGCGTCCGACGTTGAACTGCCCAGTTCTTCGTCTATTATCTCCAGCCATAGGTTGCCAACTTTCCCATTTGGGTTAAACGCCCGTTTCTGTTTACTGATCTACTACAACCGTTGTATCGTCTGCTTCTCCTCAAAAGTCTTCATTTTCTTGCTGGGTGGTGGTGATACACCCACAAAATAACGCCACATTTTATCAGTTATTATGTTTATGTTGTCTGTATGATATTGGCACATGTGCCAATCAAAATATAGGCATGCTCGATTGTGACAGAAGAAACATTTCTGGGAAATTACAAATTATTGTGTGAGCTTGATTAAAAAGAAAGAACAAAATGGTAGAGGAAATCCTTTCTATCTGACATTGTTTTATCCTTGACTTTTGCTAACAAGTCTCTGCTGCCACTGGATATTTTCCAACATTATTATTTTTCACTTTCCAGATAACCTTATCAAGCATCCCCAATGCTTATGCCAGTGCGAGACTATGGTAAAACTGCTATCCTTGTTCTTGCCAATTTTAGCTAAGAGACCCATATGCTGTTGGATATTGTGTGATAATGTACAATCTATAAGTTAAGCAATGCCATTCTGAAATTGATATTTCCTCAACATCCTGCAAATATGAACTGAAACTCTGACTATGGAACTTCCCAATAGATTATCATTATAGATTTGTGCATAGTGACTGAATCACAGAAAAGAATGGTTAAATAAATAAAAAACGATGTGCGTAAAACATAAATGGTGAAGTTGCCTGCAGGGCTAGTTGTTTAATTCAGGTCAACAATGGTGACCATGCGACCAGGTATTTGGATTATAACTGTATTACTGAATGTTATATTTTATTGTTGGTTGTACTTGATCACTGATTAAATGTTTACCACATTTGATTACTAAATCCCCCACCATAATATTATCAACTCCAAAATTGCAATGTTTAAGATTATCAAATATGGAATTACTACAGAACTCAAAAACATGTGAGATGTGAAAAAGGCAGCTGAAAAAAACATTCTATCGATCTAGTATCTGTTATGTGCATTACATTATCTATCAATCTTAAAGTGCCATTTTATTCTGAAATTTCATTTTTATTAAATTTACATTTAGTTATGACTGTACCTAGAGTAACACATATATGTGTAAAGGTTTATTGTACAATATGTCAATACCACTAATAAAAATAACATCATAAACTCTTTAATTACGGGGTAATTAGTGCTCGAGTAGGAAATTGTGTAAAAGGCACTGTAATTTTGTTTATTGTTTTAGTGAAGTAAATATATGTAAATAAATTAAAATGATTAATTCAACCTTTGTTGTAAATTATGAAATACTTCCACATTTGATTAGTCTTGTCTCATCTGGTTTACAAATAAATCACATAGAATCTGGTATAGATATCAAGTTGATTAAATTCAATTTGTAAGACCATCCACTGAAGATTACACTTAAGGACATTACCTAGAAAGGTAACTTGATATAATCATCTCATTTAAAAGTAATTTTCACAGACAAATTAAAATCTCAATAATTAAACAAGTTAAGGGAATTAGGAATGAATCAATATATCTTATTTTAGTACATAGTATCCAACCAAATATTAATCCAACAAATACAGGTCATTATGATCCAATTTTTCTTTTAATTTAAACAAAAGTATCCAATGATAAATTATATATCAATAATAAACATAGTGTGGATTATCATCTCACTTGAAGTTAATTTGGATGGAAATATTTTATAAAATGTCTGTGGCATTGGATACAAAATTTGTTCTTATAAAAGTTAATCTTTACAAATATTTGTCTTACATACATATTTTTACCCATTAACTTGTATTTCTCCCCTTCCAGTATCTCTTAAATATATATATATATATATATATATATATATATATATATATATATAATTAACTTTATGATAAATATCTAAAATAGGCAGTTGGAATACTGGTTTTACTAAATATAAAATTGTAGGGAATTGACCTAAATATTAGGTTAGAAATCACAATAGTGTATACATTGGCAACAAAAGTATATACATATTATGAAGACATTATTTTGATAAATACCTAGACAATAACATAAATATCAAAACATAGACAACAATGGCACAATGGGTGAAGAGGGTTGTATGCAAAAACAATTATATTTTCATGCATTTTAGTCCGATATCTTTGTTAATGTCATTGTTGTTATAACTTATATTGTCCATCATTCGAAATCCTGAATGAATGTAGTACAATCTTAGGGTTTAACAGATATTCAATTGAAGTAAAACCAAACTTGATATAAAATGTGTGTATAATTCAATAGGTATGGGTATCCCTAAGATGTTCTGTTATTAATCTATTCTTCTTTAAATATATGTATCTTTAATGTATTTTTTAAATACCTACACTAAAACAAGACTAATTTACAGTGGATACTGAAATGGATATAGGACAAGACTAATATTCAACTGTAGAAAATGTTCTCTGTCTGACTGCGGCAACTAAAACTAATTACATGTTTACCATATTAGGGCTTGACCTTTACACTATCTTTGTGTTATGGTATTTTTGTGTCATTTCTTACTAATGAGTTGTTATATTTCTCAATAAAATAAGGGCTAACCAATAACCAAAGCCAAAATTATATACGAACATAAGCTGATTACAGATTAAAGTTGATTAAAAACAGTAAATGCCATTTAGTTGTTTATGTTCAAATGTTTAAATATTCAGACAACAAAGTTGTAAAGTTTCGGAAGCAATACCGATAAAGACCACTTTTATAAATATAATAATGACATTCACCTCCATCGGGTTTAAAGAACAAAACTAATCAAAATTAAATCCAACAAAGCTGACAGTCTTGACCTAATTGGTGTAAATGTGATATAATCGATATGATGTGACAACTTATATCTCATTATATCGTCTCTTTAGTAATTTAATTCAAATAGGAATTGACAAAATTCAGTTATATAAACGGTGTTCATTAACAAGTTATAAGATTGGATATTCTTATAATTTCTAACTTCCTATTTAGTAAATCATTTAATCTGAACAAAACACAAGTACTCAAATGATGGAGACATATATTGTCTGTAATTTACAGCTTCACCATTAGAACTAATCTAAATAAATGTAGAATTTACAGTAGATGGTGGAGAAAACATTCCCTGTTGTCTGGTTAGATGGAAACACCGTACGGGGAATTGAAATTCATGACTTGATGAACTGTTCAAGAGCCTTCATGAAATGTTCACATGACTGATTCATGAACCAAAGTTCAAGAACAGTTCACCATACAATGGTTGAAGAATATTTCATGAATCAGGAAAGGTTCATGAAGCATTCCTAAAGAGTTCATGAACCTAGTGAACCAAGAATTGTTGAAGAACATTCTAAGAACTTCATACACCATTCATAAACATTAGTGTTTAAGAATTGCTGAAGAATATTTAAAGTCAGATTTATTTACTGAGAATATGAAACAAGTAATTTTGGTATATATATATATATATATATATATATATTATTTATTTTCTAAGATGAAATACCAACATTTAATAGCATTAATTATCAGACATGGGGTCAATTTAATTTTGTCAATTCCAATCAATTCCATTTGGTCAATTCCACATCAAATTGATCAGTTCCATTTTTTCAATTCCGTTTTTTAACGACTCTTTTTACCTACTACTTCTTAACATGAGTAAGTACTATGAGTAAGATTGTCACTGAAGAAATATTTCTGAATTAAAAAATTAACTGCTAAATTAATTTGTGGATTTCTTTTATAGGAAACTTCAATTCCAATTCCAAATTTATCAATTTCAATTATTTTAAATTATGAATTCCAATTCCGGAATTGAATTGACCTGAAACCAAAATATATTATACATCAAATAATATTTGCATCACAACAATAAGTAAAAGCTTTAGTTTGTTTTCTATTTGGGCCAATAGCTTTTTTAGTTTAGTTTTTATATTTACTGATTATGGGGTTTGTAGATGGCGTGTGCTTAATTCATTCTAGATCAAATTCTAAGTCAAATATTCATAATTAAATTAATAATGCATTTTCTATCTCGGATTGTTTGTGTAGAAGTAACAACTTGGCCTATAAAGCGCATGCAAGAACTCTCACGCTGATCGTTCCAAACTATGGCATATTTTCCAGTGATGTGATTGGTCAACGAGATAAAAGCTATGTTTTTTTTTAGACGGTTGAGTGGTATAAGAGCAGAGGCATACAAGTGTTTGTTTAGAAGAGCTTTGTTAAGTTTTCAAACGTGACCATCTTAAAGCAGCATGTATCTTTTAGTGTTTGGGAGCCTGTTTAGTATTGTTAAATACACAGGCATTGTTACACCAAGAAAGGATTTTCAAATTATCGCAAATGAGAGCAGGAAACTGCCATTACTCATACTGTTAGATCCATATAGATATAATTCTAAGTAACATTCAGATTTCTATTTGACTATTTTAACCAGATAGCATAATTGATAATTTAACAGCTAGTCATGTTGATCTAGTGCCATCAATTGAAAATATATTTAGGTAATACAAGTAATCAGTGCACCATCTATAAATGCATCTAAGGGCTGGCTAGACAAGCACTGGGCTAATTATCTGTAAAGGTCTCAACTTTTTTTATCAGATGAATAGTTGAAAATATGTGAATTTCCTTTTAAAAAATAAGGCAGGCTTTAAAGGAAGTTCACAAGAAAATCCTAGAAGTGCCTGATAAGGATACAGCGAGTAACAGTCAGTAAATACTATTACCATGTAGCCCAGTGACAGTCTGTCAGGAGCTGAGCTCCCAATTTTAGTTGGGTTAGGAAATGTTTAAACCAGGCAGTTGAATTATATTTTATTTACATGAGAAATTATTGTTATTTTTATGAATTTATGATAAAATAAATACTGACAATAATTAGTCTGGAGTTTATCGCTTACTGAAGTGTGCATATTTTACAGTTAATTATCCGATTTCTCAATTGTTTATGAACATTGACAGCATCAGAGTTATGGACTTAATTCACCTTCGGTTGCATTCGCCCTCGATAAAAAATACTATTCACCCTTAAAAAAATGAATATTCATCATTGTGCTATATAATATATATATATATATATATATATATATATATATATGTCCGTCTGATATGACATGTGACCTGGTCAATTCATATCACAGAAGTGACACATCCCTTGCTATCCAGCCACGCGTGGCACATGACCAACCATAGCCCAACATCACACCCACCATAACACCACATCTGGCAAGACCACTGCAGACTATGTCATCATCCTACAGGATGTTGTTCAACAGCTACAGCCTTCACCATCTGTTGTCACAATTATTTTAGACTTTGAGGGTGCACTCTGGTCATGTTGAATATATATATATATATATATATATATATATATATATTATTTACATTCATCAAAAGGATTTATTTTTCCCATCATTATATATCATCCACAAATTAGAAGCATTAAATCTTCTTCTGGGTTGGAACAATTTCTTTTTAGATTACTTGAGACAAAAAGTATTTTTGCAAAACGGATTTTCAGATCTGTTTCTATTATATGGCATCCTTTGTATAGTTTCTTCTAAAACTAAACTGCTTATTGAAAATACCATATTTTCAAAGCTGTGAGTACACTAAGTGATTGCCTAACAAATGTAGACCAACCTCCTATATAGTCAAGACTCAAGCCAATGCTATTAGTTTTCAGCAACAGCATATGGGATGTTCTTTATATCAAATAAACTCAGGAATTTTATTTCAGATTTAACTTTTTATCATATTGTAGTACAATCCTAAATATATTCAAAACCGTTCCCATATTATATGTCACCGTGTTTATTGTGTGGCTGGAATTTGTTTACAACGAGCAATACAACAGACAGACTTAAATGTAACTATTTTGAAAAGCCTACTTGGAACTGCCCACAATACCTAAAACAAATGTACATACTTAGTTTAAAACAAACCCATTTTGTTTCTCTCCAGATTTTACTATCGAAAATATTATGAGATAATTTTATATTTACTCATTTTACCATTATTAGGATGTGGAAATTCACTTTGAATTAATTAATTCATCAAAGGTTAAATGTCATTAAAGAATGTTCAGAAAAGTATCTTAGAAATTAAAACTAGTAGATATCTGATGTAAGATATATAATGTCATCAAATATCTTAATATACTTTGTGTTCTATCAAGTAATTTGTCTGGAGTTTCTTTGTTTCTCAGTTTGTAATTTTACGAGGTAAGATGTATATTATTATTGTTGTTGTTATTATGAACAGGCTTTAAGTACAGACTTGTAAGCGCAATTTTATTGTTATTGCCACATGTTTAGTTTTTGTGGTGTATATAAATCATAATGTGTCTGCTACCATGAAATGTCACAATATTCAGCTCCAACTCATCAACTAAGCCATGTTTAAATTTTTAAAATATTACTTAATAAATAAAGAGTGATAAATAATTATTATTGTACTTATTACTGATTTTCTTTTGTTTCATGATCTATCAGAAGAAAGAAAGTGTGAGCATGTATTTCCAGTGTGGACTTTTTTTATTATTGAGTGGCTGTATATAACCCCTCCCCCACCACTCATAGGGGAGCAGTACAGAAAGATGGAGTCGAAAATACCCGAAGGAGGACACCACCAGAGTTTATTACATCATCATGGTATCTTTAATGTCCACCCTTTTTTAATTAGGTCATTGGAGACAGCAGAACCATTTATGAGATATCGTGTTACTTGCATGTTACCTTGAAAGAATTGCACAAAAACTACGGTTAGGTTAGGCAGTACCAGAGCTAATTAATAAAGTGTCCGGTAGCCTGAAGTGTGTTCTATTCTCCCGGATATTCAGGAAAGTGTACATGCGCAGTTTAAGTGCTGGAGCAATAGCTACTTTAGTGTACGTCAGGGTCCAGACCAATAGCATCCTTATTATTATTATTACAGGCTATTGATTCCACAACCTGAATGTCTACATTGCAGTTAGTTTACTGACTGCTAATGTGATATGGGAATGTCCTCTAGTAAACAAATACAGAAAACTGGTATATCTTTCCAGAATATTTTAATTTATTTGTAATCATCACATGTAATTAACATTTGAACGTTAGATCTAGTAAATGAAACAATCAATTATGATAATAAATGTACTATTATTGACAGGATACTATAAAGGAATTACAAATAAACTCTTCTGATTAACTGCATTTAAATATTATCCCATTCTTTATACATTAACTAGAAATTATTTTATTTTTCATCATCTAGCATACAAATATAGAAGTAGATAATATACCAGTTGACAGTTAGGTAGTTTTCCCAAATGTTCGCTAGGGGCAGCACCATTTTCGCAATATCCGGTTGGCCAATGAGAAACTTTGAAAACATCATACAAATCCTACACTTTAGATCTAGTACGGAATATATAGGCATATATTAACTTTTTTCTCACCAGACTGAATCCACATATACATCACATGATATAGAGAATAACATGAGTCGGAAAACCGGAGTTTTACTAAGAATATTCCTGCGGCCCTGTTTATATTGGAAAGTATATAGGGCCTACGGAAAATCCTGGATATGGTGGACAACCGTATTTTGTTTACAATTTGTAATCGCCTGTTAACATCAATGACATGCACTTAAAACGAAAAGGAAATACATTTTCTATTCTAATTTCTATCCCAAAACAATATTCAATTGCAAACAGGTTTTTATAATTGGGATTAACTGGCGGATTATTACAAGGCGTTTTCAGGGTTATTGATACATCAACCTGTCAAATCACATGCCACTAACTTAAGATGTCTGCCAGAGGCAGTTTAGCAAGGTGTTGTATAAAAATATATATTCAGACAAAATGTCCATTTGTACTGGTATGTTTTCCTTGCTGGTCAACATTGAGCAAACAAGATGACAAACATGATCCCACACATGCGTGGATGTCTGTAAATGTCATTTATCACAGGAACACACACAGGTGGATGGCCGGTCCGAGTCACTTATCTTATCTTGTTAACATGCCTTTCTACATATAAATATGCCAAGTTTAGTAGTACAATGTAATACATATCAGGTTGATATCAGTTTCGGAAAAGGGGTGGTTTTTTTTCTACATGAAGTTATCAGTGTCTGGATAGATCTGGGAGGTGGAGCGCCAGAGATTGACCTCCCCATAAGTCGGGACAGTGCCCCCAGCAAATGTTTGTCCAGATATGGCAACTGAGCCATTACATTGATTAGATGTATTTTGCCATAATGATATATATAACTCATCTCAATAAGTAAAGGTCAAAATGAGATAGACAAGTGACATCTACTCATACGAATCATACACATCATCAATTGATATAAATTGTGAAGTCCTTGTAATATATCAGGATTATTTTGGATTTTGAGACATCCATAGTCGATTACCAGCAATACAATGTTCTAAATTATTCAAGGAAGAAGACAAATTTGGCTCATTGTCAGGATTCAATGATATATATAGTCAGAGTTACATTCTAAATTTATTTAGAATTAGTCTCCATGAAGAAGCTATAAATTACATACCATATGCATCTCCCTCATTTGAGGTTGCCAGCCAAAATAAAACTATCATTCAATAAATATTGTTTTCAAAAATACTGTATTTTGATTTTTATTATGTTTATATAATTAGTACATTTATTTAAATTATTAATTATTTGTAAACATATGATTTATCTTGCAATACAAAAAAAATTTCTTTTAAAATCAATTGTTCTTTATGTTGGATAATTATTTTTACATATATTTATCATTTAATTTCTAATTAGATATCAACACCATATACATAGCTGCCAACATTGGAAAATTGGAGAATAATGATACAACCAGGTAATTTATCATATTTAATGATATCAAAACAATTTAACATCATTGGTGTTATTTTGTGAAAGGTTCAACTGTTTTTTTTTCTCCATTTAATCAGATTCTCCCCACATTTAATTGCAATTAAGTCATCACAAATCTGCACTTTCACTACATGATTACTCTACATATTCTGCACTATGCTACAATCTTCATAGGATTGTTGTATTATTTATCAGTTGATTCAGTTTTTAAAATGACCCAGAATTCAAATCACATGGTATTTACTGTTAATTCACTTCTAATATTCATAGTCTAGTATGGAGTGTCACCTTTTCATGATTGTTTGATAGGTAGCACATTTTGCCTGAGCCAGGAAAGTATTGGAATGTTTCTGTTGAGAACCTATTGTGTGTTGGCATTAAGGGATACTATGTGCACAGTCATGCTACTGAGAGTTTTGGTGGATATACTGTGGCAGAGAGCTGTCAGGGTTTTGATGACAAATGATAATTCTTTCACAGTCTGCACTGCTGTGAAGCAAGATCAAAATGGCAACCGAGGCAAGGATATCAAACTGTGGCTGTCAAGTGTCATTCCTTATCTGTTTCATCGATACCAGCCAAATAAACTACCTTATTCTATTAAAATATAATTAAAATTAAGCTAGATCATCATGAATTGATCACAACAAATATACATCTCTATGTATTATGAATGATGCCTACAGATTATACTACCTTGTACTAGGAATTTTAAAAAGAAATGAATAAAAGCAAGGGCAGGTATCACATATATTTAGGTATATATCACCCATGTAAAAAAAGTAAATAAAGAGATCTGGATATAGCTTCGTGTTATCGATGTCATTGGATCCATTAGTGGCTACAATGAATGGTTGGTTTTCTATCTGAATAGCAATGTAATTTGAATCATCATTGCCTAATAGGGTGGCTATTTCCAATTTTGTGAAAAGCAGGACATGATGTTCCGAAAAGGAGGACATGGTCATAGGCTACCAACTTACCATGCGCTCTCTCACACACACATACAGGCACACATAGTTCATTTTGAAACACCTTGTATTATTACACATAAGTAAAATGAATTAATTTCAATATTTATTTTTAACCCAACTGAAGAAGATCTGCTAAACCTTCCCTTATTTCAAAAATTTCATAAATTGTATATTTCTTATATTTCTGTGCTTTACTTGCCATCTTCAGGAATTATCTGTAAGTTAAGAGTGTTGTGTATATGGCTGAAAATAGTTCTGAGAAATTAGTGTCCTGTTACAATATGCGAAGATAAAAAAGGTACCCGGCTTCCAGCTTAAGTTGGAACCAGATTGAAGCTGACCGACCGATAAACCTTACAGTCCGGCACAAAGCCTGACATCTGGCCACCCTAGTGCCTAATGTCTCCACAAGAACATTTGTTTTTGTGTGACCACCGCCATATCAGGTAACAGTGGACGAAAGAGGGGCTCTCCTGCATACTAGACAAGTAATAAATATCACCCAAAAATAATTCTAGGTTGTCCTGGAAAACTGCACCATTCCAATTTGCTGGTGCACCAAAGCTTTTAAGCCATCCAGTCTAGAGCAACTGCCGTGTGATATAATGTGCAGCTAAAGCTAAGATCCCATACATATACGTGGTATGAAGTTACGAAAAAACATGAAAGGAATATAAATGGACGCGAGCACTTCCATATATCCGGATATGGCACACAATTTGTCATATGGTTGCTTATGCAGCAAACTGATTCATTCCATGCAGCAATTTGTATAGCAACAGCAAAATGTATCCAGAATATGATATCAGAGATGAATGTTTTCAGAACAACTTGGCGGACTTTCACAATGAAAGACATCAATCTTCCTCATAATATAACCACTGAGTAAGCTGTTCTACAGTCAACCTAAAGTATTGTTAGAGTTTCTCTCTATCAAATTGTAGCTTCTAAGGTGATTTCTTGGCTTATTACGTTTCCATAGTTTTAGCTGTGACCTCATCATAAATATGCAGTGTTGTGGAGAAGTTTAGTTTTATGTTGGGTGGTTTGAGGTTAATATTATGTATACATCAATCCCCGCTGTACCTGATGAGTGTGTATGATAGAACATATCAGAATGGTTAGTGTGACTGCCTGACATGACTTCAGATATTATTGCATGATATCTGAGGGGGATACTATGTCAATCAAAAACAAGATGATGCTATGGGGCAGTTGTACAAAGTTGCAATTTGGACTGATTAGCCATGTTTGTGATAATGATATGCGTCATATCTGGCTTGAATCTACAATACATGGACCAGTAACATCCACATTAAAGAAAAATAAATTGGGCCATGTTTCCCAACACGAGGGTCTCGTTCTCGACTCGGTCTCATCAAGATACAATACACAAAATGGCTTCGATGAGACTTAACATTCAAGCACCAATATCCTCGAAAATAATTGAGCTCAGTGGCACACTTAATACAGATGGCAAGGAAACTTAATACGGATATGCGGGTCTGAAAAGGTGAGTTTTCAAATGGTGACAGAAAAAAAACAATGCTATTTGATGACTTAATATGTTCAGAGAGTGAATTCCAAACAGTAGGGACAGCAACTGAAAAAAACACGAATCCCAGTATGAGTTTTAACCCTGGGAACACATAACAAGTGAAAAACCAGATGAACGGAGTTATCTGGGCTTGGGTGCTAAAGAAGGCATGGAAAATAGATATGACGGTTCTCCAGAAGAAAGAGTTTGATAGGCAATAGTGCAGAGTTTGAAAATGATGCGAGATTGAACAGGGAACCTGCTCCTCTTTGAGTGGTGGGAGAGGAGATCCTCAACCACTCCAACATAGAGGCTGTGCCGAATAAGTGACAGCCTGGGGATTCTCCCCCAAGACAAACACAAAGAAAACATGTTCTTAATTTAATTATGAATATTTGACTTAGCATTTGAATGGAACTAACTGGAATTGACAAAATGAAATTGACCCTATGTCTGACAATTAAAATTATTAAATGTTGGTATTTCAAGAATGTTCATGAACAGTTTATCAAGTCATGAATTTCATTTCACCCGGGGCAGTATGGAAAGATGGAGCCGAAATACAATGAAGGTGGTCACTGCCAGAGTATTTAATTATTTATATCCTCAGGTGGTTTTTAACAACAACGTCCACCTTTATTTTTAATAATTCAGTGGAGAAGGCAGTGTCCTTTAACGTGGTTAGCCACCCACAATGTTATGAGTCGAGAAATTAATCACTGGAAAAGTTTCGACCTCTTACTGGAATCGAACCTATCCCCTTACCAAGTGCCGGGTTTAGAAGTAACAACAACTAGGCCTATAAATCGATTGCGTGAACTCTCGCACTGATCGTTCGAAACTATGGCATATTTTCCGGTGATGTGATTGGTCAACGACACATAAGAGCGCGACTTTAAGCTTTTGTTTTAAACGGTTGAGTGGTTTAGAGCAGCGGCATACGAGTGTTGTTTATAACAGCTCTAAGAAGTTTTCAAGTGTGACCATCTTAAAGCAGCATGTATATTTTAATTGATTGGGTGTAGGAGAGCCTGTTGAGTATTGTTAAATACACAGGCATTGTTACACCAAAAAAGGATTTTCCGATTATCGTAAAGTACTAAAGTCTAAAGGAGAGCAGGAGACGGCATTAACAAGGGATTATATCTAGAGTCTAGACTCTAATCATAATGATACTGTTATATCTACATCTAAGTGACGTTCAGATTTCTATTTGACTATTATAGTGTATTAGTGTATATTTTTAAACACATACTGAGATAGCATATAGATCTAATCAACTAGACATGTGATGTTTACTTACTCATCTATGATCTAGATTCTAGTCTAGTGGTATCAATTGTAAATATAATGTTAGGTAATAGATCTAGAGGTCTGTTATTACCGTAAGACGTAACCATGTAGGCCAGTGTCAATGACAGTCTGCCCAGTGGCAGAGCTGAGCTCCAAATTTTAGTTGAGTTCGGAAATATTTAAACCAGCTAGTTGAATTATATTTTATTTATATGAGAAATGATTGTTATTTTATGATAAAATAAATAATGAAACTAATTAGTCTGGAGTTTGTCACTTACTGAAATGTGCATATTTTACAGTGAATAGGACAATTTCATGTTCAAGAACCGTTCATGAACTGTTCATGGACCATGTGCATTGAAATGTTCATGAACAGTTCCTGAACTCTGTGCCTTGAAATGTTCATGAACGTTCCACGAATAGGACCATTTCATGTTCAAGAACCATTCTTGAACTATTCATGTGTTGTTCATGAATTATGTGCATGAACTGTTCATGCATGATTCTTGAATAGTTCATGATCTTTTCACCAGGGTAAGGCTGTTTCAGTGCTGTGACCACTTTTATATGCAGACTGTAGTTATTAAATATTTATATAGATGGAAAGCAACTGCCCTTTCAATAACTTGAGATAAAATGTAGGCTAGTGCTATAGGTCTGGACCTGGACCTGCACTAAAATAGTTATAGCTCCGGCACTTCAACTGCGCATGGGTAACTTCATGAATATCCGGTAGAATATCACACACAGGACACCTTACGAATATACTAAAGCTCCGGCACTGACTACCGGAGATCTTATAATTCTACTTTATCTCTGGCACTGACTGCCAGAGATCATACTAAGTGTCTGTGCATCCCGTAGTGTCAGTTGCGCAATATTAACATGCTCATTCCTACATATATGTATAGCTTAATCCATGTAATTACTAAAAGCGTCTCCAAATGTAAACGATATGATAAACGTTTCGAAAAGTAAAATGGCGTGGATTTAAGATAAACCAGAGTTAAAAGGAAAATGGCTTTCTTGCCTTGTTTTTCGGGGAGAATCCCCACTGACCCCAGTCTGTCGTTTATTCAGCATAGCCTGTATGTTGGAGTGGGTGGGAAAACGTACTACATTATCCCCGAGGGTTGTCACTGCCATAGTGTTTTACGTCCTCAGGGGGTCTTTAACGTTCCCTTTTCTTTTAAATAATTTAGTGGAGATGGCAGCGCCATTTATAACATGATCAGCCACCCACGATGTTGTAACCCGAGAAATTAATCTTTGGAAAAGTTTTGACCTCTTGCTGGGATCGAACCTGAGACACTTGGCTTGCTTGCTTCTGCTTTATTTTCGGGGGGAATCCCCAGGCTGTCGCTTATTCAGCACAGCTTGCTTGCTGGCCACATGCGCATTATATACCCCATGGGAACAGGAAATTGTACACTATTGTTATTCGCCGGGTGGTGAGTCGTTTCGTTGGCACTACCACTCAGTACCGGAGGGTGTATTTATTTTGTCTTCCGTAATCAAATCAACCTCGATTTGGTCTTGTCCAGATTCAGTTATGACCGATTTAGCAGACATCTGCATACGCGCATATTTATAGAAAATTGCAGCATTCAGATAATGCTAAAATAAATTAATACACTTAGATCAACTCATAAATACATTTATTACATAACAAGAGAGAATTTCCTAAATATTTTCTTTATAAACCATAATTTTTCTATTATATATTTATCTTACTTATAATCTTTGTTTTCGTACAAAACTAACAGTTTGATAGTATTATAATTCCAAAGATTGTTGCTATTGTATAAAGTTTTCCCCGTTGTGTTGTTGTTATAGTCACTGAATGCGTTAAACAAAATGGATTACGTCATAATATTTTCTATTACGTTTAAAGAATCGAGATTCTCTGTTAAACTATCACATTACAGTGAATATAAAATACCATTAGGTTTTACAAGACCAACGTGATACCAGACTAACCAAAAATAAAATATCGTTGATAATGAAAAGACACCAAGATGATTATTTTAATGCTATGATGGGTAATGACGGTTATTTTACAGGGGAAAAATTCCAATGACTTAATTGGTGTCTTTTAATACGTTCAACGAACACTTGAACATTTTGACAGTTTGATTGATCTTTAATATTAACTATAAATCAATAGTTACAAATCTCTATCGGTAAAAATTATTACAATTATTAATATTATTGGTGAGCGACTATTTGCTATGTATGTCATCTCATTGGCCACACTTCATCATTTCTGATAATGTAGTACGTAGGTTGGTCGTTGTATCCTGTTTGGTAGTTCTGTGGCATTTAAATTTGTTCATTTTAAGTTTTGACATTATTATGTAAACGTAACCATAAAATAAAATCTACGAGTGTAACCAAGTCGAGTGTACATGATCAGGTTATTAACTCACATATATAGTTCTCAAACGATTTTATTAGCAAAGATTCAGCTCATAAACTACCAAGTCCAGATATGGACACATTTCATTTAACAGTTCTGAAGGTTTTTTTAATCATGTTCTCATTCGCTTAAACCATGGATTCCTCGTTCTTTTGTTAAACAAGGAACTAAATAATTCACACACATCACATTTGTCACACTTAAATGATTCTTATTTTGGTGTTAAAAACGCGTTTTACAGACATCGCTGAATAATCGGAGGAATTTTTTATATTTCTTAGTTGAGATGGTAAACTTTACTTCACCAGTTTTGTCTCTGTCATGCTAAAGGTATACTAGTAATGAGATAATAATTTTCCTGTGAAATAACTAGGATTTATTGTATCTATCAATCACAAAACCTTTGTATTAATATGAACTTAAATGATATTTATGTAATTTATATTCAGATATCATATTATTTATCAGATAATTAAATAGTAGTTAAATTAAATCGGACTTCATTCCTGACTGTACGTACATGTATAATGGCTTGGTCAAGCTAATTTTAAAATAATGAGCCGAATGTACACAGGTGAAGTAGAGTTTCTGGAAAGTTTTAATAGCTGTAATTTCCCATAGGGATCATCAACCTCTTATGGATCATTCATTAAATACATGATAGTCATAATTTAAAAGGTTGATTTTAAATTACCTTTTAAATGTAGATATTGAAATCTGGACACTGAAAGGTTATAATTTCAATAAATATTCTAACTTGCTTTCTGGTTGTCTCAAGAGTGATATCATTTAAACACTCATACAGTTTTCTAAACATATTAAATCAATGTTTTACTTCTTAATAAAATATCTTTAACTTAGTTTCACAATGCCATATCAATTAATTCAATGTACCTTAAAGTACTTAAATTGTTATAGGAAGACTAAGTAATCATCAAACAAAGATCTAGTTTGTTATGTATTTATAATATTTATATAATTATTGATAGTAAATATTAAATAATCGTTTATATTTTACAATTCAGAATTTATAACAAAAACATGTTAAAAGTATGGGAGACAACTCCATTGTATTCAAGTAATTAGAAACAAAGTGTTAAGTACATATTAACATTAACCAAAATATAAACATATTGTAGATGATAATAAAAGATAAAAATACTTACATAATACAATTATCTGTGTGATGTCACTCTCTGATGATAAACCACCATCTTCTCCAGTAATACAAGTATATTGATGATTTCTATCATCTCTCATCACATTAGTTATTGTCAATTGATGACCATTAACTCTATGTCTAGATGATGATGTAGTTGTTAGGTTGATGTTATCTCTTGTCCAGGTGTATCTCAAAGGTAATTGGTACTTAACGGGTATGGAGCTAGAGGATGATGTACACATCAAAGTGATGTCTTGACCTTCTTTGACTCTTTGTCCACCAGATAATACAGGTTTAGTTGGCTTACCTGTTGTATTTTATATGCACAAAATTAAGAAGATATAGTTAGTTATGAATAATATAATTTCACAAGAATGACAAATAAGATAGTGTGCAGTAATACAACTGTTGTGGATAAAATAAACAAAATATTGACACATTTATTACGATGCAATGGTACTGGATCCATATTTTCAAAATACATTAAACCAGATTCATATTTCTCAGATCTTTCCTTTGGGATATCTAAGAAAATTTCAGGTAATATACCTTCCGCAACCTTTCCTAAATGCTATTTTTATTTTGAATTATCTTATAATGTATTGTAAGCCTCAATAATCACTTCTTGGAGTATTACAACTGTCAAATCAGACTTTAAGTCTCTGCATTTAATAAAGTTATATATAAATATATATATATATATATATATATATATATATATATATATATATATAAATACCATAACCATAATATAAGATAATATTATTTCTATATATATTATCTATTACACATTTATATTCATCACTAAGCCAGATTTTTATTATTTGGAAGTTATATTAAACACTCTCTATGGTGTAATCTCTCAGTAAATATTTTTAATTTTTTTCTTCTTGTAGTTAAACTAGTATTCTAGGGGAAATATTTATCTCCGATAAAGGAAACACTGTAAATAATTTCCCATTTTACTAGTTATTCCTTCCTTTCATCTTCGATAAATCAATTGAAAAAGGTTATATTTATGTGGTTTTTTTCCTACAGCCGGTCTCGAAATATCAATTAAAAAGTCTTATTTACCTGGCTGAGTTAAAATTTTTTTACCCTACAGCCGGGTCTCGAACGATATAAAACAGTCTTATTTACCCGGCAGCCGGGTCTCGAACGATATAAAACAGTCTTATTTACCCTACAGCCGGGTCTCGAACGACATAAAACAGTCTTATTTACCCTACAGCCGGGTCTCGAACGACATAAAACAGTCTTATTTACCCTACAGCCGGGTCTCGAACGACATAAAACAGTCTTATTTACCCTACAGCCAGGTCTCGAACGACATAAAACAGTCTTATTTACCCTACAGCCGGGTCTCGAACGACATAAAACAGTCTTATTTACCCTACAGCCAGGTCTCGAACGACATAAAACAGTCTTATTTACCCTACAGGCGGGTCTCGAACGATATAAAACAGTCTTATTTACCCTACAGCCCGGTCTCGAACGACATAAAACAGTCTTATTTACCCTACAGTCGGGTCTCGAACGACATAAAACAGTCTTATTTACCCTACAGCCAGGTCTCGAACGACATAAAACAGTCTTATTTACCCTACGAAAAGCTCAGGGTCTCGAACGACATAAAACAGTCTTATTTACCCTACAGCCAGGTCTCGAACGACATAAAACAGTCTTATTTACCCTACAGTCGGGTCTCGAACGACATAAAACAGTCTTATTTACCCTACAGCCAGGTCTCGAACGACATAAAACAGTCTTATTTACCCTACAGCCGGGTCTCGAACGATATAAAACAGTCTTATTTACCCTACAGCCAGGTCTCGAACGACATAAAACAGTCTTATTTACCCTACAGCCAGCGGTCTCGAACGACATAAAACAGTCTTATTTACCCTACAGCCGGGTCTCGAACGATATAAAACAGTCTTATTTACCCTACAGCCAGGTCTCGAACGACATAAAACAGTCTTATTTACCCTACAGCCAGGTCTCGAACGACATAAAACAGTCTTATTTACCCTACAGCCGGGTCTCGAACGATATAAAACAGTCTTATTTACCCTACAGCCGGGTCTCGAACGACATAAAACAGTCTTATTTACCCTACAGCCGGGTCTCGAACGACATAAAACAGTCTTATTTACCCTACAGCCGGGTCTCGAACGACATAAAACAGTCTTATTTACCCTACAGCCGGGTCTCGAACGATATAAAACAGTCTTATTTACCCTACAGCCGGGTCTCGAACGACATAAAACAGTCTTATTTACCCTACAGCCAGGTCTCGAACGACATAAAACAGACTTATTTACACGACATCCGGGTCTCGAACGATATAAAACAGTCTTATTTACCCTACAGCCGGTCTCGAACGACATAAAACAGTCTTATTTACCCTACAGCCGGGTCTCGAACGACATAAAACAGTCTTATTTACCCTACAGCCGGGTCTCGAACAATATAAAACAGTCTTATTTACCCTACAGCCGGGTCTCGAACGACATAAAACAGACTTATTTACACGACATCCGGCTCTCGAACGATATAAAACAGTCTTATTTACCCTACAGCCGGGTCTCGAACGACATAAAACAGTCTTATTTACCCTACAGCCGGGTCTCGAACGACATAAAACAGTCTTATTTACCCTACAGCCGGGTCTCGAACGACATAAAACAGTCTTATTTACCCTACAGCCGGGTCTCGAACAACATAAAACAGTCTTATTTACCCTACAGCCGGGTCTCGAACGACATAAAACAGTCTTATTTACCCTAGAGCCGGTAGCCGGATATGCAATGCTCATTTGGGTTCTTGTTCAGCCGACATTGTCAGGTGTGTGTGTAGTGTGTGTGTGTGTGTGTGTGTGTGTGTGTGTGTGTGTGTGTGTGTGTGTGTGTGTGTGTTAGTTTGGGGATTTAAGATATTATATATGATAAATGATTTTAATGGGAGGTGTATGGATCTTTCTGGTGTAAAGGGGGAATAATGTCTGGAATGATGGTGGCCTTTCTGATCAGGAGGGCGGCAATGTTGTGATCAGCCAAGCTGTGTTGCTGGAGGGGGGTGGTGGTTAATTGGTCCTTTAGAATTCGGCGGAGCTGGGTGTCTGCATGTCTGTTAGGAAGGAAGTTGAGGCCGGGAACTGTGGTCTTCTCATACCATTTCTGGAGATGAGGTGTGTTCGTTTCCGTCTAGGTCGACATGGCTTGGAATCCAATCGCTGGTCTGTTTGTTTTGTTGTTCGCAGAGAATCCCCAAGCTGTCGCTTATTGGGCACAGCCTCTATGTTCGAGTGGTTGAGAAACTTCCTCAACCACCACTCGCAGCGGATCAGTACGGGAAGATGGAGCACTGCCAGAGTGTGTTACGTCCTCAGGGGTTTTTAACGCTCCCCTTTATTTTAAATAATTCAATGGAAACGGCAGCGCCATTTAACGTGGTCAGCCACCCACGAAAAAGTGATGAAAAAAAGATTTTTGATGTTATTTCAGGGTAGATTTTATATATTCGGTTCTCAAGAATGGTAAAGACGGCCATTGAATCTGAATGAATGGTTATGTCTTTTATGTTGTATCTGGAGAGTTTCCAAGCTAGCGCGGTCTGTCATGGAGCTTTGCTTGGGTGATGGGGGTATTGTCAGGAAGTGTTCCTTGTATGTCAAGGTCCTCTTCCTGAACATAGCTGGCCCAAGCTGTCTTGCCGTCCTGATGGGTGCTGGTGTCAGTATATATATATATATTAATGGGTAGATTATTTTTGTTATTTAGGTCGAGAATCCTGTTGTAGGCTGCTTTGGCTGTTGCTTGTGTGTGTCGGTTTTGCTTAATGGGGTTGTTAATTAGGACCTGTAGGGATGGAACTTCCCATGGAGGAGCTACTTGGTATACGGGTAGTTGTATTTGAGGTATTCCAATGTTTTTGTGGAGTCATACGGCTTTTATTGACCAGGAAATTGCTTGATGGACTCTCGGGTCTTTATGAATTTTTGTCTGGACTCTGGTTATGCTGGGGACCGGGTTTGGGTTTGAAGCTGTTCTAAGTAAGTACTTGGCGGTGATCATGTGAACTATTTGCCCCAGTGGAAGGATACCTGATTCCTGATGAAGGAGTACTGATGAGGATCATTGGGGGGGGGGGTCCCAATACATATCATAGGCATGTTCTTTGGGCCTTTTCTAAATGTTTTATTGCTGATTGAGCTGCTAGGAGGAGGACCGGTGCTGCATATAAAACATTGATTGTATTAATGCCTTGTACAGAGTGACAAGCATCTTGGTGTTGAGTCCTATTTTAATATTGGATAATATTTTTATCATATTGAGTCTACTGTATATTTTGTGTTTAGTTTCAGCAAGATGTTTAGTAAATGAGAGGCGGGTGTCAATGGTTATGCCTAGGTATTGGTAGTGTATGACAGTTTGTATAGGTTGTTTACCCAGATGGAACATTTTTGATTGACGGGAGGTGTTGAAGACCATGACTTTGGTCTTGGCTGATGAAAAGTCTTAGGTCGTTGGCGGTTAAGGGCTGTTTGAAGTTCTTTTGGCAGCATGGCCGCCATTTGAGACGATTGCCAGATCCTCTACGTATGTGTAAGGCTATCAACGCATGGAGTTGGGGACATGGAGATAAGGAGAATAACTAATTCATTGAATAATGTAGGGGAGAGGTAAGATCCTTAGGGAGTACCTGTGTTAACAGTATGTGGATCGGAGTAGCAACTTTGGTAGGAAACCTTTATGTTTTTGTTTCTGAGGAAGTCTTCAAACAAGGCTATGAGTCGGCCTTTAATACCTTGTCTTTATTATATTTCCTCCCGGAAGTGATGCGATTCACTAGATGGAGAATAGCATCAAGTGTGGATCTTCCCCTTGGTGAAACCGAACAAGTTATTTGGCTTGGGAAGGTTTCAGAGCAAACGGGACAGTATTAGGGGCTCAATGATCTTTGATAGAGAGTGGAGGAGTGAAATAGGTCTGTGTCTGTGTCCCCTTCCACCTAGTAATCAGGTGCGCAACGACATAATTCCTCATTCGGTGGCCAGCAAGCTCAGTTCTCTCAAAAGTATCCAGTAATTCGCCGTCTGGGGGAGGGGGGGTTGGTTGGCGGATTACGACTATGCACGAATAATTTTCAGATCTTCTGTAAATGGCGCCTGTCCTGTGCCTAAACTTTTATTAATAACTGGGAGGTTCGACAGTCATATTTGCTGAACTTGGGGTAAGTAGACGCCTAAAATTTAGCAAGATAGGCCTCAAAATCGAGGTATTTAGTAAGTATTTGGCCGACAGACAGATGTAAAACGAGGAATGCCAGGAATGAGTAGACAAAATCTTAACCCGGGGTTCGGTGAATAACAACTTCCTATGTATAATTGATCAATAAAAGGATCCATCTATTACCTCTAGACACATGTAAATTATTCAAATTGTAGAAATATTTTATACCTAATTGGCTAATAAGAAAATAGAAATAGCTCAAATTATTTGTTTGGTACAACACCAAATGTTATGATGTCGTAAACGGGTCACAAATAAACACAAGTTGAACAAGTGATTACCAAGATCTAGAAATATCGAAAAATAATAAATTATCCAGATAATGTTATATGTGTGTGTGCGCGCGCGCGCACGCGTGTGAGTGTGTGTTTTATATTGGCCTAAAAATGGCGACTGTATATTTATTTATTTCTACTGCAAGATGGCATTATTTAGGAGGATACAGAGTGACGGTATGAGTGTTAATTAGGACATAAGAGTTCAATCCAACAATGTTAATAAACTTGATGGGCATAATATAGAAGAATTTATGAGAAACAAGGGGTAATACAATACAAAACAAGGGGTAATAGATACACATCTAGTGGGTAATGCATAATTAAGACGATCATATTTTCCACAATGCTACCAACTGAATGTACACACACACACAAACACACAAACACACAAACTCACACACGTTTATTTATACACGCACGCATGCACATACGCATGTACGCACGCACGCGCTAATAATATAATAGAGAGTAATTTAACTAACTACAATAACTAACATGTAAACTTAATGTTAATAAAAGGTGATAAAAGAACTAATTACTTACCAAACAGATATAACTCAGCTTTGTTATCATTTAATGATGAACTCGTCCCTCCAACAACAAATACGAATGACAGTTTATATACTCCATAAATGACGTCATCATCACTGACATCTTTAAGTATCAATTTGATACTCTTATCTAATTCCTCAAATGTAACACGATCTTTATATTTTTCACCAATTATAACTTGTCCACTTATTAATCTCTTTACTATGATGTCGGTGTTATAAGTTATTTCTATTGTAAAGATCCTCTCCAGTTTGTCAGTAAATGTCCAAATAAAAGTGACGTCATCTCCTTATGGTATCTCATTAATCCTGGATTAGATTGAAGACTGAGTGCGGCATCTGTAATAAATAATACACACACACACACACACACACACACACACACACACACACACATACACACACACACACACACACAAACACACATTTATAACTGTAAAAATAAAGATCGACTGTAGATAATTATAATATTTTATTAAAGATACCTAAATAAACTGTTATGCTTACAGTTAATACATATCATAATAGAGCATATAATCCAAATACATAAATATATGTATACATGTCTGTGATGTGTTGGTGTGGGGGGTGGTATGTTGGTGGGATAGTTTTATTATTTGACTATTATGAGAGTGATACAGTTTCTAGAAAATATAAGCCATTAGCCATTAGCCTTGTTTATGTTATAACTTCAAATGTTTTGTTTTTGTTGTAATTTATACACAAATGGTATAGAACCATAAAGGTATAATGTTAATATAAGAATGAAGAAGTAAATTATTTGTGTGTTTACAAGAACAACTGCATTGAATTAAATAAACTTAAATAAACATATTTAAGACAACACGCACACGTACGCACACACGCACATACCCACTGGAGTGTTATATAATATATATAATTACATATAAAATATATAATGTAAATATATATATAATATACAAATATATCATATATATATATATATATATATATATATATATATATATATATATATATATTATATAATATAAGAGTGGTATAAGTTAAGCTGGTAATGTGATCCTGGTTTCGATTTAGTCAATAAGGGAGTATCAGTATCATAGCATTGGTAAGCTGCGGGGTACTTTATGACGTCACCCTAATTGGCTCGGTGCAGGCAGGTTTCTGGTTAGTTAGTCTGCTACAGTATCTCACTTATACCTAGTCCATATAATTTATATAAATATATATTTCTATCTATTCCAACCAATAATGTAGTATCTGTAGGTGTGGGGGGAGGGGGTGGATCCTGTGATACATAGATTTCTTTTGAACTACAGTGAATTATAGTTGATTGTAAACTGTGATATTGATTTTCTAATCCCAAACACACACAATGTACTGCGATTTGTGGCATCAATGGTATTTTATACACGTTCTTCCGCGTTCTGATCGTAACTTACATACATCCCCACCCCCCGTTACATTTGAATGTGACACGTTTGTTAATTATGAAAAACATATTGTGTTGGTCACAAGGTGAAGATGAGTCCGACATTGTTATGAATTGTTAAGGTTTATTGATCTATTTTATATATATATATATATATATATATATATATATATATATATATATATATATATATATATATATATATATATGATACAACATAATTTAAAGAAGATTATTAAAATACAGCAAGAGCTAGATGTAAATAAGCTTATATACTTACAGGAGTCATATACCGTCATAGAACATATCGTCAAACATATCGTCAAACATCGTGCAAACATTTCTAAGATTATCGGAAAAAGATATATATATATATATATATATATATATATATATATATATATATATAATACAACACATACACACATACACACACCCTATACAGTGTCTTTAGCTGACTGGTCATATCCTCAATCAATATTAAGTTATCTCAATATAATCAAGTTGTTAAATTTATAATGTTATGTTCATGATACACAAGCAATCAATCATATTTTGTCCATATTGCTAATAGCCATGAAACGGGAAAAAGCAACACAATCTAGAAATAATTAATAGATAGGCTCACAACTCATATCTTACCAAATATTTATATTATTTCTGTATATTTTGTAAAACTTCCTTTGCCTCCTAAAGATTTGTCACAACTAATAATGTTATTGTAAATGTTATAATATCACTTTTATTGTTATAACAACCTGCACATCAACTTTGATTAAATATCATTAACTAACATATTAAAATTATCGTGAAGAATTAATTGATATATTATGTCTGTCATTTGGCTGAGACTTATTTTTGGGAGAGTTATATATATATATATATATATATATATATATATATATATATATATATATATATATATATATATATATATATATATATATATATATATATATTCAAAATGCCCTAAATAAAACAATGTTCAAGTTGACACGAATTAGTTTATCACATTTAGCACCAGCAACAATATATTTCAAGTTTCCAATATAGTTATAATTTCAAAAAGGTTGCGGACCCCTGTTCTAAATAATTGTCAGGTTATATCAGCAAAACAAACAGCTGTGAACGAGCCACCCATTAGCGGGTTTAGACACAAGGAAGTGATCATGTGTTCACACAGGCCATCAGGTTAACTTGATGTCTAGTGAATATATGTAGACCTGTCTCTAATCCTATGGTAATAGGTTCCTTTTTTTCCATTTCGTATGTCTGAACTATTGGTAATCAGATCAATTTGTGGGGATGTCTGTTTGTGAATTTGTTAAAATCTCTGCCACTCTGTCGCTTATGAGTGATTTGTTTTTCTGATCAACTGTTAGTGGTTATTTTATGATAATTATCAATTAGCAATTAGTAAACTTGAAATACATTATCCTCAATAATTCTTCTAATTAAACCTTCTAGTCAGAGATTTATTTAGCTAAAACAAACTCTATTTAATAAAATATGCACAATTTTACAATTTGTTAAATCATAGGAATGACTATTAATACCATATAATATTATTACATGTTTATAGGTCACAAATGGAGCAGGACGGGGTGTTTTGCAAACTGAATTTTATTTTGTAGTATTATTATATTGTCACATTATATTGGGGGTGATAACTGTGGGTTACAATATTACAACAGATACATATGTAGATGGCATATTCTCAAGAGGATTTGTTCAGTGTATCTTAAAACCCACGAGGGTTACTCAATTATCATCCGCCTTCATTCACCAAATACTTACCAATGACATTGATACTCGTTCATCATCGAGCATATTTATTAATAACGTGGCAGATCACTTCGCAGTATTTCAAATATTGGGTTTAAAATTAAAACAATCCTAAACCTCATGTGAAACATTACAGCTGATTCTCCAACGATAACTTCAGATGTTAACTCAGTCATTCTGATTTCTCCGACATTTTATTACTTGACTGTCCTAATTATGTATTTTCAAACTTTACTGACCTGTACAGGAACCCCTTTGATATAACATTTCTCTTGAAAACTATCACCGTAAAATCTAGAAATATAAAGCCAGAATTGTTTATGACTGTTGGATTATCGAACTATTATAAGCAAAAATCCAAAATATATACAATAAATCTAAATAAACTTACATAATCAAATATATTACAATATAAATCATACATGAACCTATTAAATTAAATAAAACATAAAGCAAAAATTACTTATTGTAAAACCATATTTGGGAGAATAAAACTAGCATCAAGCAGATTTGGAACGTGTTGAAGAAGGCCCTTGGAACGAGAAATGATAAAATAAGTAATCTGAATTCATTTAATATTGAAGACAAATCGGGTAGCGATACAACTAATATAGCTGATGCTCTCAGTATTCTGTTGTCAATAATGGGCAATAATTTCAATCATAACGTTCCTAGTGTAAATTGTATGCAGTGCAGCCTGCATTAGGATGTTCGACGTGGTCCTGTCGGGAAAGGCGTCATGAAGAAATTGTGCTCTGCCGTTTACGGATCGGGCATTCTTTCCTCACCCATAGATACCACTTGGCTGGAGAAGATCCACCAATTTGTATATATCGTCTCCCATATATCACAGAACATGCCAGTTAGATGTGGTGTTCTTCAAGGTTCCATCCTTGGCCCACTCTTTTTTCATATATACATAATTGACATCTCAAATAGCACAACTGAAATTATTTATCATTTCCAGCTGACAATATATAATTTTTGTTATTTTGCTGAAAATAATCTTCTTTCTAATAAATATTAAGATATATCAAGCTCTTTTCGCTATAAACAAATTAATAGAAAACAAAAATACCTTTTTGGCAATATTTTAGCTACTTGTAGAATATCTGTAGATGAATTTATGATAAAAATGACAAAACAAAAATAGATGTTTGGCAATATCTAAGCTACATAACCATCATCTTAAATGACTTCATGAACTAAAATTTTAAACTTTTGTTTAGTAGGTCAACATATCCACATTACTGGTTTTGAAGAAAAAAAAAAACTATCAGGTGGAACGGAAGTCCCGGTGTGGGCGAAATAACACTGGAACAGTTTGCCCAGAAGAGGATACTGAGGGGATTTCTTCCTTCACCAGTTTGTGGCAGAATGTTTCAGCGGAATGGGAATCCCCATCCTGTATCTAGCAATCTCTTTTCATTGGGTTTGGATCATCAGCAACTGAATCATTTAAATATCATTCTACCCATGCATATGTTGTTCCAGTTCTACTTCCATTTGAAAAGAAATAAATCTCCTTGAGAATATGCCATTTACACATGTGCCCATTGTAATGTTGTAATCCACAGTTATCACCCCAATATAATGTGACACCATATTAGCACTACAAAATCAAATTCAGTTTGTAAAAACACCCCGTCCCCCTCCATTTGCGCCCAATGTACATGTAATAATATGATATGGTATTAATTGTCATTCCTATGATTTAACAAATTGTAAAATTGTTCATATTTTATTACATAGAGTTTATTTTAGTTAAATAAATCTCTGACTAGAAGGTTTAATTAGAAGCATTATTGAGGATAATATATTTCAAGTTTACTAATTGATAATTATCATAAAATAACAACTAACAATTGATCACTGATAAGTTAAACACTCTCCACAAAGTGATAGGGCTGTTAACAAATTCACGAATCTTCTAAAATGATCTGATTACCAATAGTTAAAACTTACGAAGTGGTAAAAAAGGAACCTATAACCATAGGATTAGAGGCAGGCCTACATATATTTACTAGACATCAAGTTAAACTTTGAACACATGATCACTCCCTTGTGTAAACCCACTCAGCTGTGACTCGTTCGCCTGATAAAAAACATAAACAATCACCAATTTTAATTTGTGTACTTCAACAGAAAGAGCAGTATTATAGCAAGAACCTATATTAGAGACAAATCCACTATATATTACAGCCCATTCCATTACTTCAATGACAAGCTCCAAGATATGCCCCATCATTTTCTTACCCTTTATAAAACTGTATTCGTAGCATCCAATGGTATCAGAGAGGGCTAACCCAGTACTCCAGCAACTATCATAACGGTTGCATTCTTGCAATTTTCTGATACTTGTATCTAATAAAATGCTGGATTTGGAAACATTTAGCACCTAATTGCATGATAGAATATAAAGGATCATAAAGTTTTGATGGCATTTAATTTATGGCAAAGATGCCTTACAAATAAACCTAATTTATAAATTGAACAGAACTCGTGAAAGTGAGACATTAATTCAAAATCGGTGAAACTATTAAATGACTCAGTGCAATGAATTAATATTGTTGTAACACCAAAACTTAGTGTAAAATAATAATATTAAAAAACAAATAATAATTTGTAGAAAATAAACCTACATCAATAAGAGCTTTGTTACTTGTCTTTTCAATAAACAATGAGATAACATTGTGTAACTCATGATTTAACCTATTACGCGATGTTGACTGGTGTTTGTCTGAAGGAGATTTCATCTTCTATTTTACTTCATTAACTTTAGATATTAATTTAACCCATTTAGCTTATAACTGGAACAAATTGGTCGTAAAATAAAAGCGGATCTATATGTTGTTGAACATTACCATGATCGGCTTTTGTCAACAACAAAATGTTCGTCTTCGGTTGACTGATTACGGAAATTGCCGAAGTTGAACAAATTCGTTCGGTAGACCAGGAAGTCACCGAGTAAGAATCCATGTTTGATGTAATTCCTTCAGAGATATCAGGTTAGTATGGTTTTATTTATGAAAATATGTAAATTAAATGAAGTGGTTTGAAATTGATGGTAACCAAATTGGAGCTAAACTGTGGACAATATTAGCTCGGGATATGTCGGAAGGATGTTTCATCTTTCACTTCTACTCATTACCTTTCTATGTCGCTCAACCCATTTATACTACCCTGTATACATTTACATTTCTACAGTCAGATCTAAAGTAACGCTGATAAGTTACTGATATCCAATATCCCACAACGTTGATTAACTCACCAGGTATACTGCCCTATAATATAAATGATGTCTCTCCCATTCTAAGATTATACAACCAAATTAGATGACAGCTTTCGTAAATCTTTGAGATAGTCACTATAACAAAGGGGTCTGGGTCCAGATGGTGTCATAAACTGGAACTGTGGCAGGGTTCCCTGTTGGGCTGTGCTTATTGATGGAATATATTTTGCTGATATAACCTGACAATTATTTAGAACAGGGGTCCGCAACCTTTTTGAAATAATAGCTATATTGGAAATTTGAAATTCTTCAGTGAACGGCATATATATTGTTGCGGGTGCTAAATGTGATAAACTAATTCGTGTCAACTTGAACATTGTTTTATTTAGGCATTTTGAATATATATATATATATATATATATATATATATATATATATATATATATAAAACCTCTCTACAAATAAGTCTCAGCCAAATGACAGACATAATATATCAATTAATTCTTCACGATAATTTGAATATGTTAGTTAAGGTTATTTTGGAACGAAATAAATCATATATCAGGTGATATCCGTGAACGATATTTAATCAAAGTTGATGTGCAGGTTGTTATAACAATAAAAGTGATATTATAACATTTACAATAACATTATTAGTTGTGACAATTCTTTAGGAGGCAAAGGAAGTTTTAGAAAATATAAAAAAATAATATAAATATTTGGTAAGATATGAGTTGTAAGCCTATCTATTAATTATTTCTAGATTGTGTTGCTTTTTCCCGTTTCATGGCTATTAGCAATATGGACAAAATATGATTGATTGCTTGTGTATCATGAACATAACATTATAAATTTAACAACTTGATTATATTGAGATAACTTAATATTGATTGAGGATATGACCAGTCAGCTAAAGACACTGTATAGGGTGTGTGTATGTGTGTATGTGTTGTATTATATATATATATATATATATATATATATATATATATATATATATATATATATATATATATATCTTTTCCGATAATCTTAGAAATGTTTGCACGATGTTTGACGATATGTTTGACGATATGTTCTATGACGGTATATGACTCCTGTAAGTATATAAGCTTATTTACATCTAGCTCTTGCTGTATTTTAATAATCTTCTTTAAATTATGTTGTATCCAATATATAATATATATATATATAAAATAGATCAATAAACCTTAACAATTCATAACAATGTCGGACTCATCTTCACCTTGTGACCAACACAATATGTTTTTCATAATTAACAAACGTGTCACATTCAAATGTAACGGGGGGTGGGGATGTATGTAAGTTACGATCAGAACGCGGAAGAACGTGTATAAAATACCATTGATACCACAAATCGCAGTACATTGTGTGTGTTTGGGATTAGAAAATCAATATCACAGTTTACAATCAACTATAATTCACTGTAGTTCAAAAGAAATCTATGTATCACAGGATCCACCCCCTCCCCCCACACCTACAGATACTACATTATTGGTTGGAATAGATAGAAATATATATTTATATAAATTATATGGACTAGGTATAAGTGAGATACTGTAGCAGACTAACTAACCAGAAACCTGCCTGCACCGAGCCAATTAGGGTGACGTCATAAAGTACCCCGCAGCTTACCAATGCTATGATACTGATACTCCCTTATTGACTAAATCGAAACCAGGATCACATTACCAGCTTAACTTATACCACTCTTATTTATATAATATATATATATATATATATATATATATATATATATATATATATTATGTATATTATATATATTATTTACATTATATATTTTATATGTAATTATATATATTATATAACACTCCAGTGGGTATGTGCGTGTGTGCGTACGTGTGCGTGTTGTCTTAAATATGTTTATTTAAGTTTATTTAATTCAATGCAGTTGTTCTTGTAAACACACAAATAATTTACTTCTTCATTCTTATATTAACATTATACCTTTATGGTTCTATACCATTTGTGTATAAATTACAACAAAAACAAAACATTTGAAGTTATAACATAAACAAGGCTAATGGCTAATGGCTTATATTTTCTAGAAACTGTATCACTCTCATAATAGTCAAATAATAAAACTATCCCACCAACATACCACCCCCCACACCAACACATCACAGACATGTATACATATATTTATGTATTTGGATTATATGCTCTATTATGATATGTATTAACTGTAAGCATAACAGTTTATTTAGGTATCTTTAATAAAATATTATAATTATCTACAGTCGATCTTTATTTTTACAGTTATAAATGTGTGTTTGTGTGTGTGTGTGTGTGTGTGTGTGTGTGTGTGTGTGTGTGTGTGTGTGTGTGTGTGTATTATTTATTACAGATGCCGCACTCAGTCTTCAATCTAATCCAGGATTAATGAGATACCATAAAGGAGATGACGTCACTTTTATTTGGACATTTACTGACAAACTGGAGAGGATCTTTACAATAGAAATAACTTATAACACCGACATCATAGTAAAGAGATTAATAAGTGGACAAGTTATAATTGGTGAAAAATATAAAGATCGTGTTACATTTGAGGAATTAGATAAGAGTATCAAGTTGATACTTAAAGATGTCAGTGATGATGACGTCATTTATGGAGTATATAAACTGTCATTCGTATTTGTTGTTGGAGGGACGAGTTCATCATTAAATGATAACAAAGCTGAGTTATATCTGTTTGGTAAGTAATTAGTTCTTTTATCACCTTTTATTAACATTAAGTTTACATGTTAGTTATTGTAGTTAGTTAAATTATATTACTTTGTGCGTGCATTTGCCTGCGCGTGTGTGTGTGCATATATATATATATATATATATATATATATGTGTGTGTGTGTGTGTGTGTGTGTGTGTGTGTGTGTGTGTTTGTGTGTAGGAATAATAAAGTTGATAATACACATGGTTTTCAGGACCATTTTTGACAATTCAAATTATTCAAGAAGTGATTATTGAGGCTTACTCTTATAACACATTATAAGATATGCAATGATATAATCAGTCTATACCTTCGTAATTCAGTATTGTATAATTGCAGATTTACATTGTATTAATGTATTTTGAAAGATATTGGTTTCGATGTCATTGCAGCATAATACAATTGTCAATATTTGGTTTATTTTATTCACAAGAGTTCTATTACTGCATATTACCTGATTTATCTATCTTATGAAATATATTATTCAGAACTAACTATTAATTCTTAATTTGCGTATATAATAAAACAGGTAAGCCAACTAAACCTGTATTATCTGGTGGACAAAGAGTCAAAGAAGGTCAATACATCACTTTGATGTGTATATCATCCTCTACCTCCATACCCATTAAGTACCAATTACCTTTGAGATACACCTGGACAAGAGATAACATCAACCTAACAACTACATCATCATCTAGACATAGAGTTAATAGTCATCAATTAACAATAACTAATGTGATGAGAGATGATAGAAATCATCAATATACTTGTATTACTGGAGAAGATGGTGGTTTATCATCAGAGAGTGACATCACACAGATAATTGTATTATGTAAGTATGTTTATCTGTTTTTATCATCTACAATAAGTTTATGTATTCGTTAATGTTGCTATTAACTTGCTACTTTGTTTCTACTTACTTGATAATATTAGAATTGTCTCAAATATTAGTAACATATTTTTGTTACAAATTCTTGATTGTAAAATATAAACGATTATTTAATATTTACAATCAATAATTATATAAATATTATAACTACATAATAAACTAGATCTTTATTTGATAATTACTTAGTGTACATATAACAAATTATGTACGTTTAGTGTACATTGAATTGATATGGCATTGTGAAGATAAGTTAAATATATTTATATTTAGAAGAAAAAAACATATTATATCTGAAAATATGGTAAGAAAACTGTAATAGTGTTTAAATGATATCACTGTTGAGACAATTAGAATATTTATTGACAGTTTAAAATATCCAGCCTTAAGATTTCGGCTCAAATATCTGCATTTAACAGGTAACTTAAAATCAACCTAATTCTATTAGGTATTAATAAATATTATTAATTTATGACTATCATGCATTTAAGAAATGATCCCTAATAAGTTGATGATCCCTATGGTATATTGGCCACTGAAACTTTCCAGAAACTCTACTTGACCTTTGTACATACTGCACAATATTTTAAAATTATCTTGACCAAGCCACTACTTACAGTCATTAATAAATTACAATTTAATTTAACTATTATTTAACTACTATTTAACTGCTGTTTAACTACAATTGATTTACGTGGAAAATAACATGATGGACTAGGACCCGAATGAGACATTCTATTATTGATTTGTATTAGTGTTATTATTATTGTTATTATTATCATTATTATTATTATTATTATTATTATTATTATTATTACTATTTGGTAAAGAGCATACATTACATTAATATCATTTCAGCTCATATTAATACATAACTTTTATGAACGATAGATTAGCATTATAAGAATTATATCAAAGATATTGTATAATTGGTTGGTCTGGTGTCACGTTGATCTGGTAGAACCTAATGATATTTATAATTAAAACTCTCGAATTCACATTCCCCCCATTTGTCTCTGCCATACCTGAGTTTCTGACGAGTTCAATGAAAACTCTGAATTATGGAAGGAGCTTTGCCATTATTTTTCACTGTGACACTGTGATTATTCAATCATATTGTAAAGTATACCGATTTACTTGGTTCACTGTAAACGTCGGCTATTACCAAGCCGTTAGTGTTCAGTGAACTGATGATAGATAGGCTTCATACAGTTCCCGGAAACACACAGTGTCATACAGTGTCATACAGAAAGTGTGGGGTATGACATTATTTAGAAGCAACTAATAAAGAGTAACATGAAATTCATATGGGATAGGATTATATTGACATTTATTGACATCAAATGACATGGAAAGAGAGTGTTAGATTAGACCCAAAACAAACTGTTGCTAGAAGTAATTAATAAACAGTAAAACGGTGACATGACATCCAGACTGGATTAGGTTAGATTTATATTAGTTGGCATGCACTAATATGAAAAGATATTAGTACCTACTAGATTAGTTATAAATAAGTTGTCTTTGGGTTATTAACTAAGTATTGACACGATCAAATAACGGATGCCTGGCCACAAGTATCACGCTAGGTATCTAGTCCAGTAATTACTATATAATCTAGTAACGAAGGACTCAACATGCAATACTTTCACAGTTACATACTGATACATGAATAAAGAGACTTACTGTATGTAAAGTTGGTATAAACTCTGCTAGACTTAGTGACAAAACATATCAGATTGTCTTCAGTGTGAAGGAACGCGCAAATGAGATTGTAGAATTGCTTCTGTCCGAAATATAGTTCTTGTGTTCGAGCACCTGGCGGCGATATGAAAATTTGATATGATGTGTGTGTGAGTGTGTGTGTGTGTGTGTGTATGTGCGTGTGTGTCTGTGTGTGTGTGTGTATGTGTGTGTGTGTGTGTGAAAACCACATATTTACATAATTTCCAATAAGTACAATCTATTTCATATGACAGAGAATTTGTTTTTGTCAATTATTATGATGTTATCCATCTTGGATAACACATTTAGTAACTAGCAAAAAAAAAAACGAGGGAAAAGATTAAATAAAACCTAAAATCTTTAGAATTAAGAAACTGACAGATTGGTACACACACAATATTTTGTATAATCAGGATAAATATGTAATAGTAATATTATATGGTCCAAAAAACAAATGTTAAGACAAGTATCTCTTGTTATGTAATAAATGTATTTATGAGTTGATGCAAATATATTCTGGTTTAGTATGAATATGTATATTAAAATTATATATATATATATATATATATATATATATATATATATATATATATATATATATATATATATATATATATATATATATGTTTATGTGTGTGAACATGCGCGGGTATGCATACGTGTATGTGTGTGTGTGTATGTGTGCGTATGTGCGTCTTTGTGTGTGTGTGTGTATGTGTGCATGCGTGCGTGTTAAGTGATCAAGTCGGGAAGCATTGACCTAAAAAGGCGGGAAGTATGATATTACCGGCTTTCGATATAAATGGCACGGGTATATTTATTGGATAGTTCAGCAATCAGTTAAGTTATAAAGGTGATACTGGTGTATTTTACATATTACATAATATAAATTTAATTTACATTTCTGTATATTTATTACATTTAGAAGTTTTATATTTCTTATGTTTTCTTTTTAATCGATCACTTAATGCCCTAAAGTATTTCCCACTCCAGTGTTTACTCCGCCAAAGAATTGGCTCATTGTTTTAATATGTTCTCTCAAAAGATATTAAATTTACATGTTGGATGCCGTTCCAGCACTTTATCACAGGGTAAGCCATTGGTAGAAGAGTTCTGCAAGTCCATGATGGTTATATTTAAAGAGCATTTGCTTTCCATCTAAATAAATATTTAATCAATAATAACCTTAATGAATCACAATGTAGTCTGTATATGCAATTGGTATCTACACTGAAACTGCTTTGGTTCAAGACAAAATTAGTATTATGATGTCAATTGATAAAAGTAAGCTAATACTACTAGTTCTTCTGGATCTGTCTGCTGCATTTGATAGAGTTGACCATGAAGTACTTTTCTCTAAGTTGAAAGACATAGTCAGTCTATCACAGTCCGGTAAATTACTTGAATGCATTTGATCCTATCTGTAACTATGGTTCCTGAGGGTGTCTTTTAATGGTATCTTATATGGTATTCAGCAGTTGCTATCTGATCAACCACATATTTCAGTTCTTGATTTTCTGACTTTTACAATTGTGTACCCATTCTCTTCAGATGAATGTGCAGCGATATGATGTTAAATATCACAACTGTATGTAGAGTTTCCAAAAAATAAATTTGTTTGATTTAAATCGGATATGCTTTACTTGACCTGGTACATGGATAAGACATGAAGCTATATCAGTGATCCTAGTATCTACAGTGTGTACCATCATAATACTGCTTCATTCTAGCGACAAGTCCCTCCAATGTTTTCTCACATATCTAAGTTACACGTATCCCAACATCCCGTTTTCCCCACAACTTTAGTTTTATCAAAGTATAACAACACAGAATCCTATTTTCTGCCAAACATTGTGAAGTCGACAAGGATGATTAGATAATGATAAATTACCAGCTGTAAAATACACAATATTGTAGTCTCAATTTTGCTAAAAATTGTCAAATATTTTATAGCATCAAGAAGGTGTTGTTTCTTGTATGTATTCAGCATGAGATAACTCTCAATATTGAATATATGTGAATGTTCACCTTATATACCCATCCTGACTAAACATCAAGTACTTAAAAAATGTCTAAATAATTATGTCAATGCATAGAAAAGATATGACGTCACGTGATAGATCATCATAAATTCACCCAATTTACTGATTTGTATGACTATTTAAAACTTACATGGTGTTGAAATATTTTAGCAATTCAATTATAGATATAGTAACAACTGGTTTTAAAAGGGGTTTTATTTAGTTAATTGATAAATCACATGTTTATAAAATAATTAATAACAATAAATGAGCTAATCATAAAAATCAAATGAAACATAACCAAGTCAAAATGCATGATTTTGTTTTGTATGATAGAAATCATGATTTATATTAAAGAGATAGTTCACCATCAGGTAATATTAATTAAATATATAATGCTTATAACAATAAACAAAAATTTCACAATAATAACCACGAACAATACCTGGTATCATAGATATAAGGAAATATTCCAAATTACTGGAGGGCCACCATTACGGTTATTCCGGATGCCATATTCGAAGGCGGGAAAGCGAAAAGCCAAATGCTCTGATGTCACATTGGCGTGAAGTACGCAGAGTTCTCATAGACACCAGTTAGTATTCCTGGTTCTCATCGAGGTTTCTTCGAAGATTCCGCATTTGTTTTGAAACAATCGAAATCATTTTCTTCTTGAAAGCTTCCTTCTGGCCCAAACTGGTATGGTTGTATGCTATTATAGGCGTCTGTTTAACAAGATCATTGCGTTTTGTTCTGGAATTATTCCTGGTTAACACTTAATTGTTTACTTGCTTTTGTACAGGCTCTACAGACCTTTGGTCAAACTGTTGGGTTTAAGTGACGTCAACCTTCCGGAGCTTCCGTTCTCTGTCTAAATTCCAAATGGTGACGCCCACAGGCCACTAAAAGTCGATTAATCAACACTTTTAATGTGTGGGTGATCGTTGTAACATTTGGACATCATTTAAAATTATTGTGAACATAGCTTTATTAGTCCTGAAAGTTTGATATGATGGTTGACCATTCCTTTAAAACAACAACAACACCAGTATTAGTGATGGGTGCATCTTTAATTACCCCTAATGGGTCAATACACAATCTAGTCGTTATTTTTTACAAATGTACCCTATATACTTGCGTATAAGACGAGGTTTTAATCCTTGAAAATATTTCATTTCTTTCCTACTCATATTATACATGAGTCAGATAATAGGTACAGTTTATTTCATGTTTCAGTTAGATCTACTTGTGCTTCTACTAAACAGCTCAATTTAATTAGCAATTATCAGCGACACTTTTGTATTTTAATTTATTTCATTTGATGCTTAAAAAAAATAAAGCTGTGAGTACCAGCAATAATTAACAATTTCAGCCTGATTATGTGGCTGTAGTTAGTTTTATGTATAGATATCGCTGATGTATGTGGCTGTGAAATCAGTTCTACATAGAGATATGCACATATCTCTGCCACTAGTTCGACGTGTTTGATAATTTCAACAAGCCAGGTCAAAAAGCAAATGACTTTTTTTAAATAACACCCTTTAAAAGTTTTAAATTCCACTTCGTCTTATATTCAGGTTATGCAATTTCTCGCAATATTGACTGATATACTGATCACGTCTTATATATAAGATTGACTTATACACAAGTATATACGGTATTAACATGAATGAACATGTCACATCAATATGACGAGCTGTCTACTATCATCTTAAGATTATACACTATTTTATAGCATTATTGACATAATAAATACTTGTAACTGTGGTCCATGCCTTTGTTTCATCACATATATATTATTGTAACTCGCTGTTATATGGCATATCTGATTATAATATCAATTAATCGCCTTCAAAGTATTCAGAATAGTGCAGCTGGCATAATGTCAAATGCTCGACAATATGTTCAAATCATCCCAATTCTTCAAAAACTGGCTTGGCTACCTGTTAGACAACGTATCCATTTCAAGATTTTAATAATAATTTTTAAATCTATAAATGACATGGGGCTTGTGTGAACTAGTTTCCATTAGAAAGTCATCTTCAAAACTCAGGTCATCCAGTCAGATACTGTTGCAGGATCTATGTCTCGGTTTAAGGAATATGGTGATTGTGCCTATATTGTTGCAGCCCTCATTTTGAGTTATAGGTTGCTAGCAGATATTAGAAATGTTTCGTCTCTTGAAAATTGTAAATCCTTTATAAAGCACACCTGTTAAATTTTGCTTTCACAGATAAATATTGACTATTGTTTAAATCTATTACGGATATATTATTTAATTTATCTAATGAACTAAAAAGATAACAACCATAAAATGAATCAAACAAAAATCATGTCACAAATTTATGAAAATTGTATTAAAGTCAATTTCTTGCTGGTATATATTACTTGACATTTTATGGTATTTTGTATTAATTATTTGCAAAAAAAAGCTTTCTTCGTATTCATTTTATCTCTACTTAGAAATCAATCACATGTCTTATATAAATATAATGTATAGTCATCCAAGGTTTAGCATTACACTTTATCCCAATGAGTTATATGATCACTTAGATTCAACTTATTCATATAAATACAATGAGAAATCAGCGGTAAAATTAATATTTTGTAAGATAATCCTGATAGCTTGCAAGGACTTCACAATTCATATCGATCTGTGCTCATTCATTTGTAATATTAGTATGAGTACATGTCACTTATCTCTCTTATTCTCACCTTTACTTATTGCAATTGATATGGTAACTGGTAAAACAAAACCGCGGTCAAAACCCCCCTTTAAAAAATAAGAATTGCCTAAAGATAATCAAATAATTGATAAAAAATATTAGGTATTGGAGTTGATTCATGCTTGCATATGATATAATTTAATTGCATAAATCACAGTTCATTAAATCACATTTATATCTACTTCCATCTAATGCAGTGTCCGATGCCTTTGAGGATATCTTCTATTGACTTAACACCATCTCGGCGGACTGTGTATACATTCATGAGCTTGACAGTGTTATGGGGTACACATTTTGCTGGGTGCTCACCCCTGTTGTCCAGCTGTATCAGTGTGGATGTCATTGCTTGGTATTTTCGAAGACCATCTATGGCACGCCAGATGGTTGGATGAGCATGTCCGATAAGTTTCTTGGTTCGAGATCCATTCGTTAGTATGATGTCATGAACATTCCAAAGTTCTGGAGCAAATGTTGGAGGCGATCACAGCAACCTGATGGATAGAACAGTGCCGTCTGATTGTGTTGGTAGCTGGATACTGCGAAACCGACTAGATATGTATGTGTCACCGAAGCAGTCCATTAGTTTCCCGCGGGTATTGAATTCCAGAAGCAACATCACTTATTGGCAGACTACCCTGAATCTTACTCCACTTGTTCTGCATCAGGTAATAGAAGCAGTCATGACTTTTGGTGTGTGGGCCGAAATTTACACTAAAGTGTTGATGATGGCTAACTCTTAGTCGGTAATCAGAGTCGATGGATTTCATTGAAATGCCAACCCCTGACAACTATTGTAGATGTATTGTAGCAGTTTTTCATACGAGTAGTGGCTCTTTTTTGTTTGAAATGCAAAGGCACAGTTGATTTACCAATCTCCGAATGGGGCACGAATGATATACAGCGTAAGGAGTGGAGTGGAGTTAAATGTTCCATCCATGTACCAGACATCCGAAAGAGCCAGATGCGCTAGTCCCTCATCAGTCGCAAACACAATCATATTGCTGGACCATTGTGATAGATTAAAACATCGTGGGTCATATATTCCAGTTGTAATTCAGTGATCCTCAACGGTCTGCTACTTGTCTAGACATCTGTTGCTGCTGGTATCTCTGGTTGGTGACTCGTACCCAGATCGCAGACTGGACACCATGGCATTGAACGGTGGATGCTTCACAACACTGAATTGCAGATTACACCCAAAGACATAGTTAGGAATCTTCTTATCCATGTCAGATGTTAGTTCAGGCCCAAAGTGTGGAGTAAACTGGACATTTATATGGTTCAGTGGAATTGCTTTCCATCATGATCGGGATAGTATCAGGTACAGGACACTCTGTTATTGAGGTTCACTGGTTCTGGTTTGCTTGACACATTTCACACAATGTACTAGCAATATTGTTACTCTGTATATTCACACAGAGCTTACACTGAGCAGTGACCTTTGAACCATCCACAAGATGAGTCTGCCACCTTCAAACAATCAACATGTTGACTAATACAGATGACAATTGTTATCACTGTAGCAGTCATATTGGCTAAAAACTCAAACTATCAACGTCCTGTATTTATACCTAAACTTTTAAGGACTTACTAAGATTGTTCATTCCATAAAAATGAACTAAATTCTTAAAATATCCCAGCTGACAACTTCAGATTTTATTATTTATTTTTAATATATCAACTATCATGTATATTATGAGACCAAACACAATATATTGGTTTAACTATAAAATATTTCAGAGTTACACCACTTTGAAGTGCCGAGGGATACCTCTAATTGTGATTGTTTCCAAACTCACTCCTAATATTTAGCTTGTTTGAACCCTGGGAACATTTTAATTAATAGGCATCGAAATATGCATTTTCGAAGGCTGAAAGCTGTTTCATAGATCTATCACAGTTCCAATAAAATATTATATGTGCATGCTTGCCATCCATTGTATTATTTGTCAAGTATACAGAAGATAAAACTGTATAATTTAAACATTGCTAACTATCATGGTTCTGAAGATATTGAATTACAAAGTTGGTAGAACAAACTTTGAACTAAATAAAATCCAGATTTTGGCTTGACCTTCTAGCCACAGGTTTATACATCAGATTCATTGTATTGCATTTTATTGCAAATATGTCAGCCCTGTAAATTTCAAGTCACTATATTAATTAATGAAAAAGTTACTAGTGTTCAAACATGGCTAAAAATTAAGTTCGGTTTCGGAAGTAGCAAAATTAGAAGTACCCAATGGCACTTCAAAGTGGTGTAATTCGGCAAATATTTTAGTGAATATAAGAAATACTAATAATCTGAAGTGGTCATATGAGAATATTTTAAGAATTTGGTTGCTTATATATATAATGACCCATATGTATGTATGTAGGTATATATATAATATATATATATATATATATATATATATATATATATATATATATATATATATATATATATATATATATATATAACGCCTTTGAGACCTCATGGGTAAAGTGTGGGACTATTTACCTATGGTTAAGTACTAATAATCGTGCTATGCAGGAGGTTCGAATCCCATACATCACTCTATTGTAATCAGGGAAGGATCCAGGATTGGTTTGGTGGAGAGGTCTAAGCATGGGCAAATTCATTATGTAAGGCACGAACTGCCGAGCAGGAGGTGAGTAAGGGAATGTGACCCCCCCCCTCTCATTCTCTCTAGAAGTAAAATGGAAATCAAATGAAGCTTAGATATTTCTGAAGCACTCCCCATCACAAATTTTCAATTGTATACTGTGTATACATACTGGAAAAAACTTTCCTATGAATTATGTACATATAGTTTGGATTATTGGAGGTTATTCGGTTTGTTATTAGAAACATGAAAGTGTCCCCAGCTATAATGTGACATACTATGCATTAGTATGTGCAAATGTATGAATAATATCTAAAATAACAGACTCCAGTCCAAAATAAATATATTAGCCACCACAGTTATCCTGTAAATGTCTAGCTGTATGCAAAATAGTGCAAACATCTTTTGGAACACGATATCAATGTCGTCCAAGGATTCAAATCGCTTATTGAAAAGCAGTCCTTGCACATGCATTTCTTACTGCCCATTCTGCAAAGTCATTTCCAATATCAAGCTCTTCACCATCGTCATCTGACAAATTCTTAGATCCATAACTAGATATCAAGTTGTCAGAGTTGTCTGAATCCTGATCATTTATATCGCCAAAGTCGTTACTAGAATCATGTGTGTTGCTGTCATCTCTATCATCCACATGACAAGATAACCCACTGGTATCACTTCCCTCATGTACACTAGGAGCAACACTAGTATCTTCTAGTACATTGGCTTTAACCTTATCACTGCTAATAGCTTCAGCAAGAACCAGTACTTCAGCTTGATGCCTTCTCCATCTTTTCAAGTAGGCCATGCAGTAATATTATGTTTGGACCTAGGAATACATGTAAGAGTATGTACATTTTTAACTTTATGCATACGTGTCAAGGGGTGGGGAGGCATGCGTACTGTAAAACGATTACTTATTTGCTGTCTTTTATTTTGATACTTTCACATAGGCGACGAACAACAAAAAATATTAGAAACGAATATTTGTTTGGTTTATGTTTAACTTATGGAACATGGAAGGCTCCCGAAAATAAATGGCTTTAAATAGGCAATGAAGAGACCAGATAACTTTTTTGAGTCAGTGACATGATATTAATTTTGAAACAAAATTATAGGTTTTAACCATGCAGCTTAATTGTATCTCGATAATGTCAAAGGTCGTTGTTGCTAAATGTAAGCTTGTCACCAACTTTTAATAAGCCATCTTCAATAACTATTTTAGGCTAATTTGAACCATTTCAGTGAAATAAGCATTTTTATTATTTACAGACCCTCCCTACTGTCCCCCAGACAAAACGTTTTCCGAGAAATGAAAATGAGTGCAAATTGGAGGTATTTAATTTTTCAGTATTATACAGATTTGATCCTTTTTCAAGAAAAATTCCCCTCCCCATAGAGACTAAAAATAGCTATAATGTTGTAAAAAACTAATATGAAAATAAGTTATATCTGTGATGTGAAAATTTATCATTCACTAAACATGGGATTTCTATGTTCTGGTCTAAAAATATCCAGCCCTTCCATGGAAGTCAAATGATCGCTCCCTACCAGTAACATGTCAATTACTGTACCCAGCGACCCGAAGAGACGCATGCTGAGTGATCGAAGTCCGATAACTCGATCAATGAATATTTAACAAAAGAAATGATATTCAAGAAACGATACGCTGTGTAAAGTCAAGCCTTTGCGCCGTACAAACGTTACTATGTGTATATACAAATTATCGAATATAATATTAATTGATAAATAATATTAATTGATACACATAATTGATTGTATACCATAATTGGAGTTTTAATTGTAGTGGCGTTAAACTTAATATGATAATCCAACTGATTTTTAATTATGTTTTACAAATTCTTGTTACCGTCGTTGTTCTGTGAAAAACACAATAATTGTTTCGTTGTGTGGACAAACACTGCTCGGGTGTTTATTTATGACAGGTTATCTAGCGGTCTCTCTGCTGATATAGCACAACTATTGTTTCTTGTGCGGCAGACGATACTAGCATGTTTGTTTAAGCCATCTAAACGACAGTCACCTTTGACAGTATGTTAAATAAGTAAATCGTTCTGTTGTAAATAATTCTATGATAACCGTTAAAACAACACAGCGGACCATCTAGTTGGGGATCAAGTGTGGGTTAATTGGGTTGTAAACAGGTGGAACTATTTTTAAACGCTGCCCTTGTTCATTCATCCTTTGTTTCAATTATAGAACAATCGGATTTGTATACTTTGTTGTCTTGACAATAGGACACAACAAGCTGTAAAGTTAGATTGATAGGGGATTTATTTGACCACAGCTATATTGTTGGTTATCGACGAACAAAGACCGATGTGTAAATGATGCCTGCTGTAAAGTAATTGAGTTTCCATTACACAACTATTGCCCAAATACCATGCTGTCATTGTTGTATGTTGTATCATTTATTGTATGTGTATTTAGATTAATTTTATTTGTGATCACTTTAACCATAAATATGTCATCTATCGGTATTACTGCCCACGTAGTCATTGCTGATTGGCTGAACGAACGCTTTTTGGGCCAAGATCCAACGTTGTGACGACACCGGTAGTGACGCATGTACGGTGAGAGTTGTCTGCTATTGGTGTAGCATGGTCATGTGATCATGTATCGAACACTAGAGGCATGGTCACCGCTTAGCGTGGCACCGACAGCTCCCCAGAATATTTGAATATATAGATATGTTTTTTATAGAAATAAGGGATGTTGAGCTCCGGTGGCCTTGCGGTTAAGTACCCTGCATTTGGGGCCAATGGTCACAGGTTCGAAACCGGCAAGAGGTCGAAACTTTTTCAGAGATTATTTTCTCTGCTCACAACATCGTGGGTGGATGACCACGTTAAATGGCGCTAGCATCTCTACTGGTTTATTTAAAATAAAGGGGGACGATCAAAACCCCCTGAGGACGTAAAACATTCTGACAGTGACCACCTTCAGGGTACTTCGGCTCCATCTTTCCGTACTGCTCCCCTGTGAGTGGTGGGGGAGGAGGTTTCTCAACCACTCCAACATAGAAGCTGTGCTGATTAAGCGACAGCCTGAGGGTTATTCCCGAACAAGAGAACAGAAATAAGGAGGCTTGCTTGGATTGTATATATATCGTCATCATTTTATGTTCACTTTATGCTTAGAAAATATTTATCTAGAATGACGCATTAGAACATAAGGATTTTATCTTTTAAATGTGTTTAGTGACGCATTTGAATAGAGATGATGTGAAGAACCGAGAAGGACATAAAACTATTTGTTAGGAACGAATAAAAAGCATGGAAAAACATTAATTATGAGTTGAATTACGAACGAATGTTGACGGTTAAAGTCTGGTGCGCGTGTTTATGAGACTGGCTTAGATAATACCAGCCGAACTTGGAGACGCGGAAAATACGAAACTTATCAAATTGCCAACCACCGTCCGAGCGTTATAGTTATATTACAATATTTATGTGTTCCAGTCAAAAGCCCTCTAGGTAAAAAGCCTCTAGGTTAAAAACACTCATATATATATTTGGATATTTTCGTAGAAATATTTGAGAAATAGTTTTAATAGTGGAATATAAAAAGTACACAGATATATGGCACATTCATACAACTCATTATTTTTGTACCGCAAATTTATTCATATCAATATAAATATATCGTTAATATTTGCAATATTGCAATTGATTTGATATTTCAATGTCACCAAATTGATAATTTGATAATTCAATGTCACCAAATTGCAATCCAACATAGATAGAGTCTTAATTACTTCCACCTAATGCAATGGCCAATGCCGGTTAGGAACTGCTTTATGGTCTTCACCTGAGATTAACCAGCCTCTCTTTTGGTTGTTTTGTTGACTTCTTCACACGCTTCGCATGGAGTTGTCCACGAGATACAAGGAGAATCGCAGCCTTAACATTGGCATGGTCCATTCTGAGGTGTTCCAGTGCACTCCAAATGGAAGGGTGTAATGTACCAAGTTGAGTACTGAAGCCTCTGTTCCATGACTCATAAAGGTTATTGGTGCGAGAGCCTCCTCACATTGTCTAGATGTTGACGTTCCATAGTTCTGCAGGGCACAATGCTGCCACCGTGCGGATGCGAAGACCAGGCACTATGCCATCTTGAACTACAACAAAATTACAGGGTTGTAGGACAGTAACATCTTAAATAACACAATCGATACACATACTGGTAAATTCACAGTGTCAAACTGTTAGCTATTAATTAACACCTTTATTCACCTTACATATTTAAAACTTTTTAGATGGCAACAATTGTGTTACGCTTGCGACAAAATTTACTAATCAAACATTTCATAAGAATGTTTTAATAATTATTTTTAGCGGTTATCAAATGTACAATACAAGAAGAAGAATGTGTATTTAAGTACTGAAATACAATTATATGTTTATTTAGGAAGAATTAACATACAAAAAAACAAATATATAAAATTATCAACCTGGCTTGATCTATTTATAACCATAATAGTGAAAATGTTGGATTTGGGGTACATTTTCACTAATAACTTTTAAAACAAAAGTACATACCGGGTATGATTTACTTCAAATTTTCAGCTAAGTTAGCTTTAGTTACTTGCATAAAAACACATAATATTTTCGTATATAGTTAGAATGACTTTGTAAGCATATAACTAGTTGGCTTCATGCTAGAGTAAACTGTTAGTAAGAGATCAGCTGGTCATCTGGGATTCAAACTTGATTAGAATAGACGATCATCCATCACAATTGGCCCAATTGGGGCATAGCGGTTGGTCTCAGCATTAAATCATAACAGTCATTATTGAAAGGTCTTTTTAAAAGAAAATGTAACACTATCAGTATAAATAAATAAAATATATCAATTTTAAATTTCATATTTTCCATCACATGAAACAGTTTCCTGATAACAATCAATTTTATATTAAACTGGAAGTGACGGATTTTTACCTATTTTAAAGTAAGAGGTGAGGGCTTTTAACTTGGGGGCTTTTAACCTAGAGGGCTTTTGACCTACATCCAAAACTTATATATCGCTGATACAAGTTCCAGGGTGGACGAGGGGGTAGTATTTTAAAGCTGCATCATGTTTCGTTACAATTCATATTACTAAATACACAAGTTTGGTACAACTTATTTACATACCTACTGGGAAAAAAAAATGTCAAGTGTCCTACAATATCTATAGTCTGGTTTCACAAAATATGGCCGCCCTGTGTTCAAATGAGCCAGGAATGGGTGAGGTCAGAATCTCGGGATTGTGGGATAGATTTAGCTAGGCCGATATAGCTTGATAGCTGTGACCAAAGAGTTCTGGCTTGGTTTTGGGGTGTAATCACCTGATCAAAATGTATTTTAACAAATGTATGCCAATTACGTGCGAAGTTCCACCAGATACCCCCATAACAGATATACATACAATAACGGCTTCTCAAGTGATAACCTTAAAATAGTAAATTATATATGATGAAAAAATACAACATTGATCCAACATCACAATACCGATGTAAATCCAACGCGATACCAAATAGGCCAGCTACATTGGATATGCATTGGGTTCGCGTTGTGAGACGTCGCGATGTAATATCTAGCTATTACCAACATTGATCAAACATCAGGTGCCTGTTGGGATATGTAGATCCATTTGTTGGCAATGTATATACACTATTCTGATTTATAAGCTAAACCTTGGGTCAATTCCCTACAATTTCATATTTACTAAAACCAATATTTCATCTGCCCATTTTATATTTAGTTATAGAAAATTAAATATATGATGGAATATTCCTGGAAAGGGAAAAATGTAAGATCAAAGGTAAAATTATCTATCTGAGACAGATATTTCAAAAGATTGACTTATATAAGAATCATACATGTAGTCAAATGCCATAGATAATCTTTACTTTATTACAGCCAAAATTAACATCCAGTGAGATGATAATCCACACAATGTCTATTATTGATAGATAACTTGTTATTGGCTACTTTTGACACATTTCGTTTTACAATAAAACGTGTGTCATAATGATTCATATATATTGTATTAATATTTTGTTGGATACACTCTCCCAAAAAAGAAGTGTGTAACAACCAGCTTCCACTTGCGCCACATCAACGAAGAAGATGCTAATGCGTTAATTGTTTATTCACATCAAAACAACACACACACACACACACACAGAAAAGGTTTAGAAGTAACATAGACAACGAACGAAGTATTAACGACGACGAGAGGCGTATTAAGAACGACGTACGACGTATGACTTAATGTTGGCGAATAACTTACTTTGATGTATAACTAACTTCGACATATTGTAAAGTCATGGCCGGATAACGAATTAATTTATGTTATGAAGAATTAGTGATCGTCCGTACGTGTCACTTAACAGTTTGTGGCCGACCAATTGTGACGTGAAATGGGTGTAAAACCATAGATGTCCGATTTATTGATGTGCGAAAGAAGTTGGTTGTCACCCGTACCGCTTCGGGATTTGTGGCCAGACGGTTGTTGGGATCGCACGATCTTAGCCGAGGGGGTTGGTTGGGTTTGTACTCTATTGATGTTTTCGTGGTGTGGATTGAATGAGTGAAAGCTTTGTTAGTGAATGTTTGTAATGATACAGCCAAGTCAGCGGAGATTGGATCAAGGGACATGCGATTCTCCACTGGACAACAAGTTGATTGTACTGGGGGGAGAATTCCCAATTATATAACTGTTTGGATGTGTGAGAGGAGTTTTAGTGGGGATTGATCTCGACTCAGTCAAGTCAGCGCTGATTGGACCAGGTGACTATGCGGGGTCTACCGGACTACAACGCTGACAGTGCAGGGGGGACCATTCCCTATAAATATCTGGATTGTTTCGAGGGGAAGAGTGGAGAAAAGAGTAGTAGTAGAGGTCGTGGTTCTGGAGTGTATTGTTTCAATGAGTGTATGTTTTCTTTACAGTTTTGAGTAGAGGAATAAAGTAGACTCGAGACCACATGAGTTCGGGGTTTTGAAAGAGAGAACATAGCTAAGGCCCAGGTCCGGGACGGACGGCCGCGTCCCAGACCTCGGTACTTTCCAATATAACTAGATCTAACTTTCACGATTATCACGTCAAATTATCACGTATGACCACATTCAATAGGCTCAAAGGAAAATAGACACATTAAGTTTCGTATAAAATATAAATAAATAATAAACACCATTCTTTTTGCGTCCTAATATTTCACAACAAAATACGCTAGTTTGGACTGACCATTACAAACTTACCCTCAATACGTGCTATATGCGGTCTATCTAAACAACGCCATATTGTCTACACTGAATAACACAAAATAAATCTGAAATGACCAAAACAAGAAGTACCCATTAATTGCTAAATGAATTAATGTTCTACTGCGAATCATAGTACAGCATCAATTGATTTAAAGGTTGTTAAATTAATTTAAAGGTTGTTATTTATTCAACTAATTGTTAGGACATATTTACCCAATCACACTGTTAAAAATCAGCAAATACTGAAATCATATCATATTGATGATGTGTTTGATGTTTTATCAAATGTCACGCAGGAATATTCAATTCATGAACTGCATATCTCAATTAAGAAATAATTTAAGTTTTGTTATTTTTGTTTTGTTACAGATCCTCCTGGTAAAGCCTCAGTATTCATGTCTGTGATAGGATCTATTGTTGAACGAGAGAATCCTAATATTGATATCACTTGTAGTGTCAGTGATCCAGGATATCCTCAGGCTACATTTAAATGGTCAAAAGATAATCAGGATCAGTCAGGAGGAGAAGATGGATCTATCACCATAAGACAAGGAGCAGCTACTGTCAGTAAACATGATGGTATAAGGACATGTATACCAAGTAATAGTGAAGGAGACGGACTTGGTGCTGACATATCTGTTGTTGTAAATGGTGAGTAATAAATAAATACAAGTTTGCTGTCAGGTTTAATTTATTGGAACCTTTTACATATACAGACACGTACTAAAGCACGCACGCACATACGTACACAAACACACACACCCACAATATATAGGATGTAGTTATTAATACTACCATAGCTTGATATTATATTCTTAATTTGTTTTTATTAATATTAAAATACATACGTTACCTAATATGGGGTTATGTGCAGTGTAGTCTGTCAATCTAGAGTAAAACAGAATAAAGATATGTTTCTTTTATTTTATAAATAACTAATTATCCATAAAATATTGCTTTGCACTAACTTTATTTAATACAAAGTGGTTACGTATCCGAGCATCGGAACCCTGTGTACCTCAGGGTTATAGGTCCGCCAATTATTCCTCGTTGGCTATTACTTCCGCTCAAATATGACGGCCGAGCACGTAGTCTTTACATTTGGGTTGAAAGTAGAAGATGTTTTATACCTTTGATGAGATGCAAACGAAAATCAAAGAAATAGAAGATAGAACAGCCCTTCAGCTTCATAAATAATCAGGGTTCACACGTGTCCTAGAAAACTTGGAAAATAAAAAAAATCATTTTCCAGGTCCTGGAAATGTCCTTGAATTTGATCAGATGGAAATATCCTGGAAAAAATCCGCTTAGAACAAAAAACCTGAATAAATAGTATACCTGTACAAGATAATATGTCATTGGCTGTGAGAAACATGAAATACTGCGTTTCCTATAAATGTCAGACCTTCTTTTTGATATGATTATAATGCTTATTAATAGACTTAATCTAATATCTTTATTAAACCCTAGTAGCAACAATAACAACTAAGCTCGAGTCACTGACACTGATGCAAGCAGATGAAAAACTAAAAATGACCATGAAATGACTCAGATTTATAATAACACTGCTGAACACGCTTCCGATGATTGAATGCTCGGATATTTATCACCAACAAACACAATTCCGATGCTCGGCTTCCTGCGTCAGAGTATCGGAAACAACCACACTTGGCGCACGCGTGTAGACTGCTCGGAGCCTTATCACTAACGAACAAGATTCCGATGCTCGGATACTCACTCTAACTCAATGTATCCTTATCGGGCACTCCTTAGGTGTATAAACCTTTACAGCCCCCCCATTAACTATAGTTCTTATTCTTCCTTCTGAGATCTAGGATATTTTGGTACTTATACTAGTTATTTGTATATGGGCCCTTAAGTGGTCAAATCAGATAGTGACGGGCTGTCCAATGTCGGTCTAGTCTTCCTTTGAATACATTTAAAGATGGAACTGTCACAACTTCTTCGTGTAGGCTGTTCCAATTATATATGACTCTCAGACTGAAGAAATGCTGCCGGAGAGCTATTTTACACCTTGGTTTCTGCAGTTTCATCCTGTGGCTTCGAGTGATATCCTCCACTGCCATGTGGAATAAACTGTCTGATGCCATATCCTCCAGTCCGTATAAGATCTTGTCTCCACGTTCACGTCTGTATCTCAGACTTGGAAGTTTTAGTGCCCGTAACCTATCCTGGTAGGGTAGATCTCTGATATATGTTACTAGTTTTGTAGCTCTACGCTGTACCTTTTCCAGTTGATCCTGATTTCCCTTATTTATTGGATTCCACATCATATTTCCATACTCTAAGTGGCCTCGTACTAGGGCTTTATACAGTTGTGTGAGCATACATTTGTCCATATATCTGAATGAACGTCGTATTGCCCCAATAACTTGGTTTCCTTTGTTGGTTACTTTTGCTACATGGGTAGAAAACTTTAAATCCCTGTTAAACGTCACACCAAGGTCTTTTTCTTCTGTTGTTACCTCCATTTTGTCTGCTGGGTCACCTAGATTCATATTATATGCAAGGTTTTTGTTTCTCCTCCCATAATGCATAACTTTGCATTTTGATGCATTGAACTGCAGTTGCCATTTGTTTGCCCACATCAAACGTTTTTGTAAGTCACTTTGAAGTCTGATACGGTCATCTTGGTTGTTTACTGGCCTGTACACTTTGGTATCATCTGCAAACATCATGGTGATACTCTTAACTGCTCCTGGTAGGTCATTTACATATATTATGAATAAGATTGGTCCAAGCACAATTCCCTGTGGGATTCCACTCAGGACCTCTAACCAATGGGTTAGGGACCCATTTACCGAGACTCTCTGTCGTCTATTGCTCAGGAAATGTTCTATCCATTTCAGGAGTTTACCATTTATACCATATGCAGCTAATTTCCTAATCAGGCGTTGGTGTGGCACAGTGTCAAATGCTTTACTGAAATCCATGTACATGACACTAAAGCAATCACCGTTATCAATCATTTCTGTCCATTGGTCAAGTTGATCAAATAGTTGTAGGGTGGTGGCTCTCTTGGACCTGAAACCGTATTGATTATCTGATAATATTGCATTTGTATCAAGATGTTTCATAATTTCAGTTCTGATGAGTTTTTCCATAAGTTTGCATACAACTGATGTGAGGCTTACTGGTCTTCAGGACTTTGGGGAGTACTAAGTCAGGACCAGGAGATTTGTCACTTTTCATTTTGGTTAATTCTGTTTCTACTTCTGATATAAGTATTTCTGTTTTTGTCAGTGGTTCCTGAAAATCAACAGGATCTATATCTGGCATGGTCGATAAGTCCTCATGGGTGAAGACTGATGAAAATAAACTATTTAAGACTTGTGCCTTCTCAGTATCTGTGATTGTCATCTCTCCTCTTTTTGTCATTAGTGGGCTAAGTCCTTTCCTTGGATTTTGTTTGATTCTTGACATATATCCAGAAGGACTTTGGTCTAGTGTTCGCCTCTTTCACTATTAATTTTTCCAAATTTCTTCTTAGCTTGTTGCTTATATTTTGTGCAGCATTTCTCTTTCTAGCATACTTCTCATTGACTTCATAACTGCCGGTGCTTTTGTATCTTTTCAATGCCCAATATTTCCTTTTCTTGGGTTTTACTGCATCACTCGTCATCCACAGGGGTCTTCTCCATCTTGCTGGTCTGACTTGGCACTTTGGAATACATTCATTTGTGAATTGTGTGTATACATCACAAAAGTAGGTCCATGCTTGTTCCACTGACTTCCCGTCCAACTCTGTCTCCCAATTTATAGCGGCAAATAGATTTTTCATCTTCTCATAATCACCTTTATCCATCTTATATTTTATCTGGGAAGTTTTACTGATCTCTGGCACTACATCAATTGTAAATGTTAAGCATGTGCGGTCACTCTTGTTGTGGTTGATCGACGTGTTGATAGAAGAAGTTATTTCTATAAATTTTGCGTACTTTTCAGATCTTCCATTTCATGTGTCCTAGTCTATGTTGGGCATGTTGAAGTCCCCCATTATAAATACGTGTTTATATCCAAGTCGTCCGCACTCGTCAATACATCTTGTCAAGTATTCATAATTTTCGTTGAACTGTTTGGGCTGTGATAAATGTTTCCTATGAGGATGGTTTTACTGCCCCTGTCTTCACTGAACACCATATCTGTTCCTTGTGAGGGTGGTCTGTAAGCTCATCTCTTGATGTTTGCAGTTGTCCAGCTATATACATGATGACTCTTTTCTGATATTTTCCTTGGTACTTACTGTAGCCCTCCATAGCATATTCCTTTTCAGTATTAAGGCTTAATCTTGTTATATTTTTGGGAAAGGTCTCTGTAATATAAATGATATCTGGTTTGGTTTCTTCTATTCTCAATTTCAGTAGGTCTCTCTTTCCTAGTAGATAATCTGCATTTGTATATAGAGAGGTCACGTTTCTTCTCTCATCTTAGTGAGCTCCGGTGGCCTAGTGGTTAAGCACCCGGCACTTGGTGCCAACGGTCGCTGGTTCGAACCCCGTAAGAGGTCGAAACTTTTCCAGGGATTAATTTCTCGGCTCACTACATCGTGGGTGGCTGACCACGTTAAATGGCGCTGCCGTCTCCACTGGATTATTTAAAATAAAGGGGGACGTTAAAAACCCCCTGAGGACGTAAAACACTCTGGCAGTGACCAGTCTCAGGGTATTTCGGCTCCATCTTTCCGTACTGCTCCCCTGTGAGTGGTGGGGGAGGAGGTTTCTCAACCACTCCAACATAGAGGCTGTGCTGATTAAGCGACAGCCTGGGGATTCTCCCCGAACAACAAAACCAAACCAATCTCTTATCATTTGTGTCTTTGTGACTGCTTCTGGTCATAACGGATGTTTCTGGCAGGGTATTGTCTTTGCTTGTACTCCCTGCCATTTCTATTTGTTCATCTTGATTTATTATTATGCTTTCTTCCATAATAAGGCTGGATCCTGAACTATCCTCCTCTGTGCAATAGAGTGGGTCTGGGTCGTTTGTTGTTTCTTTGTTATTCATTTCTTGTCTAAAACATTCTACATCTGAGCAACTTACGGCATCTTCAACTATGAACTGATGCATGTTTACATGTATTGGTACAAAAAAAATCAGCATATTTACAGTCTTCATTTGTCCTTTAGTTTTTCTTTTTGGGGTATCCTCCTTTTCGAAAAGGCATCTTTCTAGTTGTTGATTGTGTGTCACCTCGGTTTATCTTCTTTGGGTAATAGGTTCTTTTTCTCTCTTCCATCATGATAATTTTCCCTCTCCTGATAACTACGTTTGTCTCTCCTTCTTTTGTTCTCTTATCCATTTCCTGCCGTAGCTCTCTGTTCTCTCCTCTGAGCTGATAAATCTGGTATTATGTATACCAAATTATCTTTTTCACTTTCCTTTAGTGTTTTGGCATTCTGTAGGAGTGTCCTCTTCTGTGTTAGTGTCTGTAGAATTACCTTTGTTGGTCTTGGGTCATCTGTCTTTTTACCTAGTCTAATGATGTTCTTTATTTCTATGTTGTCTGC
>JAODUP010000745.1:330000-365217 GCA_025642065.1 Paralvinella palmiformis
CAAACATTCTGGTTAAATGTCTTTGATAGAGAAACATCTGATTGGTTTATTGTACCCAATATACCAGACACAACTAAAGGTCAAGGTGGTCTCTTTGAGTATAAACTGACAACAAAACAAGATCTTCTTCCTGATCACAAATATATCATCCATGTTGGTGCCATAAATAGTATATCTAATGTGACAGGATCTTCTGTGATGGCTCAAATAAAACGTAGGTCATCTTATGATACCTTTTACTAACTAAAATATTATTAACCTTTTTTGTTTGTTATAATATGGATGCATCTTTACATGTTTTAAGATAATGAGTAACTGTTTAATTTATTTTTAATATAAATTTAGCATTGCCACAGTTCCAAGGCAGTAAACCATATATTAGTTATATTGATGACAAAGCAGAGATCACATGGCCTATCACCAATCTGGATTCAGTAACTAATATCCTGATAGATGTTTGTGTATCAGATGACAATGTGTGTCAATCAACAATTAACATTACATCACCAGAGATACAACCTTATATAATATTACTACCAGAGGGAGACACTAATGGATATAGGCTTATCTTCACATTATATGATAGACAAGATACAGTACTGGAAACAGCAGCTTCAGGTAAGGTTTGTGTGTGTGTGTGTGTGTGTGTGTGTGTGTGGTGTTGTGTGTATTTCACTGTTTAATCTTACAAGAAACCACATTATTATATCTTATAGAAACTGAGAATTGGTTAAGTTGAAAAATGTTTTACATGCATAGAATTAGTTTATATGTAAAAACTGACATCCACTATACTGTTACAGTAGTAGTAGATTCATGGACTAGCAATATTTATTATAATATATAAACAATTTATCATATCCAGGACCTCCAGTTACACCAAGAGATATTAAGATAATCTACATTACAGCAGTCAGTATATATCAGTGTGTGTGTGTGTGTGTGTTCACTGCCCAGATGTGAATGTTTCATGCTACTCACAGTGGTCGGTGATTAACCATAATAATATCAAAGTTTATGGTCCAGTTAAGCTTGATATTTAATATGCCAGAGATGACAATCTATGATAAAAGACATATATATTGGTATTTGTTTGTCTAAATATGATCAGGACATTAATAAATCTGATTTCTACCTTAAGAAGACCGAAATAATCCTGAAATGTTTTCTATAAAATAGATTTATTACATCATATGGCTATTCTCATGGTAGAGTGGTTAAAACACTGTCCCACAAACCTCCTTGTTGTGGGTTTGAAAACAACTCGCATCCATCTTGCTCCTCTGCCATATGTCCTAAGTGTGACTTGAGAGCTGAGGCTAAACAACTGCACCCAACATAATTTCTAACAGAATATTCATTATTTGTGGCTAGCATCTCTATCAATGTCAGTGATCAGGAATAGAAAGTCAGATTGTTATATTTGAAAAATAATTGTTTTTTAAAATAAAATAAATACTCCCCCTTTTATTTGACGCAGTTTTCTCTCAGTACTGTTAGACTGTGTGTATGTATGCACTATCTATGTACTATATAGACATAATCGGTCTTAAGTTTCTACTGAAGGGGTCAAATCAAACATTTGTTTTTCCCATTGACAGTAAAGTGGTTTATTCTTTGTATCAGCTTTTTCACTTCACTACTAGTATGTAAATTAAAATTTGAGGCACCATGTGATCTTAGGTGTTGCCCAACCATGAACTATTCACTTCATATAGCTACTATGGCATCTATGATTATCATCTTATTCAGAGAAATTTAGTTGTAGATGAATTGGAATGACAAATTTCTAGAGTTTCAGAGAAGCATAGTGTGTAAAAAATAAACATAATCCCATAAAGTCAAAGCACAGAACTCAAAACTGAAATATACACCCAAAGTTTGTTGGCAGAACAATTGGCATAAATAAAGTGGAATTTAACAAATTCATATTTCCAAAATCACTATACTACCTTTACTACACCCCTTATGAATGTGTATACAAATTTTTATAATTTTATTTCCAACCAACATATGTAGGTACAAGAATGACAAATATACCAAAAAGTTTAATTTCTGTTTTAATCATTGAATGAAGGATGCTTAATAAATACTGGCACTGTTATTAATTGCTTTGGCAGATTCTAAATATGAAGAACCAGAGGGCTATCCATATATCTTGTATAATTTCATGTAACATAGGTAAATAACCATATCTAATATGTACCTTTTAACAAAATGTTTCAATTATTTCCTTGTCAGATGTTTTTGACAAAAAACGTTGTCCATTTCAACATGTAGGCAATACAAATGGAGGTAGTTTGCAAGCAAAACATAATTTATTTCTCGGGATATGAAATAAATTTTATTGTTGAGTACAATGTTCATCTGGAAGTCCTTTTTTTTAAACATGTTAATGAATGACATTGGCAGAGAATTGCTTGGTATTGATAAGAACTAGAATTTGAAAGATTTGCATGTCTTAATCAAGGGGTCGGTATGACTATCACAGGATTTACTATTTAATATAAGTATTACTCGTTTTGCTAACCTAATAGAACCTTTATATGTAGTATTATCTCAGTATTACCTCAGGTTACAATTACATATAAAAAATGGGAATTGATCAAGTAGTACACTGTTTTCAAAAATTCAGTGGGTAAGACATGCTTTTTTGCTTAATAGAAAACAAATCTATGGATACTATTTATTTTCCCGTGTGATATGATATTTCTATGTCAACTTTCCAGAATATTTGTTTCTAGGAATTTTAATGACTGCAAGCATTTGTAGTTATATCTAAGGCTATGGCATTTATGTGTATGGTAAATTTACCTACATCTCCTCGTAGATACATTGGCTGTATTAATAATAATAGTATACAAAATTTATATAGCGCCCTATATAACCTGTAAGAAGGTTACTATAAGGCGTTTGACAATAAATAATTCTATATTGATGTAACAGATTTATATCTTTAAAAATACATAATTATTTCCAGCCAAATACGTAATGTAGTCAGCTGGGAAAAGCTGAAATAAAAAGATTAGTTTGTATCTTCTTTTTGAAGATATCAAGGGTCTTGCACTTTCTGATGGTTACTGGAAGATTATTCCATAAGGTTGCAGCAGCCTTTCTGAAACATCTATTACCGTATGTCACTCCACGTGTTGTTGGTACGGTTAAAAATGCTCTAGACTCAGACCGTAGAGACCTCGTCGGCTGATGCGGAACGACAAGTTCCTCTAAGTACTGAGGGGCAGTCCCTTGATAACAATGTTTAGTGTTTTTGGATTGATGAATAATTTATTTGAACAAAACCATTCAAAAACATTAATTATTTACTTATTAGTGTCACTATATGATTGATTTAGATCAGAGATCGACAAATATAAATTAATATCATTAGCAAATTATATGATGTTAGTCTTGCCTGAGTGCCCAATGTTATTGACGAAAATGAGTTACAAGAGTGGTCTAAAGATGGATATCCCTGTGAAACACCACATTTAATAGAAAGCTTCTGAGACTTTTATCACTTTCAACAAATTTTGACCAGACAAATAACCTTTAAACGAGTCATTAAAAATACGACATATATCATATGTATTTACTTTTTCTAAAATAATTTCATCATTAATAACATCAAAACCCTTCCATTAATCAATAGTACAGCCAACGTGAATTGTGTTTCAAGTTTTGGGGTGGCATTAGTACAGTAATTAAGCAAATACGTGTTTGAGTTAACAATGCAATATTTCAGTCCAAAACCATATTGATGTTTATAAATTATATGCTATTTTTGGTAAGTAATGCCATTAACCTATATGGTCTAAACCTGCTTCTATGGCCTCATGGGATATAGAGTCTTGGACTTTCTTGCTGATGGTCATGTTGTGCTGGAGGTCGGGGTATGAATCCCAGCTGTGGCATATTATAGCATAGGAGGTTTTTTTATCTAGCCAGGCAACTGGTAATGGTTTCTCCACTGAATATGCCATCTATAGTAAATTTTAAATTTGTTTATAATTAGTCCTCGTGGTGAAGCAGTAAATCACAGATCAAAAGGTTTGAGGTAGCCAAGCCACATAAATAATTGTCATTTCGACCAGTATTAATATTAATATTGTTAGAGTTTTTCCAGTAATTTCGAGAAAGCAATTTGTTTTCTGTAGTTTTGAAAATAGGAGTAATTAACTTGTTCAATGATTGGTTTATTATGTAAGTTATTAGTTCAATTATATTTTCAAATGTATCCTTTAGTATTTTGATGGAGAAACCATCATGACCAGAGCAATTTTAGGCTTTAATCAGTTATGTCCACATGTTTCAAGAACATATTATGCAATTGCCACTAGGCATGTTTGATGAAACTTTTTATTTGTCTTTGGTATGTTATCACTTGTTTGAAAGCGAAGATTTAATGAAGCTTTCTACAATTTCATATATGTCTGAAACTATTATTTTATGTTTTCTTCTGTAGGGGCTTGCAGTTTTTATGAAAATAATTTAAATTTTGTACACGACTATATCAATAAACAAGTTGTAAACTAAGGTTCTCATTTCACATTATTCAGTTTGTTACTTTCACGGCAAAAAAGAAAACATTCTTCATATGCTTCAGCATATTGTTTAACAAATTCACTGTATGCAGTGTTAGGAAAATTAATTTGCAAAATGCTAGTATAATCAATTTGATCAAGTATTATTTTAAATGTAGTTATTTTATTTCTTGAAATGTTTTGATATATTTAAATGTTTTGATTTATATAAAATGTGCCAAAATGGTCTGCTAAAATAATAATCTATATTTAATGCCCTTATGAAACCTGATTTACTAGCATTATCAATTCAAAGGCGCTGTACAAATAATGTGTAACATAATAATAACCTGAATAATATGTCTGTAAAACACTATAAGACACAGGCACCTGCAATAGTATCTGACTGGACGACTTTCTAATGGAAACCAGTTCACACAGGTATTCTGGCGCCATATTATTAACAGATTTATAAGTTATTAATAAAATCTTGAAATGGATAATCTGTTTAACGGGTAGCCAATGTAGTTTTTTAAAGAATTGGGATGTTATGATCAAATTTTCTAGTATTTGTCATTATGCCAGCTGCACTATTCTGAATTCGGTGTAGGCGATACATTTTATAATCAGATATGCCATAAAACAGGGAGTTACTGTGATGTTTGTAGATTGTCATCAAGTATATTATTAATAAATCACAGATACAATCTTGACCATCTGGTTTATTCTCTAAACTGTTTCCGGTCCGTTACAATTCTAAATACCAACATTAAGACCTCCATATAATTAATTGTGAACTGTTATGGATTGACAACATTACAGTTACCATAGTCTATACGAGATGTAACAAAGGCATGTACTACAGTTACAAGTGATTCTTGTGTCAAGAATGTTTTTAAACAATGGATGTTCTAAAAATGGTAGTAGGCAGCTCGGCATACTGATGTATTATGTTCATAAATGTTAATGCATCGGGAAAAAATAACCCCTAGATTTTGTATTGATCCATTAGGGGTAATAAAAGATGCACCCATCTGTAATGCTGGTGTCTTTAGTGATTTAACAGAATGTAGTGATGCCAAATATATAATATTTGTTTTATTATCATTTAGTCTTAGAAGATTTTGAGTCATCCATTGCCAAATATCAGCAATACAATGTTTTAAATTCTTCAAGAAAGAGGAGAAATTTAACTCATTGTCAGGATCCAGTGATATATACAGCTGTTTTTTTTCTTCATTAGCATGCAAGTGATATTTAACCGCATATCATCTCAAGAGGATGGGTATACATCGTGAAAACCAGAGGACCAAGACTGAACCCTGTGGTACACCAGATAATAAAAGCTGAAGTCAGATAACATACCATGTACAGACACTTTGGTCAACTCTACCAAATGCAGCAGACAGGTCCAGAAAAACAAGTATTACTGGCTTACCTTGATTAATTGAGCCGTGATAGCGCAGTTTGTTAGAGCGTACGACTCGTAGCCGAAGGGTCGAGGGTTCCAATCTCTCCGGAAGCTGCAATGTTGTCATGTGGCGACTGGTTCACTTATCCATAAACATGAGTACCTGACAGGACGCGATGACTATGTGTTGGAGTAACGCTTTGCAGGATATGTCATTAATATAAATCCTACATTCCTTAACACACATAGTCTTCTAGATACTTTGATTTGGTAATGGGTCTTGAAGATCTTCTGAGCACACCGGGTGTTTTAGAAGTAGAAGGTACTACTTCCGTTGGCTCATTTCCAGTGTCAGTGAACTGAGAATCGTCCACTGTGTCTTCATTTTCATCTTGCACTTGATTGCATGTGATCTTTAGCTTCAGATTCTAGTGGTAAAGCCTTCATGAATGATGCATTTCTAGTCACTGTTTTCTTGTCATCAGATGCAACAATCATGTAACCCTTTAGATTGATTACCACATGACGTTCTGGGTTATAAGGAGGGTCCAATTTGTTGTAAGTCTGGTTCTTCACAAGTACTGGATCGCCCACTTTATTACAATTTTCATTGTATGATAGACAGCATATAGTACTGGAAATAGCAGCTTCAGGTAAGTTGTGTGTGTGTTTGTGGGTTAATTCTTCCCTGAGATACGATTGCCACATACTGATCCAGTGGTTTTGTTAAGAAATAAAGTAGGAGGGCCCAACAAAAAATACCAGGCCTCAAGTTTATATAATGGCACAAAGCGGCGTCTCATTAACATTGGAAATGAAAGTAGCCAGGTATCTCTACCTGAGAGGAGATGGGTCAAATTACCCGGGTCTCGGCTCCTAACAAAACTGCTGTGATCGATATTTGACCCTAATAATGTCAAAACGTTTGGTCCATTAACATATCTGATATTTAATTTGTCGGGATAACAATCTATGACAAAAGTCACGTATGTTTGTAATTATTTGTCTAAATATCAACATTTTATCAGTAATGTATTAAATATACAATTTTCTGATAATTTGTGTTTGTTATATGCCCTTGTGTATCATATATCTCACTAAGACAGATAACAAAACATTAATATTTATTAACATTTAAATCTGATGTCTACATAACATGATATATTCCTGAATATTCTTTTTGAAGAATAATTATAACAAATATGGGTGTTTCATGGCACTTTGCCACAAACCACCTTTTCAATCCATCTGTCTCATATCCATTTAGGATCGTAGTCATATACCTCAAGTGCAACTAATACCTAGACTAAACAACTTGTTGAGTAAGTAAGTATGGGAACGGACATGAACAACGACTAGTCTAAAACAACACGTTTATTAGACCTCGAGTACAACCGGACATACCTTAGCTTCCTCCAAGTACGGTGGCCTTGAAGGTGCTTAACAGTATAATGTACGGTAGCCGCTAAAGCCATCAACATCTTCCCTCTTATGCAAAAAAGACCCTACAACACAGCGGTAGGTAATTATCAAGAATGAACAAATGTAACACGACAGCATACTTAATTGTAAAATTACGAATATGTGTTGGGTATTTCCCAATGTTTTATAAATCCAGCATGTCTCTTGGCTTCACGACACAGCCGGCTTGGGTATGGTTAGTACTCTCGTGTTGGTAGTGGCCCTCATCAACACCAACCTCTGGACATGGACTGGTGGGCGTTATTTCTTCTGCCGGTTGTTTGGTATCCGATGTGTCCGCTGTTATACGTTGGTGGTATAACAACTATTGACATAGGAATATCGTATCGAGGCGTGTCGGGTACAGTTGATATAGCAGCAGGTCGCGTTTAAATCGTATAGTATCTAGAGCCAGCATTGCGCATGCCTTTGTTAAATGCCATGTATCGTTAAGATGATGGAGGTTTGGCATAGACATAAGTATCAACATCAAGTGACACATGTTATGGACCAGTTGTCTGGCCATATGAGTTCATGCTCATAGTACTCTTGTGTTGAAGCTCCTTCCGCACTATGTCCGAGTCTAATGATTGTGCTTCGAGTCAAGAATCGAACATAAGTAGCGTAGTATAAGTGCGATGACAAAACACACACGCTAAGCTGTTGAGTATGTATGTCCTGTCAGCGGTGTTTTCCTGTAGAACAACATCGCTTTGTTGCAATCCTAGGATTTACGAAGTTGGACTTTACAGACTTTCACTGCGGTCTCAGCTCTCCCATTTTCTTGTGAGTGATACGGTGATGATGTTGTGTGTTTGAGTCCATAGTCTTTCACAAAATCCTGATACTCCTTGCTCATTAATTGTGGCCCCTCTTGTCTGTGTGGAAAACTTCAAGTACACCCAATATTGGGAAATGATGCCCTGTCGCATTCACAACATTTGACGACAGTGTGTTTTTTTCTGTTCGCAATTGTTTCCAGTCTGCATATTGACAGACAGTCACCAAAATAGCATTTCCCATGCAGTGAGAATATGTCTTGGCTAACAAGTTGCCATGGCAATGTCAGTAGAGGTAAGGATTTAATTGGTTCCTTGGGGCACATTTCCGTATTTCGTACAAGCAATGCATGCCTAACACATATCATGTGTGGCACTTCTTTCGACATGCGTATGTCGGATTCTGCTCCGAGATAATAGAGTGAATACTGTGAAGCAATTCTGTGTGCATGGACGAAGGTATAAATGCTTGGAGACATTTGTATATAATGATATTCTGTGTTCATCCCTGTTGCTCCAGAATAATTGTAGGCTAGGATATATATGTGCCTTGTACTTAGGCCGAGCTATTGTGATGATATTCCCCAGCTTGGCCATGGCAGGGTCATTCTGTGCTTTTATGAGTAAACGCGCCTCTGTGGCTTGCTTCAGCCGTGAATTCGGCTGACGATCGTCTAACTCCATCTGAAACCTGTTACTTTGGCTTACATTGGCGTGGATAATGCAGCCCTCGACAGTGTCTCTGTAACACAAAGGGAACTACTACTCATATAGGTAATATCGAATGTTATCGCTGCAGTTTCATCATCTTCTGCAGTCGCGCTAGAGACGTGTTCAAAGTAGTGTTTCCTGAGGCTGGTGATCAGTGTGCACGTGTACATCGGTTTTGCCGTACAGCCAGTGATGAAATTGTTAAAAACAGTTCTTAATTGCAAGGTATTCCTTTTCTATCTGAGCAACGTTGCTCTGTAGTCATTGATCATAAGAACCGGAAAACTGGATATGACCTGCCTGCCTTGTTAAAAGCGTTCTGTTGTGTGGTGGATAAAATTAAGTCAGAACTGTCCTATATGAGTATCCAAAGAGGTTTGATAACAGCACTGAGGTTCGGGGCATATGCTGGTAGGTAGATGCACATCCCAATGAACCACTGTACTTCCGCTTTAGTGTACGGTACAGTCATCTTCGCCACTGCTGATACCTTGTTAGGATCAGCTCCCATGCCGATATCACTGATAACGTAACCCATGCAGAGCAGTTCCGTCATCTTGTATTTCAACTTATCAGGATTCAGCTTGATGTTCTTTTTAATAAAACGCTCCATGCTAGCCACGATATCTGCTTCCTCATAAGTGGTGCCTTCACCAAACACATAGTGTCATCAGCAACATGTAGTATGCCCTCCAAACCTTCAGAGATGTGGTCAGTCTGAGCTATAATTCCTCCAGCGCACTGGAAATCCCAAACGGTAGCCATCTGGATCTGCCACACGAAGTGTGCATTGTCGTCATTATGGATATACCCTCGCGTTTGTTCAATAGAGAGAAGCACTTTGAATTAACTAGTCGATGTAACTTTTCGTTTAGTGTGGGCACTTGAAACATTGGTTGCAGAATATCTATATTGACTTGGCTTAGATCAATGGATAATCTGAATTTCTTAGGTGTTTCTCTTATGAGTTTATTTTAATACGACGGCGTTGGTTCTTGCACATTTGCAATAATTCCTGCATCCATGTATTTTTGTTGAGCAGCTTTTTCATTTTGCTACAGTCATTTGGTGGACTGCATCTCCACCGAACTCACATCTTGTTTTAGTTTGAAATGCAATGGGGGTTCAATGCAACCAAGGCCTATGAATGTTTCGCCATACTCTCGGTGTATATCCCCTAAGAATGACTGCCCTGCAGGAAATAGCTGCCGATTCTTTGGCAAATGTATTGGAATCCGGGATGGCGATGGTGGAGGTCTACAATGGCTGGCTACTGTGCGTGCAGTGCCTCTACATACATTTGCTGGTCATTTTCCCATCAGGAAATTCACTGTCATCTTTCATGTTGAGCCCATTAGTTGGCTGTGTGATATCCGTAGACTTCTTTCTTAAAATTAGTTTGAAGGCAAGTGGATCAGCATCTCCAGTAGTCTCCGTCACAATGGCAGTCTTTATTGAGAACACTTCTTAGGTGTTAATTGAGCTGAGACCCATCCTTTCACTCTGTGCTCCGGACAACAGTGCAAACCTTTCGCCCATCAGTTCATTTGGTAGGACTAGGAAAATGAGTGTTTCGTAGCGGCTGTCCCTATCGCACAACCGCACTATTTGTCAACTTGGCTACATAGTTTTAGCATCACCATAGGTGTACAACAGATACGGTGAGTGTTGTATTGCAGTGTTTGGATGTAATGCAAGCGGAAAACCGATCGCGGATAGTATTCCATGTGGTAGTTGTGTCAATATGTAGCTTCCTTTCAGTGAAATTATCTCATGTTATTGACAATGCGAGATTCGAAAATATCTCGTACCATGTGTATCGCAAAGCGGCAGCACCGCATATGTATTACAGGCCAAACAACCCGATGTCCCATCTTCCCGTATACGATTGTTGATAGTACCATGGTAATATTTTGTGTCAAGTGGAAGTAAATGTGAAGTTAGCATTGTGAACAAACGTGTGGATACCAGTTACTGTTTTTACTTACAGGGAATATTTGATTTCTGATTTAGTGACAGATGATGTTATATTACATATTCAGCTGCCTTATTGAAAGTAAATTCATTTGATCCCAGGGGCAATTAAGCAATGCTAGATATTTAGTGCTCTGATTATATGTGGCAGGAGTGCAGAGATGAATTTTTCAAATACAAGCCATGCATTTCTGTGGTGATAATGATGATTATGATCACACACACACAAACAGATACAATTATTACAATATCACATTATCCATATGAGAAAGTTTAATATGTTTTACCAGTGGCTTTAAAAATTAAAATCTATAAAATACACAATTTTTTATTGTCAAAGAGTTTGTTGCACATATTTAAATTTATTAGGGAATGCTATTAATTATTTCGATTTAAATAAGATTTCATGTCTTTGTATATTTATTCCATTATTATATACCAGTAAATATTTTTCTAATTATATATGTATTATATGTGATATTACATGATCCATCATCATTGTCTCGTATATATAAATATTTCATTATCCAATAAACAAAATATTGATTTTAGCCATTAATTATGATAACTAGGATTTAGCTTATTACACAGTAATAAATTATATTTTCATTAAACAAGTAATATTACAATAACTCCTAGACCTAGCTACCTGATATTTTACATATAGAAGTATGTATTAGAGGAAACGTTTGATATAAACTATAGGCTTCAGTTATACCGCGGTACGCTATAACCCCAAAACGAATATAATATTGTCAGACCTTAGACCATTGACCTGAAAGAAAACTAGATAGAACACTCAGTGGTGTTTGATTGGGCAGCCTCTACGACCAAACAGTGTTGACTTGCGGTAGTGGCGAAACGCTTCGTTGAAGCTGCTGCGCTTTGCGTTTTGAACTTATGAATACGGCCATCTATTGTGATGTGTGCATTATTAGTTTGTGTGTGCGGAAAATCTGTAACGTTCCTCTCCTATTATATGCCATCAAATATGTAAATGTCTTTATGTAAATCCGTAGATCTAGCCTAGATCAAACGCCAGAGACGGAGTTGTCAAATATGCTAAATATAATAATAGTTAAGCTTAATTTCCCTTCAACAAAACGCTGTAACAGCTATTTTAAATATTTTTCTTGCCGATAAAAAGATATTCCTTTTGTATTACTTCCACGGCATGTGTATGTGTGTAACTGGACTGCTAGTGCCCTATACCTGAGGATGCCGGCGCTTGGCGCCACAGTCGCCATGTTGATGTACGCCACTTACTCTGAGTGTGTTCGATAAGTGAATATAATCGCTGATAATGGTTTGCTGATGCTGCTGCGCTTTTGGCTTCTCAAATCGAAAATCTGCAAAACTACGCACGAAGCTTGACATATGGTCCCACAAATTATAATTTTGTGACTTGTAGTTTTCATATATTTAAGAATTGAAGCGTAAAATATGTCGGTGCAGCGTTTACCCAGTGTTCAGGTTGACTGTCGACACTGTTGTGTACATCAAATAACAGTCAGTAAGTAGCTTACGCTCATGAAAAGTAGAAGTGATGTGAAGCTCCATTAATGGTTGATCTTATTTTGTCGAATAATTGTGTTTTTTTTACATATTATAAAAAATATTTCAGTATTATTATTACTAAACCATTCTATGTTATATATCATTAGAAAGGGCTTTCCAATTGTATAATTTTGGTGCATAAATTATTGTCCATCGTAGCCTACTTCATTGCTTTTGAGCATAATGTACTTGGGATTGTTTTCTTCCACAACAATTCACATTGAAAAGTACCGAGATCCAGGACGCAGCCGGATCGGCCCGTCCCGCACCTCAGCCTTAGCTAATTTCTTTCTTTCAAAACTCCGAACTCATGTGATTTCGAATCTACTTTATTCCTCTACTCAAAACTGTACAAAAACTATACACTCCTCGAAACTATACACTCCTCGAAACTATACACTCCTCGAAACTATACACTCCAGAACCACCACTAAAAACAAAAATCAAAGATATATATATATATATATATATATATATATATATATATATATATATATATATATATAGGGAATTGTCCCCTCGGTATCGTCAGCGTTGTTGTCCGGTAGTCCCTGCATGGTCACCCGGTCTAATCATGGCTGACCCGTCACCCCTAAACTGTGCCGGCTCTGTCAACAAGTGTACTATCCGGTACATTATCTGCTTAACTGTCCAGCCTACCCGAAACACCGAATAAATGTCATCTCCGCCCGGAAGACTACAAACTTCCAGAACGCCACCTAGCAGGTTTGATCATAAGGAAATCAACAATCTTACTAGATATCATAACCCCACCTCTCCAAAAAGATCCCTACACATACCAAGGACAGATCAGACCGCCTCTATGTACCAGTGGATACGAGCGTGGGACTTCCGCACCCATAGTCCATGCTGTTTCGGAGGCCGGAGGTTCGGATCCCGGCCGCGACATTATAGTAGGAGGAGTTATTAGTCCAACCAGGCAACTGGTAAGGTTTGTTCTCCTCCAAACATGACTTTTATAATAAACTGAAGTGCAACCATGTTAAACAAGTCCCAGTTAGTCCATCGTCATAATAACAGAAGTCAACACCAGGTGACTATGTCCAATAGGCGACAGCCAGGAGTCTCTACCACAAACTTCAACAAGTTACAAACTACAAGCTTCGGAGTCTTTCTCCGTAGAGCTTCTGTCTCTGAAAATAAATTTGTAAAGTTCCGGTCCCAGACGTACCGGTGCCGAACTTATACAACATGTGACTTTGTGTATTATAATGACTGCCTTTTCTGTGTCGGTTAGGTTGTGTTGTGCCGGAGTAAAGAGTTGTTTAGGAGGTTGTCGGCAGGCTGGGAAGGTGGGACACTTAATTAGATAGTGGACGGGGTCAAAGTTTTGGCTACAATGTAAGCAGAGGGCTTTATTATTTGGGCCGACAAAGCTTTTTGTGTGCACCCAGCAGCGGAGGCGGCGTATGTGTACGTCTGCTATTCTGTTGTTTATGATGTGAATGCCGGGAACAATGGTTTTATTGTACCAGGTACTTAATTTGGCTGTGTCTTGTTTTGGTGTTATTTGTTTGTGTAGATATTCTGTTATCATGTGTTTGTAGGCACCCGGTGTCTGTTCTGTGTGTAGGATGTTGGTTAGGTTAGTGGCTTCGTTGGCCAAAGCGTCGGCTCGTTCATTACCCTCGAAATTTGTGTGGCTGGGAACCCAATTTAGAGTGGTTAGACTGCCACGTTGGCTTAATGCAGAGGCGGAGTTAATAATTGTCGTTGTGATTTCTGGATATGTTCGTGTTTTTGTTTGTGCCAGGATTTTGTATGATTGTGTCTTCGTGTCTGTCTTGTGCCTCCCGCCATGCCAGGGCGGCGTGTATGGCGTGAAGTTCTGCTAGAGTGATTGGTGTGCGGTCGGGGAGTCTTCCACGGGGATTTCGGTGTACTCCCTCCACAAAACAGGCCCAGGCAAATTTCCCATCCTGGCGGACACTGGCATCTGTGTAGATGTTTATTGTTGCCTGGTGTCTTTTCAGGGAATGCACCTTGTGGGTCTTGGGTTTTTGATTTTTGTTTACGATAATGATGATCAATGGGTAGTCGCGCCATGGAGCAGTTTCCTTGGCATCCGGAGGGTGGATTGTTGGAAATCCCATGTCCCTCTGAATAGCAGCTGCGTTCATGGCCCAGCTTCTATTAATGTGTACTCTGGGTTCTTTGTGTAAGCTCTCTTGTATTTTAGATGTGATTTGTACTGCGTCCGGTTTTGTCGCTGTTCTTAATATGTATTTGGTTTATGTCTCTTCTTATGAGATTATACAATAAGGGGGATGCCGGCTTCTTTGCTGAAGGGCAGAGGGGGCAGTAGGGGAGAGTCATAAGTCATATTTAAGTGCAGTTCTTTGTGCTATTTCTATTTGTTTAATTGCTGTTTTAGATGCAAATATGTAGATTGGGGCCGCATAAAGAAGTATGGATTGAATTAGGACTTTATAAAGATTAATCAAATGTTTTGTGTTTATTCCTACTTTAACATTTGAAATAATTTGTATTATGTTTAATCGAGAGTAGATTTTTAGTTTTGTTTTAAATTGAGGTGGTTGTCTATGATGAAGCCTAAGTATTTGTACTGTTTGACTCTTTCAATGTCTTGTTTGCCTATATGGAAGGTGTTGTGTTGTTTTGAATTGGTGTTGAAGGCAATTATTTTAGTTTTGGCGGGGAGATGAAAAGACCTAAATCATTGGCTTTAGATGTTGTTGTGTCGAGGGCGGTTTGTAGATTGTTTGGCCGGCCTTGATCCGTGTGAGATAATGGCTATTTCGTCGGCATAAGCCAGGATGTCGACATATGGGGGTAATGATATGTAATTAGGGCGTTAAATAGTGTATGTGAGAGGGCGGAACCCTGTGGGCAGCCTGTAGTAAGTGGGTGTGAGTCAGATTTTACCCCTTCAACTGTTACTTTAATTTCTCTATTGTCTAGGAAGTCTTATACCCACGATATTATTCTTCCCTTGATGCCCAGGGAGATTAAAGCGTCTAAGATGACGACGTGGTTAGCCCTTTCAAATGCCTTATCTAGATCCAGAAAGGCAGTGTAGACTGTGCCGGATCGGGTTTTTCTTCTTCTGTTGGTGATTAAGTTTACTAAATGTAGAATTGGGTCGACAGTTGATCTGCCTTTTGTAAACCCGAAGAGATTTTTTGGTCTGGGCAGTTTAAATATTAGTCTGGTGAGAATTAGTCTCTCCATGATTTTTAGTATTGTAGGAAGGACAGATATTGGTCGGTGGCTTCTGCCACCAGGTTTAGGGATACGGACGACCATTGAGGTTTTCCAGAGTCTAGGAATCCGTCCTTCTGTCCAGGATTGGTTAAAGAGGTTTAGAAGTCTAACTTTGAAAGAAGGGGGTAAAAGATGTATGTAAGTTTGTCTTCTCCAGGCGCGGATCGTTTGTTGTTGATAAAACTGTTTCCAGTTCGTGTGGTGTGAAAGGGGTATATGTTTCTGCGTGTTCACTTTTTGGTAAGTATATTGAGTGCAGTCTGTCTGGTTGTTGTTTTTCTAGAGCTGATTTGACCTCTTCGGGCAAGGTTTAGTGGTCAGCTCTAGTGGCGAAGTGGTGTGCTTATTTGTTTGCTTCTTCTTTGGGGTTGATTACTTTAGGTTAAGAAGATTTATCCCGGATTTTGTTAATCTCGCGCCAAATTTGCGCCGAACCCATGTCCTCGAGTTGTTTGCACCAACTGTCAAATTGGTCCTCTTTAATTGTGTGAAGTCGTCGTCTCGTTGAGCTGCTATTAGTTCTGCTCTATTTTGAGATGTCGGGTGAGCTTTAAACACTTTTTTTTCAGTTTACGGACTTCTTTGGTCCATCTCATTGCTTCTGGTGTTAAGAAGGAGCGAGGACCTCTTGGGCGATTTTGGAGGACTATGGGGATGGCTGCTGTTGCGGCTTCGTTTATATCGTCAGTTAATTTACGAAGTAGATCATCTAGAGATAGATTATTGTCGGTGTCATCGGCAGATAATTCGTGTAGTCTGTCTGCAAATTGTTTCCAGTTTGCTTTGTCGGTGTCCCATTTGGATTGTCCTAGGCTTTCTGGTACGTTCGTAAAAGCGTCAGATAGTTCTATAAATGTGGCTATGTGGTCTGAGGTTACAGCTTCTAATTGACTCCAGTCTGCTATAGCCGCAACTTCAGGGGAAGCTATGGAAAGATCAAGGGTCGACCCATAGACAGTGGTGGGGACTTTGGGATCATTTAATAATATAGCGTCACAGTCACTTATTTGTGGGTGTAAATGTTGTCCTGGTCTGGTGTTTTTTGAGCCCCATGTTATAGTATTGGCATTGAGATCACCTGTTATTAAGTAATGTTTATATGAATTTGTTGCTTGTTGTATATCATATAGGTGGTTAAGGGAGACGTATGTATTTATTAATTGGAAGGGACCGCTTTTAAAGCCGGTTATTTCAGTGGTGATTGATTGCCAATCACTGGAGGAGTTAATTAGGGGGGACGTGTTGTGTGGTATGTTATTCTGTATTGCAGTTATGAGTCCTCTGGATACATTATCTGAATTCTTTGTGTGAGGACTGTGGTAGATAGTGTATCCGGGAATTGTATTGAATATTTAGTGTTTATAAGAGTTTCTTGTAGTAATGATATGTCTGGTTGTTTGTCTTCTTCTATTTTTGTTGCAGTGGAAGCCTCCGATGTTCCAGGAGATGATGTTGAGATATCTCCCGAGCTGTCCTTTGCTTTCACTGGGGTGTGTTGTTTTGTGGGTTTTGGTTTTGTCTGGGCTGTTGTTTTGGCTGACCCCAGCGCCACTTCCAGGATCGAGTCCAAGACCTGACTCGATCCGACATCTTCCTGGACCTTGGTTAGGTCCTTCTCTACCGTTGACAGCAGGTCTTTGGGGAGTCTCTGGATCAGATCCTGGACGCTTCGCATAGCCATGAATATTGACTGCATATGGCCGAGTATGGCCGTGGGTGTTGCTGTGGTGGGGTCTGTCTGTGTGGTTGTTGGTGTCTGCGTTGTCTGTATTGGTGTTGTCTGTTGCTGTATGTGAGGGTTTTTTGTAATGTGGGGAAGTCTGTCTCCGACAATAGTGCCCGCGCTATTTGGGAAAGTCGGTGTGTAGTTATTTGTGGGGGTGGTTTTGTTTTTAATGCCTACGGAGTCGGGGCTGTAACTGCTGCCTGGGGGGTCTTTGGCGGGGCTGAACTCCCATTCTCTTTTCAAGATTCTGGACGATCTCCTTCCTCCCCTTGTATGCTGCCATGTGGCTTCCGCCGCAGTTGATGCAACGCGGCGTTCCGGCCTTCTGGAAGCACATAAGATGCTGACCCGCTTCCTTCGGACCCTGCTTTCCACAGTCGTAGCACCGGGCTCTGGTCTTGCAGTGATTCGCGGTGTGATTCCACCTGTGGCACGGTGTGATTCCACCTGTGACACCGGAAGCACTGTGGGGGTCCCTGACAAAGGGTCTCACGGGCAGCATTCCACACAGAGGGATCCTGAAGGAGTCCTCCGGTTTCTTCTCCGTCATGAAAGAAACCGATCTGGTGGGGGTATCCCTCTTGAGGAGTCTGGTGACCTCTGTCACCCCCAATGTGTTTGCAATAAACTCTAGGGGGATGTCCTGAGGCACATCTGAGATGACGTATTTATGTGGCCCTATTGTTCTGTTTATTGGCCGGAATTCTACCGGCTTTCCCGCCAGCTCCTTCATGTCGGACAATCGCTGGCTTGTTGCCGGGCAGGTCGTTCGTATCAGTCTTTTTCCATCCCTGACTATCGATGTTATCGGTATTGTTGGTCTGAGTCCATCTAGGGCGACGGCCACCTCGAAAAGGGTCTTCCAGGGATCGCCTAAAACGATCTCTAGCAGGAACACCTGCTTGACTTGGTTCTGTGGCGTCTGGATTGTCTCCGCAGTGGTGCGCTTCTTCGGTGGGGAGCTGTGGGGTGGTTTTCTTGTAGCGAGCGTTTCTTTTTTGTTGATATGATGTGCCAGGTGTTGTCTGTTTCCATTTTGATTGGAAGTGATTCCGTGATTGTTTATAAGTGTGAAAATGTAGTTATAATTGGTTTTATAATAGTGTGAGTTTATTGAAGTTAGGGGGAATAGGGAGTTATATAAAACAATTGACAGGTAATGGGAGAACTAGAAGTGTGTATTTTACGGAATGTTAAATATATTTAAGATTTAGATGTTGGGGTGTGTGTATTTGTATCGGTCGATGTGTGCAGAGTGTGTTATTGATTGGTGGTGTGTGCGTATTTTGTGGAATGTTACATATATTTAGGATTTATATGTTGGTGCGTGTGTTGCGTGTGTTTATGAATGGTGGAGTGTGCGTATGCGACGATGAAATATATAATAGAACTTAGTGTTGATAATATATATATATAATAGAAATTAGTCTTGATAAAAGACTGTTTGCGCGGGCTGGTGTGTACACACACAAGCCACGATAGATAGAGTAAGCGATAGTAACCTATAACTTACTTACCTTTCGAAAACAAAGTCTAAGAGCGCGGCGGTAATCCGATATGCTGAGTTTCCTAGAAGTAGGTCAAGGCAGCGGTTATCCGATTGTGAACAGCGATCTAAGTCAGAGGTCTGTCTGTAGCAAAAAGTATGACACAAATAGCATATGAATATGTTGAAGATTAAGGAAGTTGTCTCTAAATGACAACGGTTTTGATTCTAGTCTATTATTCCCATATCATATCTTACAATTTGATTGTTTTTCACTAAAAGGCTCATAACGTTTTTAATAATCAAGATTGTTTGACGAAATTTGGAAGATATATGGATGGCATGCAGGGTTCCAGATAATATTTGAGGTTGGAGGGTCATCAGAATAAAAAGGGTTATGAAAATATAGGCACGACCAGCCACGAGTTGGCCCTAGCATTGTGGAGGTATTATGTATTGGTTTTGTATTTTAACTTGTTGCTGCTGAGCCATCTTGTCATATAGCTCATTGGTATCATATTGTTTTAACGCTTATATTTTTCTTTTCCATATAATTGCATTATTCACACACACACACACTATATCATTTAGATATTAATCACCAAACAATTATCTATCAATTCAATACATTATTATCGTAAACCAGTCATTACCAGTCATGGGACCAGCGATCCTGATGGGGGTTCATTAACTGATTTTAGTGAACAATAGAATCCATGCTTGCATGATATCACAGAGCTGGAATACTAGTTCCTTTCCTCTTGACCACGACAACTGGCCTGAATCCAGCGCAGTAAGTTGTATCAGTTCATTAGAAGGTTTTAGAGCCTGTAGAATAAACAATAGTTTTTTAGTCATTGTCATCAAAATAATGAAGAATTTATATTAAAGTGGATTCTGCCATCTGAAGACTAAATATTAATTACAAATTTTGAAAAATCAAGTTCAGTTATTATGGTATTGTGTTTACTAAATTAATAAATTATAGTGTGTTTTGCATAAGGGTGAGACTATTTCGAGTTTGCAGGATGTTTCTCATGTATAGTGTCCAGAGGTTCGCAATTTATCGTGTGTAGATGAAACTTAATAACTTTCCCACAAATGTATAAGGTGGGGTTCACTTGAGATTTTAACCCTGCTGGTACTTTGCTAAAGAACCTGTTTGGTTATCATGTCCCAAGTGATGTATTACTTTTAAAGGACGCCCAGAGCATGTAAATAAAATAAATACTTGGTTCATTCGCAGTATCCAGGTGTTCAAAACCATGAATGGGTTATATCGTTTTGATCCCGAGATGTTCTTTCTCAGATCTGAAGGACGATGTTCCATGGGGCACAAGAACAAATTACTCATGCGTCACAGTAGGCTTAAAGTTCGTAAGAACGTGTTCAGCCAAAGGATAGTCCAAAACTGCGGTCACTACCCTCACTATATTTAAAGTGGCAGGCAATGAGTTATGTGATGCTATAGGCGTAAAGAGCAGAATACTAGACAGGCTCAGCCTTATATTCCGTATTTTGGTACTGGTATCCATGCTGCTTTAACCTCATCATCCACAGTGTCGAAATAAGTCAGCAGTTAATATTTTATTTAGAGTAAATAATGCACCAAACAAGTATTGGTAATTCCATCACTTATGGCCCATGCCACTGCCTCCCCCACACCACATTTCATATAGTGCTTTGCGATGCGTGACCTATATAACCTATATTATCGCCCAAAGCACCGTGATTTCAGCAGTGAAATTAAAAGCAACTTAAAACATGGAACAATATTTGTAATAAAAGCATTCAATTACAGGGTCTTGATTTGGTTGAAGACTTCTTATTCCCCTGGCCCCCGATAAAGAAATTTGTCACTTCGTGTGTACATTTACAATTATAACTGTGTCTGAAACTGGATCTTTCCCCCCTTGTGTACACACACTCCAGCTCTCACGTGGACACATTCACCAGACAATATTAGAGACATCAAACAGTGCCATCCCGTGTGTCGTAGGCCTACTGTAAATGGAGGCTCCCCCCTCATGGTGTGGCTGGCCTGGGCTACTACGCGTATAAAACTACGACAGCTGATTGGCTGTTATGTGAGGTGAATAGGACGATTAAATTGACGTAATTAAAGTTCATTCATAAATATCTCTGGCTTGGCACAGGACTGTCACTGTCGGGTCACTGACCCGAGACCCGTCTGTTATCTGGTACATTCCGCATGTATAGTTCTTTCCTATTCTGTAAATGGAGTAGAAAACAGAATTAGTACCTAGGTAGATTTTAATTAGCGAAATAAACATTTCGTGACAAAATTTGATAGCTTTTTACTATAATTAATATAAATAGTAAAATGCCAGTACCTTTCTTAGTAATCAAGATTTCTTGATTAAATCTGGAATGAAGATGGATGGCAACCAGGGTTGGCATTGATTTAATCAAATTGATTAAATCAACATGAAAAATCAATATATTGATTTTTTCGATTTCTTCAGATTATCTTAAATTTATACTTACTTTATTTGTGCAAATTTATAATAATAATCACTCAGTTCATTAAATGCTTGTTGACAATGAATTTAGTTTCCAATTTACACTTACATATTTTATACATTAACAATTATTCATTTGTGCAAATTGAGGGACCTATGTAGCTAAATAACTGTCTTCCCATAGGCCCCATGTTATGCTCAGTTGCATCAAGCTCAGATGTGGAACAAGCCATTTAGTCTTGAACACAGTAAACTGCGTATCAGGCTTGGATTAGCAAAAGTGCCCAAACTTGTATTCATATACAGAGTTCTAATGTTGAAAAAATCAATTTGAATCTAGATTTGTTCTAACCTTGATGACAACTAGTTTGTTCTTTTCCAATTCCAGTGTGTCCACAGACTTGAAATGAAAATAAGAGATAAAGTTGTATGATTTATTTGTGGCCATAACACATCCATGGGGATGAGTTTGCGGAGAGGGATGAAATATTTGAGAAAAAAGTGACATTAGATTAATTCTGATTACTAGAGTCAACATTTCAGGGTTTGCATCAAAGAAATCAGTCCACAATCTATAAGATTTTAACAAGATATTGTATTAAGTTATATAATAGCATACTATAAGTTAATACTTGTTTTCCCCTCATAGCCATTCCATACTCAATTAAATGTTCTTCATTAACCTTATATGATACACAGTTCATTTTATTACCTTTTATCATACATCCTGACAATTTTACAAAGAACAGCACCAGGCGAATTACAACATATTATACAATGATAATTACCTTATTGTCCTATGTGACTACTTAATATTCACACTACTTATTAAAAGTCTAGTCATATGATGCTACCTGCAATGGACTAAGGTAAAACTAATAGTAAAAGAAATAGCTCCTGTTATATTTGCATTTACTGGTGTAATCTAATATTAGGGACTGGTAGATACCTATCTTGTTACACCATAGTCTTAGATGGAGAGCTGTATATAGACATGAATGGGAAAATAGTTAATACACCTTAATAAACCAGTGTGTTATTGGAGAAGAAGCTCAATTTGGAAGTATAAAATCATTTCAATACAATTAACTTGAATGCAGACAAACTCTTTTTTTCCAAAAAGGAGATTTGTCCAAAAAAGGATGTAATCGAGGAGATCTAGCAGAATCATGAAATAAAGGAGATACTTTGAAATAAAGGAGACGTGGACACAATGAATTAATATAAAATAAATGTATTAAAAATTCTAGCAACCACTTTCTGAATAGCAGCATTAATAGGCAAAGAAGAGGTAGCAGAATCAGAGGGGTAATGATAAAAGTTATCTTTCAGTCACTGAAAATGTTTCAATATATTCAGTAGAACAATTAATAAGTGATAATAAGGGCGTGACAATCTGTTCACCTTTGAAAACAAGACCATTCTGTGTGGTTAATTCATCACGCATACCATAGTATGGTATCAAATTAGGTGGTACATCGGATTTCTGGTCTGGCCATCCATGCATGATTATTTGTTTTAGAGCTTGAAGATTATCATCTCTTTCAGTCTCAAGCTGTATCTGTTTCAAATGTTCCTCGCGGATTGGAAGATGTTGAACAGCATTTATATGTTCTAAGCTGATTGTTCAGTACTAGGGTAGTTCACATATGCAGATGATAGCATGTCAGCAATGAATATGTTGCTTCCCTTGGTATATAAGATTTCTGTATCATATTTCATAAGACGCATCATCATGCACATCAGAGAATGCCTTCGCTTGTTCTCGCCCCCAAACCCATGGTTGCTCATTCCTGGTTAGTTTCATCAGAGGTTGCATAACTGATGATAACTGTGGTAAGAAACGTGCCAGATAATTCACAGTTCTATTGAGCCTTTGTACTTCCTGGACTGTGGTAGGTTGTTGCATCTTCAGGATGGCATCAATCTTTCCTGGATCCAGTTTTAGACCTTCACTGGTTATCAGATGTCCGAGGAACGGTACTTCTGTACAACAGAATATTGATTTAGCCTTGTTGAGTTTAATTCCTAGTTTGGTGCATCTCTGTAACAATAGTGTTAACTTCTTCTGGTGATCTTCCATAGCATCTTTTGTTGTATCACCTACACCATAGACACGGATATCATCTGCTACACAAACTATTCCATCAATGTCATCCAAAGCTTGATTTAGCCTTTTCTGGAACTCCTCACTGCTCACACAGTTTGCAAATGGTAATCTTAGACATCTAAATCTGCCTTTGTGAGTTGCAAATGTAGTCAGTTTACTCGACTCTTCATCTAGTTTGCAGTGCCAGAATGCTTGCTCTAGATCCAGTTTGGATATTATTCGTGCATTCACTAGTTTCTGCAGAACTTCATCTATTGTTGGAAGTTGGTAGTGTGAACGCTTCAGTGCTACATTCAAAGGCCTCGGGTCAATACATATTCTGATGGCTCCTGACTTACGAGTAGTAACTGCCATCTGACTCACCCATTCTGATGGCTCATTTACTGGACAGATTACACCTTGCTTCACTAGGTTGTCCAGTTCTCAGGATACCTCTTTCTCCAGAGTGATGGGTATTCTCCTGGGTCTACTAGAGACTGGTTGGATAGTATCATCGATATGTAGATGTACTACTGATAGTGTACCCAGACCACCATCAAATACTGCTGGATAGTCAGTCAGTACAGTAGGTTCTGTAAATTCATGAGTAGCATGTATCTGTGCTAGGTTGTCATAGTTGACGGTGATAAGTTGCATGTGTTCTGCAGCTTTCCGTCCGAGTAGTGGTGTTAGAGGCTCATCCACTACCACGAATTCAACAATCACGATTCATACCGCTGGCACCATGTTTCAATATGTTCTATTCAGTAGAACAATTAATAAGTGATAATGCCAGTTGAGAACGCATGGCTTTGTTAGGCTAACAATAGACAACAAATCGGTAGGTGGCACCACAATAGGGTGATATCATTATATACAATGTAGTAGTAGTAGCTGTGCCACAATATAAGACTATACTGATATAATTAAAACTAGTGGATATTACAACAGAAAACTAGAAAGGTATTCTAACAGGTGCTTCTTAGTGATACTTACAGTATTTACAGGTCCCCGCTTCTTTGGGAGGAGGGGGTGGTGCTTCTTGCAGTTTATGTGAGTAAAATTTAAAAAAAGTCTCAAAAACATTGAAAGAACGCCTTTTAAAATCTGTAATCAACCAGTCACTAACACAAGAAAGATTGAATAAATTAAACTTTTGTAATATCTAATGGTAATCTCTGACGTTCTGAGACGTTTTAAGTATAACCTATGAATTCTTACTAAGTAAAATGGGTCCCCGAATTTCAGAACCAATATGACGGATTTTCAACGTTTCGACCGTATGGCGATCTTACTATGAAAGTTTCGAATTTTGTTTAATAGTTCCCTACGTGGGGTAACTTGATATATGAAAAGTATTAACACCTCGAATTAGTTTCAATCTTTGCTATAAACCGTATCAAGTCAAACTAGTGTGTTGAATTTGGAGCAAATAGTCAACAGGTGCACAGACAATAAAAGAGTGGTCAGAAAGAAAACAAACCGAATTCGTGTCTAAAGTCTAGGTTTCCGACTAAATCATTCACGATGATTTATAGAATTCCACAATGACAACCAACGAGAATCGAATAAATATTAGGGATCCACTCCGTGGGTTGGGTAAAAGAAACGATAGCCGGAAGTGGAACAAAATGGCTGACGCCGATCTCGAATATATCCACATACTTAGGCCAAAGAGGAACGCAGACTGCAAAATAAAACAATTCCACGGTACAAAATCTACCCGGGCATAATCCTACGGTACAAAATACCTTCTTCAACCCCAGATATTATATGACTAATTTGGAGCCAACAAGTTAGGTAATCCTAGACTACCTGTTATATCAATTACCAAATTTGAAGTTAAGGCAAGTGTTTAAACTTGTATTTACTGTGAGATTTCGAAGAAGTACTAACACTTGTACATGAATGCCACTTTTCAACTGCATGACATGTCACACAGGTCAGGTTAGATCAAATTGATTTCTGAAATGATCTCAAGATGATATATAAGAACTAATATATGTAACCATGTTAGGTATATTATTTGATGACACTTATTTTAATTAAATATGTTTCCCCCAAAAAACAATTCTTTTGAGGAATGACGTGAGATAAATGTTTATTATTATTATTTGTCATTGTGGTGGTGGTTGTTACCTGATTGAGATTTAAGTTTAGAGTTGTCACTTTACAAATCAGGAATATATCCGACTGATTAACAACATTTCTAATGAGGTTTTATGCTTGTTGTAGCCAGCATGTTATCTTAGTAATAATATTTTATGTTAGCTGTTAATGAAAAGGTTTAATGACTAAATAACATCATATTTATTCATATCAGCTAATATTAATTATAATACGTTTTGTTATAACATTGATTCTTACTTTTAGTTAAAGCTCCCAAAGAACTGCCAGTAGCCATCATAGTAGGAAGTATACTTGGTATTCTTGTGGCTGCTGGAATTGTTATTATTATATTATGGCAGAGAGGGATCATTTCTAAAGGTATTTATTCATGACTATTATAACACAAATGTAATTTGTAATTCATAAACCCAACATTGCGAAATGCTGTTTATTTTAATTATCTTAATCAATTGTTTGTATTTTGGCTTATGGTGGGTGTTAATAGTTGTGTTACCAAATATGAATAAAATTAAGCATTTCATTACTATTCCAGAAAAACAGAGGAAAGAGACTACTCATAGGTATTGTATTTTAGATGTACAATGCATGTATTTAGAATATTATGTTTTGATTTTGTGAAAGTGTTCTTAAAGTTAAATATTTATCTTTAATTATACATAACTCGTATTACGTTTGAGTGAATAAAATAATGATTTATAGCATGAGGAAAGGAAACAAGTAAGAATTAGTTATGGCACATAAACAAACAAATAGTAGTAGTTTATTATATTATAAAAACACATTAAAAACATATTTTTGAAATGGATATTATGCTCAAGATCACCAGAAAGTTGTTATTAGTTTTGAGTTATATATATATATGTTTATTTCTGTGTGAGGTAGTGGTATCTCCTTGCATTGTAAGCCTTATGTTAATGACATAAAATTATATTGTTGGGATACTTTAACCTTTAATAAAATATTTTATCCTGATCATTTCATTTAATTGTGGAGAATAGCCTCAAACTTAAACAAGTCCTACATTATCTCACACAGCAGCTGAAGAATTTCAGTTATTTCAGGATAATTACAAATTTGGTTTTGACGAATTAGATTTAGACCAGGTATAGTAGATATCTATTGCTAATGATTGAATTACCTTAAATTGAACAAAATATATAATATATGGCATCCATCACTTAAAGTGTTTGCGGGGACATTCAAAATGTAAAATTATTAAAGAAATATAGTACATCAAAATGAGAAACTGATGTTCCTATCATTTTGGCATTGTGAACTATCATTGGGGTGGGTCATGCTATAATGTTTGTACCCGACACACAGGCCACACACAATCAGACACACTGCAATAATTAACGATTTGGTTTTGCCAACTTTGTTTAAAGCAACCACGAGGTTGGAGAACATAGATCCAGGGTTTATTTCCGGTCTCATATTACACAAGTTTCCATCCAGGACAGACACACAAATATATACCGCATCAAAGTAATAATAATAATAATTCTTATATACTACATAAACAAACTCATTAAATATAAGGGACTCATTTAATTTACCATAGAAGAAAGGAATATACTCACAGTTCTTATTTGGATTAATCAGTTGAAGAAGATGGAACCTATAACCATGGCCTGAGACAGAATCACGTGGTTCTGTAAACTATATACTGTAATAGCTATGTCTAAGTCAACAAATGATTTTACTGGGAACATTTATGAAATAAACAGTCTTCAAGGATGGTGCTAAATGAGTTGAATATATATATATATATATATATGTATATGGACTCCCTGTTATTGCTCACCCTGACAATGCTCTGTCTCACTTCGTAGTCCACCTATAATGCAATCGATAATACCGCTTTATTGAAGTCTATCACAACATATTTTACATATATCTGAAGTTAATGTTACTCACAGCTTAAGTACTATAGTCTGTTAACAATAATCTGGGATAATTAATTGAATTTATTCTTCAAATTTGTTCTTTAAACGTACCTTAACACATGTCATGCTGTGACACTCCCTATTCAAACATGGGATATATACACCTAGGAGAAACGTAATCAGCATGATACAAAGCTATAATAATTGAATCTGTTACTAGCATTGGATAGTCAACATTGTTCACTTCTAATATTTTTAAGGCTGATAATCCAACAAGAAAGATGTGATTCATTATGATATGTGAATAATATATTTAATTACATGTTGATAATCTGAAGTTATTACTAGGTGTCGCATAAGGTCATATGCGTTTTATAACACTCCGTTGTTTTTCCATATTTCATAATTATTATACTTACCATTGTTTACTCATCCCCATATTTCACTGATTTATGCTTATTTTATATATTGCGGGTACTATAATGTATTAATTATAAAGTATACCTTGGCTCCACGTTTGTTTGTATTAATGGGCAATGATAAGGTAGATTGGTTTCGTTGGCTTTTGTTGTTGCTATTTTTGGCTTGAAAATGCATTTTCTTCACTGTCATAACAGTTTCAAGTTAACATCTTAAATAGTACTTCTATCAAATGGTTTCCTGCTTTTTCCTTCTCCACACAAAATATAATATTAAAGTTTGTTTACATCTTGGTCGTATCGCCAGTATATTCATAATTCAATTATTGTCTCTTCAAGTAATTTCAGAACTACGCTATGTTGTCTGATGGTTTTCTTAGTCAGTTTTCTGTTTTCAGCAGTGTTCTAGTTGTTTTACACTGAACCTTATCATGTTGCTGCTCTTACCTACACAGGAGTTTTCCTTTCTAATATTTGTTCATTTTCATCTCTTGTATCCTACAATGCATGCAACTTGTCATTTTTCCTAACGCTATACACATTTTTATCACTACACATAGAAATGTACCGTTACCTTATGTTGATGTCAATCTCGTCATAAATAAAAACTATATCATAACCTATTATATCACTGATCTCATCTGGGAAACTGTTTCTAAATTAAAGTCTAATAGTTCCAGCAGAGTGATAACTTTCTCTCCTCCTCACAGTCTTATATATATAACAAAATCTCGTAATATCTTTCTTACTATTTGTATACTACTAGCAGGTGACATGTATATGAATCCAGACCCTCCTATACTGCAAAATATCCGTTTGGCTAACAACAACGTTAGGTCCGTCCATAATAAATCAGCCAGTATTACAGATTTGGTAATATCTAAGAAATTAAATATTCTCACCCTCACTGAGACTTTGCTTAGCCCCCATGACACAACCTCTTGTATTTCTAATATATCCCCCCCCCCGACTATTCCTTTTATCATCAATCCCATCAGTCTGGACTTGGAGGTGGTGTTGGCTTTCTGGTATCCAATAAATTTAAAGCTAAGTCCCATTCTGTACAGATCTATTCTACTAGAATAGAATCTAGTTTCGGGGCTGTCTGCATTGAAAGATTGAACTGTTCATTTACTGGCTACTTCCTATGTCTCTATCGCCCTCCTGGGATAACTCATCCTTCTTTGTGGACTAGAAATCTTAGTCACTATTCATCCTGAGTATTTCATCCTTGGTGATTTCACCCTTCATTTGGATACATATTCTACTGTTACAACCACTTTTAATGAGATCTTAGCAAGTTTTGACTTAAAATAACTTAAAACCTTTCTTGACAAACACGCACCTGTCTGATCAAAATCCATAACAATTAAACCACCTGCACCATGTATGTCCCCTGAAATTGCATCGCCAATATTTAGAACGCATATGGAGGAACATGTGCACACAACTTAACAGTTCTAGATATACTAAACAGTGCCATTTCTGCAATAGACTCATAAATAAAGCTAAATCAGATTTTTATAGGAACTTGATCTCCAATAACTCTGACAATCCTCGTCAACTTTGGAACTCAATAAATACGACTCTCCATAGAAAGTTTTCTCGTTCATGATTCAACTAATTCACCCTGCAATTCTTTTTCCAAACATTTCAAGGATAATGTCACTCAAATTCATGCTTCTTTCCCAGTTTCTGCTTCTAGTTATAATATTGATTTTCTCGTTGTACATCATTTAAATCAGCCTCACTTACTGAAATTAATAAACTGATTTTATCATAACCTCATAAGTCCTGTGAAATTAATCCTATCCTATAAATTTTTGTCTTCACACACCAATTGTTCCAATTACTAACATAATAAATTATCACTAAGCTCCGGAGTGTTCCCTTCTCATTTTAAACATGCCCATGTAATCACTCGTCTGAAAAAAAATTATCTTTACCAGTCAATGACCAAAATACTTACAGATTATAAGATATAGACCTATTTCTAATCTATCATTCATATCTAAGGTATTAGAAAAGCCGCATTTTGTTGTTTGAACGTTTACTTAAACTGTAATCATCTGTCTAATGTTTTTCGACTGCTTATAAATAATTTCACTCTACAGAAACCGTTTTACTAAAACATCATAACGATATAGCACTAAACATGGACAGAGGATAGGTCACAAAACTAACACTTTTAGATTTATCTGCACTTTTGACACTTTTATTATTCTGTTCTTCAAGATCGCCTCTCTGATTAGCATAGCATATCCGGCACAGCACTTACCTGGATCAATTCAGTCTTAATAAATGCGTTTCAATCAATAAAAATAAGAACATGTTTTTCAAAGGCAGTGCCTGCCCTGGTTAAAAGATCATGAAGTATTCAAGAATCGTGCATGAACAGTTCATCCACAGAATTCATGAACAACACATGAACAGTTCCTTAATGGTTCTTGAACATGAAATGGTCCTATTCATGAAAAGTTCGTGAACATTTCAAGGCACAGAGTTCAGGAACTGTTCAAGAACATTTCAATGCACATGGTCCATGAACAGTTCTTGAACATGAAATGGTCCTATTCATGAACATTTCAAGGCACAGAGTTCAGGAACTGTTCATGAACATTTCAATGCACATGGTCCATGAACAGTTCATGAATGGTTCTTAAACATGAAATGGTCCTATTCACTGTAAAATTAATGCACATTTCAGTAAGTGACAAACTCCAGACTAATTAGTTTCATTATTTATTTTATCATAAAATAATAATTTCTCATGTAAATAAAATATAATTCAACTACCTGGTTTAAACAAATCCGAACTCAACTATAGTAACATTATATTTACAACTGATGCCACTAGACTAGGTCTAGATCATAGATGAGTAGATAAACATGTCTAGCCTCTAAGACTAGGTGTTAAAACATAAACCGTTGATTAGATCATATATATATATATATATATATATATATATATATATATATATATATATATATATATATATATATATATATATATATATATCACTTAATGTTTTAAAAATATATACCAATACACTATAATAGTCACATAGAAATATAAATCTGAATGTTACTTAGAATTAGATGAAGATTAGATCTAACAGTATCATTATGATTAGAGTCTAGACTCTAGATATAGATCTAATCCCTTGTTAAATTGTTAATGCCATCTCCTGCTCTCCTTACGAGTTCACGCAATCGATTTATAGGCCTAGTTGTTGTTACTTCTAAACCCGGCACTTGGTAAGGGGATAGGTTCGATTCCAGTAAGAGGTCGAAACTTTTCCAGTGATTAATTTCTCGACTCATAACATTGTGGGTGGCTAACCACGTGAAAGGACACTGCCTTCTCCACTGAATTATTAAAAATAAAGGGGGACGTTGTTGTTAAAAACCACCTGAGGATATAAATAATTAAATACTCTGGCAGTGACCACCTTCATGGTATTTCGACTCCATCTTTCCATACTGATCCTCTTTGAGTGGTGGGAATGGAGATCCTCAATCACTCCAACATAGAGGCTTTGCCGAATAAGTGACAGGCTGGGGATTTTCTCCCAAAACAAACACAAAGAATCCTAGATAGAAAACATGTTCTTAGTTTAATTATGAATATTTGACTTATGATTGGAATGGAATTAATTGGAATTGACAAAATGAAATTGACCCTATGTCTGACAATTATAAGTCTTAAATGTTGGTATTTCATCCTAGAAACTAAATAATATTATGCCAAAACTACTTGTTTCATATGTTTTGTTCTCGGTAAATAAAATCGGACTTTAAATATGTTTCAGCAATTCTTGAACTCTAATGTTTATGAATGGTATATCAGATTCTTGGAATGTTCTTCAACAATTCTTGAACTTGGTGACTGTCTCAGTGATATATCTGGCTGGATGGCAAACAATAAACTTAGGCAGAATGCCAACAAAACAGATTTCATCATTACAGGTATATCGGAAAAACGCAGCCAACTTACTCATTTCTTCTTTACGATCATCCTTAGTCATAGCATCACACCTTCAGACACTGTACGTAATCGTGGTGTTACATTTGATAGCGATTGTAAGTTCAGAAAACATATTTCTCTGACATGTTGCTCCTGTTTCTATCATTCTATCATATTCGTGACCTTCACCGTATTCGTCGCTATATTTATCTGTTATTCGCCAAAACCATGGCTACAGCACTCATTACTTGTAGGTTTGATTACTGCAACTCTCTTCTTTATAACAATGTATCTAAGGACATTCTAAAACTTCAGTGTGTTCAGAACTGCTTAGCTAGGGTTGTCACACGGTCTAATCGTTTTTTTTTAATTATGTCCCACTCCTGAAATTTCTTCATTGGCTCCTTGTTCAATCTCGCATCATTTTCAAACTATGTATCATTGGGTATCAAACTTTCTTCTGGAGAACCTTCGTATATATTTGCCATGCTTTATCTTAAATACCCAAGTCCGTTTATCTGGTTTTCATTTGGTGTCTGTTTCTTTCTGTCATTATTTGAAAACTCACCTTTTCAGACTTACTTCATATCCTTCTTAAGTTTCTATTCCATGTGATCATTTGTTGGTGAACTTTATATTGTACCTGGACTATGAGTTTTCCCAACTTCTGTACTCTAAGGTGTGCCACTGAGATCGTTTCTTTTCAAACATAGTGGCGGAGTAGAAGTTTGTAAATATTATTATTAATTAGTTGTTGAGTATACTGAATCTACAATATATTATATCCAATATAGTAGACAGCTTTGTTAGGTAACTTAAACTAATTATAATCCTGTTGATTGGTACCAGTAGAAATGTATTCATTTTAGTCTTTCAATGTTGAAAAGCCAATAAAAGTCATTAGAGTAATATAAATAACCAAAATCTGAAAATGTTATAGATTGGTAATTAACTTTGTGGCTATCAATATTATCATATCTTTAATACTGTTTTGATAAATGAATAATAATAATTAAAGGATGTTTAATTTTGAAGACATATTGGTATTAATTACAATAACTGTTACACTCAATAATTTATATAATTTTAATATTAGATGTGGTCATCATTTATCCCCATAAATTAAGTATACACATGAATATGGTTAACCTTAAGGTCAGAACTTAATTTTGACAGATCAATAAAGAACTAAATTAATTGCATTTGCTAAATCTTCTAAGTTAAATTTTATTGTATGTTCTAACTAGAAATAGGTACAAATATGATGATATTCTAAACTGGGTCCAGTTATTAATAGTTCATATTCAATATTTAACTCTTCATTGGAAGACAATATGGCGTTTGATATGTATTTTCAATCAATTTTAAGTAAAACTTATGATTATTTACTAAGAAGCCAAATATTCAATGTAGTCTTCTTAATATATCGAATATCAGATTATATTAATCCCAAATCTGACAGTATCTCCTCATTTACTAACATATTGGGTATAGTTTTATACTCTTAATTAAACATCTCTATTGTCATATATACGAACACTTAGAGTAATTTTATAATCAACAGACTGGTAACTAACAGAGAAACAGACAATGACAGTTCAGCTTACTCTAATCCAACAATTGATGTAGAAGATTGTATTAATGATGATATAAATCCATATGGTACGACAGTTACTATCAACTCAAACACCGTATCAGTAGATCAAGGTGCTTCTGGCCATCCTACTGAATCTGTTGAAAAGGGAAAAGGTAAATATTTCCTACTGTAACTTATTTCAGGAATTTGTGTGATTATTATTCATAATAAAAAGATATTTAATTTTTGTATACAGCATGAATATATTATTTTGGGGATATTTTTAAACATCAAATTGAAAAGTTTATAGTTTTTTCTAATATGAGGTTAACGTAAGATTCAGGAGTACTTGTTAATTATACACGGTGGAGTAAATTAACATAGCAAGCTTTAACCTTGTAATAGTGATTTGTTTTATATGTTAAGCTGAGACAAAATGTTCTATAGTGTTCCCTTTCTCTTGTTATGTTTTTATTTATTTATCTTTCATTCTTCAAACAAATAAATAAATACAATAATTATATTTAATCTTAGTTGACCCTGTAACTGGTGATGTGTATGCTGCAGTCAACAAACGAAGACACAAAGCTTCATCTGAGACACAACAAACTCAGAATAAAGATGTTGACACAACTAGAAAGAAACCTGACATTAAACCATTTATACAACCTAAACCTAAAGAATATGGACATAATGATAATAAATCTAAAATGTCTAGACCAGGTATTTATGTTTATTTACCTCTTGTATTTATCATTAACTTTAATTAATCAATGTACAATGTTTAACTTTATTTACTTTTCTTCAAAAACAACTATCATATTCTTTCCTATATTGTGGGTATCCGTGTAGGTCTTATCCCGCGCACCCTTTTTTGACCATAAAAATCTCTGGAAAAGCCTAGATTTGGTGTATAATGCCCAGGAGAAAGCGGGAAAATCTGCAGCTGGGTGTTAAATATGTTTATTTTTATGAAAAATAAATTTATCTGTTGTTAAAAGAGTAATACATGGAGATGTTGTGAGACTTTTGGGTGATAATGATGGACAGAAAGAGGGAGAAACACAGATGGGGGCCACTTTCTTAACATATTAGCCAAGTCACCAAAGTGGGAACTATCTCAGCCAAACACAGGGTTCCCATACATCCTGGAAAACCTTAGAAGCCTGGAAAATAACAAATTAATTTTCCATGTCCTGGAAATGACAAAATGAGGAAATGTCCTGGAAACAAATATTGCCTGTAAGATAATCGACTTAGAACAAAAAAGTCGCATACATCCCAGACCTCTTATATTTCCTATATTTTTATAGGACTTGCCTATATTTGAAGCAAAATGCCTATATTTCCTATATTTGGGTAGAATTAGGGTAACTTCAGTAATTTCGGACTGGTAACCTCGGCCTCCTATCAGGGCCTATTAATAAATGGTTGTAAATGCTGAGTTAACTGGGTCTCTCACAGGTCATCACAGACAGTATTGTTTAGATATTATTTTGTTATGAGAATGCGTTTTTTAAAATTATATATGCTTAGGTATAAATGTAGAGAACTTGATATAGTAATTTAGGAATGGTAGCTCCTATATAGTTTTATTTGGACTTGTGTATTCTATTACTGGTATCCATAGTCAATTATACAACGCCAATTTTGTTTATTTATTGGCCGCACTAACAATGCAGTTCATATATGGATTGTAAATACTACAATATACACTATAATATTATATTATTATTGCACAGGTCCATATATTGTGGAACATGCACGTACAAGTTTCAACATACTGCGCGTGCCAT